>OZ038518.1:22069137-22174137 GCA_964036315.1 Acanthosepion esculentum | reverse complement strand
GGAAAAATTTAAAACAGCATGGCACTTTACTCCAATTGGCTCATTCGCTTGCTTAAACTCAACGTTGATTCTGATTCCACAGAACTGTGTTGGGTGTGAAAAGATATTTCTTGTTAACATTCTTTTTTCATTCGGTTTTTCCAGTTACGAATCCATTTTTAAAGCTGGTCGTTTTGTGTTCATTTTGTTTAGTTCTTTTTTCGTAACAGATTTAATGTTTAGTATAGAGCTTAGAAAATAATAGGCAAGAAGTAAAGTATGTAGCAACATCAGCACGGCAAAGGGCACTCCTTTAAAGCCAAGGAAGGGCAAAAATATTTTAAGTCAAGTGATAGCGATTGCTGTATGAGCCGTACGATTTTTTAATCAAGCACGGGCAACGCCGGGGCATGCTGCTAGTGTAAATATAAAAGTGAACATAGAAGTCAACACTAAGAGGCGACAGTCTGTTTCATTCATGCTAGACGCAATTATCAGGTCTGACGATTGCGTCTACCATGAATGAAGCAAACTGTCGCCTCGAAGTGTTGACTTATATATATATATATATATATGTCTAGCCACACTGAACAGCTGTGATACAGCGAAACAGTCTGTCTGTGGATGACAATAATATTGGCTGCTGAAAATTAATTTCGGTTGAGCTCTGTGGGAAGGAAGCGTGGGTTTGTAAACAGTGACTATTAAAGCTAATATAGCATGACTCTTCGGCAGAATTGAGACATTGTCAGTCACTGTGTGTTTATGTAAATCTAAAAATAAACACGCTAAAAATTCACCTTCATCCCTGTCGTGCGCCGACGTCTTAGTGGTAGAATTTCCGACTGACGCCAATTCAGTCAGGTTTCGATCCTAGCTAGAGGCAAACGGACGTCTGGCCACACTGAAGAGCTGTGATACAGCGAAACAGTCTGTCTGTGGATGACAATAATATATATATATATATATATATATATATATATATATATATATATATACTGTACCTATGAAGACTAATGGGTATGTACCAAACCTCATAAATACGTTGAACATTATTTTAAGTGGGGGTAATATACTGTCTAAGTAGCCCACCACTAGAGGTTGTTTACCTATTTCACGCCACTGGCAAGTATTGTATTTTGTTGATGTTATACAGATTGCCATTTCATTTCCAACCTTCGTTTTGGTTGTTCCTCATTAAAATGGGCGATAGTAAAAAAAAAAAAAAAATGACGTAAATATAAGAATAACCTCAATGAATTACTCAACCAGAGATCTGAAATGCTCAATGGTTGTAGGCATAAAAAAGTTTGGTTAATTGGCAACTAGAATGTGTTTTTTTGTTTATATTTTAGCTATTTTTTAATTCTTTCTGGTGGCCGCTTTACTAATCATTATTAATAAAATGTGGTTTGGGCCAACCCTCTTTAGTCAGAATTATCCTGATGATCTGTTACGTGCAACCTAGGTAGATAAATTCTGGTTCTTCATATATATATATATATATATATATATATATATATATATATATATATATATATATATATATATATATATATATGCATTCACTTGTGGGTCCGCGTTCACTACTCACATTCATTATATATAGCCACAATCAAATTAGCTTTCCTGACAGTATATTTCTTTCGACTTAGTTATTCTACACGCAAGGTTATATGTTAGTGAATGCAAGCGAACTATAGAAATTTTACTCTCATCTTTCTTTCTTCTTTTTTTCTTCCTTTTCGCGACATTGAAACCTGCACATTCAAGGCTTCCTAGTCCTAGCATTTGGAACCAACAAGGTATATTATGAAAGGAGACGATTAATGGCAGCCCTGACATTTCGAAATCCGTTGAAAGTGGACATTAAGCAAGCCTAAGTGATTCGCTGATGAAACCGTCACCTATAAGAATTTGGCTAATTCTGCGCGTCATGATCCGCCTCTCTCGAACTTCGATTGACAAGCAAGGCAAGGCCTGGTCAAAAGTATTTGGTTCACAGCGATCTAACAGATAGACAGCTTAAAGCGTGGCAATACAAGATTAGTTAAATGGTCGTTTATTAAGGAATTTAAATATCAAAAAGTGAGAACAGAAATAAAAAAAATATATCTGCGAGTTGAAAGCAACGAATTGTCCTGACAAAACTGTAAGAAAAAATAAAATTCAAGAGAAAGGAGAAAGGAAAAAAAGGTATACCAACTGATTTCGACATTGATTATTTATTCATATCAAATTTAATTTATGCAAATGAAAAAAGAAAAAAAAAGTATAAAAATGTTATTCACATTATTAACACTCTTTCTGGCAAAACAGAATTTATCAGCTACATCGAAAAAAGAGAAATTAATTTAAAAAACGGCAACAACATCAAATCCGTCCAGGAATTTGTTTACCTTGGCAGCAACATCCAGTCAAAGGGGAGAGACATCAAAATCCACATATACGAGGGTCATTCAATAAATAAGTTGACTTTTTCGGTATGAGGACTTCTAATACAGATAGAAGCTTACTCTTTTTTATTTTTATTTTTTGTTTTAATTCTTTTTCACATTGATTTAATTTCCTTTGCAGATTAAATTTTTTTTTAATGTTTTGGCGATTAACAAAGATAGCCGACGAAGAAGCATGCTCCAGGATTGAACATCGGTCAGTTATCAAGTTTTTAGTTGCTGAAGGGTGCAAACCAGTTCAAATTCATAGGAGAATGTCAACTGTGTATGGTGCCACATGTTTCAGCCAAAACATTGTCTACAAGTGGGCTAAATTGTTTAAATAAGGACGGAGCAGTGCTGAGGATGAAGACCCGCCTGGGTGGGGCTATAGAAGTGAGGTCTCCTGAGGTGATCGAGTCAGTCAATGTTCTCATTCAGTCTGACAGAAGGGTGACAGTGGATGACATTGCAAGGACTTTGAGCTTATCTGTTGGGACAAACGCAGGGGGTCATCTGTCAGAAGGAGTCATCTTGCATCATGACAACGCAAGGCCTCACACAGCAGCCCAAACGGTGCAGACTATCAACGAGCTGGGCTGGGAACTGCTCCCTCATCCCCCTTACAGCCCAGACCTTGCCCCTTCAGACTTTCACCTTTTTGGTCCCTTGAAAGCGTTCACGAGAGGCACAAAGTTTAAAACTGACGATGAAGTCAAAATGTTGTGAGCGACTGGCTGAGACATCAGTCCAAAGATTTTTATGCTGAGGGAATACGGAAGCTTGTGCACAGATGGGAAAATGTGTGACAGTGCTGGGAGACTACGTTGAAAAATAAAAAAAGTAAGCTTCTATCTGTATTAGAAGTCCTTATACCGAAAAATTCACCTTATTTATTGAATGACTCTCGTATATAAAAGGTGTTCCAATAACTTGGACCGATGTTATGACTACTATGGTGTGAAGGAAAATAAGTGTGTCAAAATGTCGGTTTTCCCCTTGGCACAGCTATTATTTATTTACCTCCACTACTCGGTACGGTATGTTTCAAAATGCGATTATTAGAATTTCAATAAAACCTAAACATCTGAAAGTGAATTTATACACTTACTTTGTTCTTGAAAATTAAAAAGGAATAAAAACTATTGTTATTTATTAAAATTGATTGGCAAAACATAACCTAATAGCCTGTTGATTCGAGCTTTATAAAATGGTAAATAATTAGGATTTCATTATAGTTGCTTCATATATTTTCATGATTTAGTAAGTATTTATAAATAAAAAAATATTTTCATATTTATTTCTTTATAAATTGGTAAATGATAAATATTACTTTAGTTTGAATGCAATTGTCTTAGTTTTTAAAATATTGTACATATAAAATTATGTAAAATAAATGCTAATAAATAGGCTTTAATATTTCTATTGTAAAACCTCAAGAATAAAAAAACGTATAGATTTGCTTTCATTATATGTTTCGATTTTATTCCCTGATTGGTTGTTTACTGGCATATCAACACTTCTATGGGTTATTTAATGCCGAGATCTAAATATTTTGAGCGCAATTCTATGCTTTCAACAATAATGTATTAAAAAAGCTCATTTTGCTCACGGTGGAGTAACGAATAGCGGCTCAAATTGAGGAATCAGAGAACCGAGTTCAAATTGCAGTCGAATCAATTACATTCACTTACGTGCTAATACACTTGGGAAAGGTAAGGATCCTCTTCTCCCCTACCCCAAATGTGGATAAATCGCAGAACAAATCGGGTTCTGTAACCTTGGATGGCAACTAGTCTACCGCAGAAAGAAATGGCAACCTACTGTGGGAAAAAAAATCTGCCTCGCCAGTCATGTATCGAAAGATACATGATCGCCTAAGCGTGTATCACGCATGGCAAATAACTGGCTGAGCAATTCTATTATGAATAGGTATTGTTGGTAATTTTTGTTATAAGTGCCTGTTCCAATAACTTGTGCCGATTTTAAATCGGAATTAAGTTTGAGCGTCTAATGATTTTTTTTCTTTTTCTTTCAGATTTAACAACTTAAATCTTTGGAAATTTCAACCTTGGAAAGATTAACAATCAAAACAACGTGTTCAAGTTATCGAAGCATATTACGAAAATGGACCTTCAAACAGAATTTGAATGAGAAGTTCCCAGGTCGCATCATCTCTCGAAACAGCGCTGTACAATTTAGTACAATTGTCTTAGTTTGTAAAATGTTATAAATATAAAATTAGTCCGGTAACTAAATACTAATAAATAGTGTTTAATATTTCTATTGTAAAATCTCAAAAACAATAAATGTATACATTCGGTTTCATGATATGTTTAGATTTTATTTTCTGGTTGATTTTGTTTAGCGGCATATTAGCACTTGAGGGTTATTTAATGCAGAATTATGAACGTAATTATATGCTTACACAATAATGTATTAATGGTTATTTTGCTATAAAATGTATTACTAGTAATACTATTATAAATAGGTATTTTTGGTATTTTTGGTAATTTTTGCTATATTGGTATTCCAATAATTTGGGCCGATTTTACATGTGAATTAATGATTTTTTTCTTTTTCTTTCAGATTTAACAACTTAAGTCTTTGGCAATTTCAATCATGGAAAGATTAACAATCAAATAACGTTTTAAAGTTATCGAAGCCTATTACAAAAATGGACGTTCAAACAGAAATGCATTTCGAGAATTTCGCGATTTTTTGGTCAACATAATCGACCAACCGAGAGGGAAATTGGAGACAATGTAACGTTGTTGTGGAGAAGTTCAATTCCTGCGCGCGATGACGAATAAAGGGGTCTGGATTTTCGGCCACATTCCCGTGCACCGCAGCAATGTTTTCAGCTGAACGGCGTAAACGAGCACGCAATGGTGTTTTCACATCTGTCACCGACCCAGTTTGTTTGAATTTACGAACAATTTTTCCAACTGAAATAGCCAAAGACTTAACGAAAAAGTAAAAAAAAACCATTAGACGCTGAAACTTAATTCACATTTAATATCTGTCCAAGTTATTTGAGCATACTTTATATGTATAGATGTGTTAGTGTGTTTGTGCGATTTGTAATATATAGGTTTATGTACTTATATACGTGTATATGTATATAGCATTGGATGTATCTATTTATATACTTTTATATGTGAATATTTAAATCCTATTTTGTGTATATATGTATAATGTGTAAAAATATATTTATGGGATATTTTGGAAGGTATAATGAGTGTAATTGTTATTTTATACATACATACATATATATATATATATATATATATATATATATATATATATATATATATATATATATATGCACACATTTGCTTGTGTGTGTGATAATGGAAAGTTTATTAAAGAAAGCATACATTAGGGCAGGGATAAAACATGAATTCTCTTTTTATGAAAAAAGTTACTAATGTGATTCTGATCCATGTGGTTTATTTTGTTTGTATTTTTCATATTTATATGCATACTTATGTTGAGTGTTATCATTGAAAAATATACCACTCAACGCATATATATATATATATATATATATATATATATATATATATATATATATATATATATATATATATATATATATATATATGTGTGTATAAATATATATATATATATATATATATATATATATATATATATATATATATATATATAATCCGATCAATCGGCTGGTCATGTCATGCCCCATCACATCTAACCCATCCCAAAACAACTACAACTTACAATTAACTTTCCCACCCAAACCCTACACTAAATATACTAACACCTTACCCCTAAAATGTGATGGAAAGCGGTGGCTTAGGGTCAATCAGTAGAAAAAGAAATTTAAACAATGATGTTGACAGCTATACTTTTTTGAAACAATGACGTTGCCAGCTATACGTTTTTGATATATTTCGTAAATACTGGATCTGGCATTAAATAACCCATAGTGGTTGATATGCCATAAAACCCTAAACAAACAAATATATATAAATATATATATATATATATATTTATATATATATATATATATATATATATATATATAGTGCTTGTTTTTAAACTCATAATGAGTGTAATTGTTATTATATATATATATATATATATATATATATATATATATATATATATATATATATATGTGGATGGTGAGAATACCGTTAACCAAATATGTCAGCAAGGACTAATTTCGAGAGAAAATATAAACAAAAAGTAGATTCATAGTTAACATCAGGAAGAGACAGTTGAAATTTCTAGGCTATGTGAGGAGGAAAGAAGGTTTGGAAATTTTGATACTCACAGGGTAGATTGAATGCTTAGTGAGACAGAGGAAGACAACGCAGAACCTACAAATGAAACTACAGTAAATCGATGGCGAAACAAGATTTAGAAGAAATTGCAAAAGGATAACATTGTGGAGAGCCATAATCATCAACGTCTTTAAGTGACACAGCACATAGAAGAAATCAGTAATCATTTCGAATTATAATGAGAAAGGGTTGACAATTTTGACTTTTAAACATTGCCTGCGAACTTTGATTACAGAAACGATGTTTAATTATGTCTCGTTGTAGCTGGTACTCTAACGGCTAACGGGACGGAAATAGGAAACTGGATAGGTAGCATTTTTGACAAGTTCATTACATTCAATTTTACAGAAACACGTTTAGGAAGACTATGAAACCATCAGATTGTTCCTCCAGCTATGGGTTAAATAACACTGCAAACTATGATTTCTAGCTGTGGTTGATAACCACCTCTGAAAGACAACTCTTAATTTAAAAGGTTATAGGGATGAAAATTAATTTGCCCAATGTGGAATTTATCGTCTCGAATAATGTCGAATAAAAAAGATCGATTGTGTAATTATCTAGAAAACCGTTTGTTTTGTTATTTATTTATTTAGATCATCCAAGAATTGCTGGAAGAAGAAGAAGAAGAAGAAGAAGAAGAAGAAGAAGAAGAAGAAGAAGAAGAAGAAGAAGAAGAAGAAGAAGAAGTGATCCCCTTCAGTATAGAAGTAAATTAATCTTAAACTCTAGGGCTAATCGTCTTATATCTGCTCTCAAGAACCGGTTCAGACTTCACGACAATATGTCAGTCTTTGTTCTTTACAGGGAACCCCGATCATTTTAACATCAAAGAAATCGTACAGGATATTACAGCGAATCACGTGTCTCTGTGATATGCAAGCCAACATTCGGTCATTGAGATTGGAATACTCACTTGGACATCGATGAAGATCACCTGACAAGAAAGCTGTCGAGAACAGAGTGAGAGAAAAAAAGTCATGGGTGGGAGAAACTTGCCCGAAGTTGCTAGAAAGAAGTCAGAATGAACGAAATTCAGTAATTCCTTAGAAGAGGATGACATAGTGGATGTGATGGGTAAACTCTAGCCATTTTATTTTAAATTTCGCGCATGCGTTGTTAGTTTTTAATTTTGTCGACTGGATCTTATAGTAGGGTCAGTTGTGCATCGTCTGTGAGAAAAAGACCACCATGATGCAATGCACTCCGCCAGAAATCTGGAAAAGGGATGGTGTACGGCTTGGCATTCGCACCGGAATGTCCAAATTAAATATATTTTCCTTGTCTGCCATATTTAACGAAATAATTTTAAAAGAAAGTTGGTGCGCAAATATACATTAGTATATATATATATATATATATATATATATATATATATATATATATATATATATATATTTTAGAGAGAGAGAGAGAGATAAATAGATAGTATGAAGCCAAACATTTTGACAGTGAATGGGATAATGAAAGAAAAGCAATTTAAGGCAAACAGTCTTTGAAATAAAGTGCTCGAGAGAGCCTTAATAGTGTTAAGATAGCAATATTGGCACTTAGCTGGTTTATGTTCCCTTCAGCGTCCCGATTCCAGGGTTTCATATGTAGACCTGTCCATCCACTCTTCAGAGGTTATCATCCGATTTACTGCTTATATTTTTCGATAACTATAATCAGTAAATTGCTGATACCCACTGAAGAGTAAAGCTAACATCAATCAGCTAAGTGACGAAATTTTACTCATATTCATCCTATATATATATATATATATATATATATATATATATATATATATATATATATATATATGTGTGTGTGTGTGTGTGTGTGTGTGTGTGAGTGGGTGTTAAGAAAGTTAAAGAAACCGGTTCATATCTTTTTATTATTTGAAATATATGATACATAAAATAACACGAGACTAAAATAATATAAATATTAATTACAATATCTAAAGAAACAACAATAGACAAAAACATTTACTCACTTGTTTCTCATCTTAAATGTCGTCATTTAGCATTCTCTATAATTTACCTGGACTTTTCACTTAACCTACTCTAGATTCATGAGAGTTCTTTCATATCAAAATTTTCAAAGACTAACGACATTTTTTCATTTGTTTTCAAATAATTGCAGCAAAATAAAATCTTTACAGTTGATTTGCTAAACTCCATCAGAGGACGAAACGCTTCGGTAAAGATATGTTTTTCTTTTTTCATATTGTCCTTTTACGGATATATTTTAAATTGAACACACACACACACTTGCATATATATATATATATATATATATATATATATATATATATATATATATATATATATATATATATATATATAGAGAGAGAGAGAGAGAGAGAGAGAGAGAGAGAGAGAGAGAGATGAGGCACCGTGGAGTAATGGATAACGGGTTGAATTGAGGAATCGGAGAGCCAAGTTCGAATTCCAGTCGGATCCATTACATTCACTTACGTGCTAATACTCTTGGGAAAGGTGTGAATCCTCTGCTTCTCCCTCCAACTATGGGTACATAGCAGGACAGACTGGGTTCTATAGCCTTGGATGGCAACTGGTCTAGGAGAAGGACAACTCTGAATTCAAAACCTGCGGAGGGTCGTTTGGGGACCTTGTGGCATTCGTTGCACCAGATCCCTGTATTCGTCCCTCCCATCGTCACCACTATGATCAAATCCTGTGTGGGTGTCGGGCTTTCACTTTCTGGGAACTGATCTGTCTCGCCCTCATACGTCGAGTTCGACGGGAGAGTCCATCATATATGTATATATATGTGTGTGTGTGTGTTTCTGTGTGTGTGTGTGTGTGTGTGTGTGTGTCTATAAGTATGTGCTGCATATCTTCAGGAAATGATTTCTCCCCACAGTTTTCTATCATGTATGGATACCACCCATTTACATAAGCTCGCCATTTAAATGACTCGCTATGTTTACCTATCTATCTCGCCCGCAATATGCTCCGTGAGAGTTATGTTTTCCAAGACTTCTTTCGCCATTATGTGTCCAGAGAATTTCAGCGCCCATTTTGTCATTCTGAATACAATTGTTCTTTCTTTTCTTTTACGATTTTCTTTAAGACTTCCTTCTTGCTTCCTCGCCCCGTCCATGTAATTTTCAGCACCCTTCTGCAGAACCATATTTCCGATACTTCTCTTTCTGGTTTACGTGATTCGTTTTCTATTGTTTGTCAACGCTTTACACATTATTTGAAGTCAGAAAATATTTTTATATTGCAAGAATTTTTTGTGATAGTAATGGTATATGGATACGTTTTACTAATTAACACATAGCTTTGGGGAAGAGGTGGATTCATGCCTTTATCAAGAATATTTGCGCGTAAGTGAATATAACAAACCCAACTGGAATTGGAACTCCGCTCTCTGATTTTTAATTTCGAACCAATATCGATTACACCAATCACTCATGCAAACTTACAGTACCCAAGTGGTCACCCATCTAATTACTGACCAGGATTGAAGTTGCTTAACGTCTGGGATCGTACGGGAACCGGTGTTTCAACGTGATATGGCCGTAAATTTGTTGTTTCTAGTTTGTTTTTTTCTCATTCTGCAACAATCTTTGAAATATAAGGAGATGGATACAACAATAGAGTCCAATATTCTTGTCTTTCTTTCCAACGATTTTTTTTCAGTTTAGCATATATACAGGGTGTCCCGCCAAAACATATACACACTTTAACAGCTCATAGCTTAATTGATTTTTTTTCTTTTCATTAGAATTATGTAAGCTTTGAACAAATTCATTCTAAAATGCTACTGAACGAGTGAAAACATTGTTGAAGCACAAAGACAGTTTAGGAGTGAATTTCAAAAAGATCCACCAAAGCGACTAACCATGACACGAATCAGAATTAAGTTTTAAGACAATGGAACTGTTCAGAATGTCCATAAAAAGAATTCTGAAAGAGAACGGTCATCGACAAGGCCCACAAAGGAAGAAAGAGTACTGGAAACGTATCCCCAAAGTCCAGGAAAATCTGTGCATCAAGCGAGTCGTGAGGTAGGTATTTCAAAATCGTTTGTCCAACGCATTTTGGAGCGGTGTCAGTGGAACAGCTAGATTCCAAGATTTGTCCAAGTTATTAATGAGGATAATTCAAACCGAAGAGTGGAGTTAGATCCTAGTTTGGTAAGACATTACCAAACCGTTGGTTTGGTTTGGTTTGGTTTGGTTTGGTTTGGTTTATTTTGTTTTACGGCATATCAACCTCAATGGGTTATTTAATGCCGACAACATTTTTAGGATAGATTCGTATGAACAGAATATGTATTCTTTGGTTTAGATTGGTTTGGTTTATTTTGTTTTACGGCATATCAACCTCAATGGGTTATTTAATGCCGACAACATTTTTAGGATAGATTCGTATGAATAGAATATGTATTCTTTGGTTTAGATTGGTTTGGTTTATTTTGTTTGACGTCATATCAACCTCAATGGGTATTTAATGCCGACAACATTTTTAGGATAGATTCGTATGAATAGAATATGTATTCTTTGGTTTAGATTGGTTTGGTTTATTTTGTTTTACGGCATATCAACCTCAATGGGTTATTTAATGCCGACAACATTTTTAGGATAGATTCGTATGAACAGAATATGTATTCTTTGGTTTAGATTGGTTTGGTTTATTTTGTTTGACGTCATATCAACCTCAATGGGTATTTAATGCCGACAACATTTTTAGGATAGATTCGTATGAATAGAATATGTATTCTTTGGTTTAGATTGGTTTGGTTTATTTTGTTTGACGTCATATCAACCTCAATGGGTATTTAATGCCGACAACATTTTTAGGATAGATTCGTATGAATAGAATATGTATTCTTTGGTTTAGATTGGTTTGGTTTATTTTGTTTTACGTCATATCAACCTCAATGGGTTATTTAATGCCGACAACATTTTTAGGATGGATTCGTATGAATAGAATATGTATTCTTTGTTGACCATGTTCCCCATATAGAATCCCTCGCAGTACGTAATCTGTTCAATGAAACAACGTTAAAGATTAACACTCACGAGTCAGACACTCTACTGAATCTGACTATATCGCCAATACAACCAGCAGCTGTTCCGTAATTCTTCAGTTTTCGATATCAAAGGCTGGCAGTGAATATTCTGGAAAAAATGGCTGCCTTTATACACATGGATATTTTGAGCCTTCTGATTGGTTAATTCTTCTATTGGTGAACTATAAAATGAGTCAGCTCATTTTGGCTGGTTCACTAGTACACCAGGGTACCCAAAAACTCCACACCGCCCATTTTGGGTACATTATTGAATCTTCTTTCAAAATATTAGTAAAGTCAATATTCATATGGAACAAATACTTTAGTATTCATAAAATATATATCTTTTTAAATTAATATCACCAAAAATTAGTTATATTATTTTGTCCACTGTTAAGTATTTCAGGATAATAATCATTAATAACAATATTATAAATCTCGGTTGTGATCACAACAAAAAAGTGGAAAATGTTGTTATTTTACCCATAGCTGGGACCCATTAAAACAGGCACTATTTCAACTTATGGAAAAGTGAAAATAATTAGAACAGATAATGGTGGAGAATTTACTTCTGATGATTGCGAAAACCTCCTAATAAATGAAGGCATTAAACTTGAGAAAACCTGTCCTTATTCCCCACACCAGAACGGTATTGCTGAACGTAGTTGACGGACTCTTTTCGAAATGACTAGATGTTTGCTAATAGAATCTAATTACCAAAAAATCTGTGGGTCTATGCATTAAATACAGCCGTATATATAAGAAACAGTTGCTATAACAGTAACATTAAAAAGACTCCCTACGGGGCTTATACGAACTACAAACCCAACGTAAGTGGTATGCATATTTTTGGTACAATTTGCTACACATATGTCAACCACAGGGCAAAACTAGATGCAAAATGTGAAAGAGGCATATTCATTGGCTATGACAAAACAAGTCCGGCCAATATGATTTATTTCCCACAAAGTAAAATAATAAGGAAGATCAGATGCGTGAGATTTACAGATTCCTTTGAGCAAGTGCAGGATCCCGAAGAAAAGAACATTAACTGCGAGGAACTGGTCCAACACGAACGAGTATGGCCTAATAATGAAATAGGGCCTATAAATAGAAAACCCGTTCAAAATGCACAATTAAATGAACGTGTTATACCAGATGATATAGACGAGGAAAAATCAGACGCAAACCTTGAGTTAAAATCAGATGCAACCGAAGAGGAGGTGTTATCCGACCAGAAATAGAAGAAAGGCAGACTATTTTGGAATGGGGCAATGTAATATCTGTGACATTGACTGTTGCTATTCGAGGACTGTGCATTTAACAAGAGCTAAGAAAGTATTACGTTATTTAAAGGGAACTAAGAATCAATGCCTAGTATTTCGACAATCAAAAAACCCACTACAACTGGAAGGATTTTGTGATGCTGATTGGGCAAATTCACCAGATCGTAAAATTATCACAGGCTATTGCTTTAGATTGGCAAAAGATAATCCAATAATTAGCTGCAAATCTAAGAAACAGGGAATGATTTCACTTTCAACATGTGAGGCGGAATATGTTGCATTGTCGCAAGCAACACAAGAGGCTATTTTTCTTAAATTACTAATAAAAACAATTCCAACACTGATAATAAGTGAGCCTATAACTATTTACTGTGACAATCAGGCCAGTATTGGCTTTGGCTAAAAATCCAATAATACATCAAAGATCAAAGCATATTGATATTAAATATCAATTTGTTAGGGATCAGGTACAAAAGAAAACAGAACAAATTGAAGATGTTCAATCGGAAAATAACGTGTCGGATTTGTTTACAAAGCCAATTACAAAATTGAAATTAGGGGCTTTCATTCCTGTCATATTTTGTACTGACCTATAATGTCCTTATTAGTCCTGGGTAAGACGTAAAACTGCATCTATTAGTTATTGTCTTAAGAGACGTCAGCTTTTGGTATGAATGTGAGTCCTTAGTTTCGGCGTATAAACATAAATAGTCCTACATTTAGCTCAATCCTCCTCTGAATGACTCTCAGAATCACTCTGACCCGGAGTGATAGTGCCTGTTTTAATGGGTCCCAGCTATGGGTAAAATAACAACTTTTTCCACTTTTTTGTTGTGATCACAACCCAAATTTATAATATTGTTATTAATGTTTATTAACCTGAAATACTTAACAGTGGACAAAATGATATATCTAATTTTGGGGGATATTAATTTAAAAAAGAAAATGATTTTATGAATACTAAAGTATTTGTTCCATATGAATATTGACTTTACTAACATTTTAAAAGAAGATTCCATAATGTACCCAAAATGGGGGGTGTTGAAGATGTTGGGTACCTTGGTGTACTAGTGAGTCATCCAACATGAGCTGACTCATTATAGCTGGCTCACTAGTACACCAAGGTACACAAAAACTCCAGCATTCTTTGGTTTAGATTGGTTTGGTTTATTTTGCTTCACGGTATATCAACCTCAATGGGTTATTCAATGCCGACAACATTTTTTAGTGCTGGTAATATTTTGTTTTGTCAAAAATCTGTTTCTGGTAATAATATTTTTCAAAAGATTATTGCTGGTAATAGTTAACTATTTGCACATAGCTGGGACCCTAACCGGTGCTACCACCCTGGGTCAGAGTGGACCTGGGAACACCAGCAATTAAGAGGTGGTTCCACGCTCCTCAAAACTTCCTGATCAGAAGCCTTGCTGCTGGATGTAGTTTATCGTCTTACTCAGGACTAGACAAACAGTTGGAATGGACGAATATGTTTCGTAGAATACCCTCCGCTTTCACCAGACCTTACACTACAAAACTTTTTATGGGGATACTTAAAAGACAATGTCTACCCTGTGAAACATGTAACAGTCACTTAATTGAGAGTAGCCATTGAACGAGAATGCACAAAAATACTAAACGAAATGTTTGGAGATTGCATTGCTTGGCGTTGTCAGCAGAGCCAGGACCAGAACGGACGTCATTTTGAAAACAGGCGTTGACAAAATAAAATAATGACTTTAGATTCTGTTAAATTTTGAAAAAATGTATTTTAATAAACACTGGCTGTCTATACATTTTGGGGACACCCTGTATATATATATATATATATATATATATATATATATATATATATATATATATATATATATATATATATATATATGTATGTATGTATGCGCACGTATGTGTCTATTCAGGTATGTGTATGCGTGCATGTCTATGAATGTACATGTTTGTGCTCTGAGATGACTCGTAATGATTCCCTATTCACTCGATGTATTCATGCAACAGATAGAAAATATTCTTACGTTATTTTTATCATTAGGCTTTTTTCCCTCCATTATCTCTCTCCTAAATCATTCATTTTCGTCTCTCTTCGCTGTCCAAAGTCCTTAATCAGCGGAACTTTCTGTAATCCTGACGACAGTTGTCTGTCCAGTATACAGCAGTAATTGTTCTCAGTCCAGTCAAAAGAGGGTGCCACGCAGCTTTTATTACTGCAACTTTCATCCTAGGTACGCTTTCATTTTTTTTAATTTTTTTATTCTTTTTTTAATTGATCAATTCTTTTTCTTTCATCTGAGGTCAATGGGTAAAGCGGAGAAAATCTATTTTTTTACGGTGTGATTATTTTATTTTAATTCTATTTATTTTTAAAAGACTATATTTTATTTATTTATTTTTAATTATTTTACGCCAAGTATGGAAAAAAGCCACTAAGGCACATAGGTTTACTGAGTGTGACAATTTCTTCTCTATGTGCCGTGTCCACTCAGCAGGTTGGCAGTTATGGCTCTCCAAATCTTCCTGTCTTTCGTTGATCTTAAATTTTATCTTTCTCCTAAACCATATTCCGCCATCCATTTAACTGTTATAGTCCAGGTTAGAACCAAGGAAGAACAACACGAACACAAGAGTAAAAATAACGAAGATATATTACACGGAATATTAATACAAGATGTGGAAGGTGTTAGTATGACTGTCAGTCTGGTTTGGAGTGAACTACTATCGGCTCGACTCGATTCGTCCCTCTCTCTCTTTTGAGAGGCGTAGTATACACAGTGTTAGGAAGAGTTCATTCTGTAGTTATAGGTAACATTAACCAAGCTCACTTTTCTCTGTCTCTCTTGACGTCAATCTGTCCTGTGAGTATCATATTTTCCAAACAGTCTTTCCTCATTATGTAGCCTATAAATTTAAACCTCTCTTACTGATGCTATGTACAAGTTTCCTTTTTTCATCCATTTTCATTAAACTTCATCTTTGCTCATCCTCAGCATCCTTCTGTAGAACCACATTTATGTTGCTTCAGTTCTCTTCGCGTTGAGGAGATTGTACAGCACTCACTGAGATATAATAGGATAGATATCAAATAACAATTTCCTACATTCTAGCAAAGTTTTCCCATTTCTTAATACTCTTTTTGGGCTTTTGGAAGGCATCTTTGAATATCCCAATGCGTCTTTGGATTTCGTTGGCTAGAATTAATTCTGGAATTATTATCGGTTTCCAGAAGTTCTTTCAGAAGAATGGTTTGAGTAAAAACGTTTCTAGAAACGTCAAACTTGAGTTCGTTTTGTCCAATATCACCTTTCCTAAGATAATCACTTCTCACCCACGCCAATATACACAAGAAATATATCAAGGAATCAAAAGAAAATAGTTGGATCCGTCAACACAACAATACAAACAATATTTCCACCTGTGAAAATATTCTCTTTAAACATAAAGTAATAGACATAATTTTTCAGTTGACCATAGAAATATACAATCACTCAGTTATGTGACATGCGTGTATCTTGTGTGGGCAGTCATGTATCATTCGTTACATGACTGACGAGGCAGATTGTTCCCGCAGTAGGTTGCCATTTTTCTGCGGTAGGCCAGTTGCCAGCTAAGGCTATAGAACTCTATATCTGGGGGGAAGAAGAAAAGGATTCATACCTTTCCCAAAGGTATGAATGTGAATGTAATGTAATGGATTCGACTGGAATTCGAACTCGGCTCTCCGATTCCTCAATCTGAATAGCTATCCACTATTCCACCGTGCCTCTCTCTCTTTCTCTCTGTCTCTCTCTCTCTGTCTCAGTCTCTCTGTCTCTCTCTCTCTCTCTCTCTCTCTCTCTATATCTATATATATATATATATATATATATATATATATATATATATACATATATATTGATGTTATATTACTGAAACTCAAAATTGACTAATTTGCGTAAATTTTCGGCTCCAATTGGAATTTGCACATTCGCGTATATTAACCAATCAGAGACGTTAATTGTAAGTGCACTGATACCTTTGAAATTTTCAGACAGCAATGTTTATTGTCTGCTACGCAATGTTAAAGGCTCACTCACACTTTCTTTTAATAAATTCATTTTGTTTTTTGCCTTGAAAATGTCCACATTAGACGAAACGCTTCGGCTAAAACTACAGTTTTCCTATTGTCTTTTTTCCTTAATACTAGAGATATATGTACCAATTTATTAAGTGTAGTTTATAGGTGGCACAATGTCGAAAGTATGGCTCAATGAGGAAAGTATAGATCAATGAGGATCGAACTCACTACTCAGTTGTTATTAGTCTTCTATATTTATAATCTTTTCAATCCAAGCAAGGTACAGAAGCCACTAAGCGTTACTGAGTGTTAAGTAATATGAGAAACGCAAACATTATTTAAGAGAGAGAACAATAAATGAACAGGAATTAAGAAGAGAGAAGACAATGATTGACATCATATTTAAAGCTCAAAGTTAACTGGAAAGCAAGAAGCTGGCGAGAGAAGAAACTATTAGCGTAGAACTTAGGTTGCATCTAACCATTTGAACTCTAAAATGATGAGGCATTGTAGCCAATGTAAAACTGCGCTTAAATTCATGGAGGTTAACTATCATAGAGGAATATAATATAGACTTGTATTCAATCTGTCTTATCTTAAACATAGCTAGCTATAATTACTTACCCAGACACACTACAGTATGCATTACACCAAAAACAACAGATACGTACTTACCATTTTTACTACAACTACCATAATACCTCGAGGTCTCTATATAGTCCTAACTAGTTCCCACAATAATGCTTTGTGAGTGTGGAGAATAAAAATAACAGCATTTAAAAGTGAAAGCCTAATGAATATTTACAATGATTACAATTTTATACACGAGAACCTAAACAAAATCCTGTTAGTAATAAAAAGAAATACAATTCTTAATTTATACCATAAAGGAAAAATATTTATGTTGAACAATACAAAGATGTGACACAAGACCAAAAATAGGGGAAAAGTAAGGCTGGTCTTCAATCTGTCATATCTTAATCTTAGTTAGCCACAATTAGTGACCTTAACAAAACACAGCATTCCTACACAAAACCATTCTTACATACCTTTCTTACACCATAATACCATAGAGTCTCATGGAAGTCCTTACTAATTGGCACATGTACAACTTGTCTGTGGGTATGGGGAATAAAAATGACAACATTTAACTATGGAAATTAATGAATATTTACAATGATTACAGTTTTATATACAAGAAACTAAACAAAATAGTTTTAGTAATTAAAAAAGTCGCACATAAATATTACCAGAAACACATTTGATTTTCGTCAGAAACCTTGATCTACAAACTGATTTCATACAAAGAATACATATTCTACTCATACGAACCTATCCTAAAGGTCTTGGCATTAAATAACTCATTGAGGTGTTGATATGCCGTAAAACAAAATGAACCAAACCAAAGACTGCACCAAAGAAGATATTGTTGGCAAAAAAAGTCGCAAATTCTCTCGGGATTTTCATCCACTAAGTAATAATTCTGGGGAAGAAAGCTGTCTACGATGAACCTGCTATTCTTCACAGCAATACAAAGGGAAGGTGAATGCTTTGCCACTGTGCACATGACATGGTGGAGGGTCGTACCTGTCTGAGACGGTAGAACTAAGGGCTATAACGGGTCCGGACATCTACCATATTAACAGCGATATAGCAGTAAGAGGCTAGCAACGTTTTGACAGTCAGATAAAAGATGCAGAGTTGAAAATATTTCATCACCCACAATGCACCTTAGGAGCTTTTGATCTCTGGTAGGAATAGTTCATTTTCACTGGTTGGAATGATAAAGCATATAAGATATAGGACGAGTGCTGAAAGAAAAGAAATACCAAGATGTAGAACCCAGAGGCATGAAACAGAAATCCCCTCTTATATAATTCTTCGTGATTCTTAGTAAAATGAAATGCTGATTTTAGGAAGGGTCACAAGCTTAGAACTTTTCAGATACTCCTCGTACATGTATAAAACGAATGATATTTATTTTTTATAATGCAGGTAACCCCCAACAAAAAATGGACACTATTTAAAATGTGAATATCTGGGTAACCACATGTCCCAGGCAAAGGAAATTGAATAGGCTTAACGATGAACAAGAAAAGATTTACGTATCAAAATTCCGACAAGATATACAAAGGGATGTCTATTTTATAACCGATTTCACGGGGCTTCACAAATGCTCAATATGCATACCAACCTGTGACACGACACACGTCAAGTCTGTAGTCCAGCTCCTGCCAAACACGCTGTAGCATGTCCTGCGTAACATTCTCCAGCACCTCAGTGATTCTCTGCTTAAGTTCCTCTAGGCTTGTATGGAGAGAGAGAGAGAGATCTAGGCCTGTCCTTTCGCATAGCCCCATAGAAAAAAATCACAAGGTGATGGGCATTTCAACAGCATATTGTCATTAACATTGTCAAGCACGATCCATCTTCCTGGTAGATTCGCGCAGTCGATTTTCTTAAAAATGAGATCATCTGAGCGATACTTGGCGGTTATTAGACGGCAAATTGATATCGATTTGTTGGGGAGCACTCTGTATAAGTTTTCATTGCAGCTCTAAGCTTGAAATACACGTTTCTCTTGTAGAAAATTGAAAATGACACAAGGCAAACAGACAAATGTTATACAAAAGTAAAAATGCAAGCAGTGACAACGATCATGAATTATATATGTAATTTTATAGACATAATGAATAAGCAGAATCAACTTTGTTGAAGTTAATTGAGATCATATCAATTCATGAGGTTCATAAGAATGAGCCCCAAATATTCAAAGTGTAAGGATATATACCTGCAATGAACTTTAGGCACAGCAGTAAACAAACATTTTTTTTTAACCTTCTGAAATCTATAAATATGCTTAATCTATTTTTCTGTAGATTTCGATACGGTCTTATATAAAGTAAATTTTGAACTAGATAGATAGATAGATAGATAGATAGATAGATAGATAGATAGATAGATAGGGTCTTTTATAATGTAAATGTACTAGCAAAATTTTGAATAACTATATATATATATATATATATAGAGAGAGAGAGAGAGAGAGATAGATATGAACAGACTGACATAGATATGAAGAGATTTAGATAGATAGATAGATATATAGATAGATAGGGTCTTCTATAATGTAAATGTACTAGCAATATTTTGAACAACTATATAGATAGATAGATAGATAGATAGATAGATAGATAGATAGATAGATAGATAGATAGATATGGCCTCGAAAATGTAAGTGCACTAGCAATATTTTGAACAACTATATATATATATATATATATATATATATATATATATATATATATATATATATATGTATATATACATATATATATATATATAAGATAGATAGATAGATAGATAGATAGATAGATAGATAGATAGATAGATAGATAGATAGATATGGTCTTGTATAATGTAAATGTACTATCAATATTTTGAACAACTAGATAGATAGATAGATAGATAGATAGAAGGATATGAAGACAATGAAATACAGAGATAGACAGATATATAGTTAGTGAGAGACATATAAATACCTTAAGATAGACAGATAGATAGATAGATAGATAGATAACGAACAATCCCAGATACCTAGATAGATATGTATTACATAGATAGACTGGCATACATTTGAAAGAATTGGACCCGCTAATACAAATTTGAACACCCCACCCTACATATATATATATATATATATATATAGATAGATAGATAGATAGAGAGAGAGAGAGAGAGAGAGAGAGATAAACGGAGAGAAGACGGTGATAAAGATGAACTATCTTATTTAGAAAGTTAATCGTACAAACAATTCGTTTTAATTCTTGATAGCGATCGGCAATTATTTTATTTCTGACAGCTTTACTTTCATAATATTTCCTTTGATTGGTCTGGCATCATGCGAACTCATACTTACACCTGCATATAGTCCTTTCAAGAAATTCGTCGGCTTTATCTCGTCAAAACGTCTTTAGTTTCAACAATGAGCGAGCAATTGGATCACTTACCTGCAAATAGAGAAAAAAGAAAGAAAGAAATGAGATTAATTGGAATAATGTAAGTAAAAGAATAAACCGACCTTCGTTCACGCAATGCAAAGCGACCTGCATCTTGTCAATGTGTTGTAATCGCACCTCACATCAAATACCAATTACATTAATGACAGAATGGGGAGGTGCTTTACTTACATATAAGCCGGCCTTATCGAATTGACATTCTTACCTCAGCTCTATTTTCTACAGCTAACATTATTTATAACGTCTAATCATACAAAACCGTATATTTCTTCAAGATCCGTACGTTACGCATTCACCCAAATAAGATATTAACGAGGCGTTGATTAAGAATAAGTCACAAACCGTTGCATTCAGTGTTTTGAAGTCATTAACCAAAGAATGGTAGTTTCAATCCTAAAGAGAAACTCCTTAGACAAATAATAAGGATAATGTGCCATGAGAATTTAACACTCTTCATATACGAGGGTCATTCAATAAATAAGATGAATTCTTCGGTATAAGGACTTCTAATACAGATAGAAGCTTACTCTTTTTTATTATACTTTGGTTTTACTTCTTTTTCACAGTGATTTAATTACCACGCATATAACATCTATCTACCTACCTATCTGTCTATCTATCTATCTACGAGGATTATTCAATAAATAAGGAGAATTTTTCGGTATAAGGACTTCTAATACAGATAGAAGCTTACTGTTTTTTATTATTCTTTGGTTTTTCTTCTTTTTCACATGGATTTAATTACCACGTATAAAATATCTATCTATGTACCTACCTATCTATCTATTCATCTATCTATCTATCTATCTATCTATCTACGAGGGTTATTCAATAAATAAGGTGAATTTTTCGGTATAAGGACTTCTAATACAGATAAAAGCTTACTTTTTTTTAATTTTTCAACATAGCCTCCCAGCACTGTCACACACTTTTTCCCTCTGTGCACAAGCTTCCATATTCCTTCAGCGTAAAAATCTTTGGACTGATGTCTCAGCCAGTCGCTCACAACACTTTTGACTTCATCGTCACTTTTAAACTTCGTGCTTCTCGTGAACGCTTTCAAGAGACCAAACAGGTGAAAGTCTGAAAGGCCAAGTTCTGGCCTGTAAGGGGGATGAGGGACCAGTTCCCAGCCCAGCTCGTTGATGGTCTGCACCGTTTGGGCTATTGTGTGAGGCCTTGCGTTGTCATGATGCAAGATGACTCCTTCTGACTGATGAGCCCCTGCGTTTGTCCCAACAGATAAGCTCAAAGTCCTTGTAATGTCATCCACTGTCACCCTTCTGTCAGACTGAATGAGGTCATTGACTGATTCGATCACCTCAGGGGACCTCACTTCTATAGCCCCACCCAGGCAGGTCTTCATCCTCAACACTGCTCTGTCTTTATTTAAACAATTTAGCCCACTTGTAGACAATGTTTTGGCTGAAACATGTGGCACCATACACAGTTGACATTCTCCTATGAATTTCAACTGGTTTGCACCCTTCAGCAACCAAAAACTTGATAACTGACCGCTGTTCAATCCTGGAGCATGCTTCTTGGTCTGCCATCTTTGTTAATCACCAAAACCTTTTAAAAAATTTTAATCTGCAAAGGAAATTAAATCCATGTGAAAAAGAAGTAAAACAAAAAAATAAAAATAAAAAAGAGTAAGCTTCTATCTGTATTAGAAGTCCTTATACCGAAAAATTCACCTTATTTATTGAATGACCCTCGTATAATGAAGGCAAGATGAAAATATTGCATACGCCATTTAATGAGGCTACGTGAATTGATGTCACAAGGACAAAAAGCCATCTATTTAGGTTCAGAGAGAGAGTAAACGAAACAGATGGCCGGAGCGTACAATAGCCGAAACGTTGTGCATATGGCAATGAAGTCCGAATAATATAAATAATGCAAGTTATATCATCTGTCTATATTTCTGAGATGAAGTATTATAATTATTTACACTATTTACATTGTATGGACTGTTGACCTCAACACTGTTGCCATATTCACGACTTTTTGACCGTTGTATGCTTCGTCGTTCTTCGGTGTATTCGAATTTCCAAACGAACCCTTTATTTTGTCGAAAGGGGTAGATTGTTCTAGTTCCTTATGCCATGCCCCTTCCTCGGTATAAGTTATCTCCCTTTACCTCAACTCTGCAATTCTTTGTTCACCTCTGCTATTGCTAGATACTGAACTCACAACACTTTGTTTCAAGTCAGTGGATTCAAACAATAGGGACACATGGCCCATCGGACAAAATGCGTTGGTTGAATCCAGTGATTTGATCCAAAGAGCTGTGAGTTAAATTTGAACTCCAATCACCTGAAGAAGACCGGATAGTACAACAACCGAAACGTTGTGAATATGTCAACTAATATGAGAACAACATTCCGAACAATGTAAATAGTGTAAAAGATATAATCGTATTAATTAGCCCACGGCTGGCGTGAATACGTAGTGGATTTATACATTTCCCAATAATACTTACAGGTAAGTAACTATAACGAAGACAACTGGAAGTAGAACACGGATTTCCCTTGACAATTCCGAGCCAGTATGCAATACATCACCCGCACAACACAGCTTACAGCTCTTGGTATTCCCAGGCGGTCACCCATCGACGTACTAACCAGATACGACGTTGCCTAACTTGGGTGATCGTAAGGTAACTGGTGTTTCAACGTGATATGGCCGTAAGCAGTATCAACGGTACATCTAAACTTACAGCAACTTTAATTCATTTCCAAGCTATCACGCACATATTCTCACTAAATACTGCGTTGCTTAACTTCGATGATTGCACGGAACCGTTGTTTCAACGTGTTATGGTCAACCAAGCTGACAGGACCTGGAATTCCGATGCGGTCGACCAATCTAGTTACCGATCAGGCTCGACGTTGCTTAACATCGGGGATCGTACGGGAAGCAGTGTTTCAACATGTTATAGCGGTACGCCGTACCACACGCACAGCGAATCTTACAGAAACTGGTATTTCCAAGCGTTAAACCTATCGAGATACAGACCAGACTCGCTTATTGCATGACTTCGGTGATCTTGGGGAAACCAGTGCTTCAATGAGATATGGCCACAAGCCCACACATCCAAGCTTCAATGAGATATGGCCACAAGCCCACACATCCAAGCTTCAAACACCTGGTATTCCCAAGCGGCAGAGTCTAGTTACTGACCAGTCTCAACGTTGCTTAACTTCGTTGATTGTACGAAAAACGATCGTATAGAGACCGTAATCCGAAAGAGAGAAATACAAACAGGTAATAGATGTTCTTTAAGAATTGATTACAAAATGAAACCAACCTACACCTACGGAATGAATAAAGACGTTTGAAGACTTAACTCATATATATCAGCCTGTGAATGTCTAATGTGGGACAAAACATTCCTCAGATTTATAGAAAGGACTGGGTCATTACCCTACCATGCTGACCCTTAGCGTGTTTGTAGGAGCGGGTATAACATGCTTGGGCGATCATGTTTCCTTTCTGTACAATCGTCCAAGGATATTTGCGTGTAAGTGAACGAAACCAGATTTGGAATTTGAACTCGGCTTCACGATTTCTAATTCCGAAACAACATCCATTACTCGACCCGTACATTGCAGTCACATGGTATTCTCAAGCGGGTCATCTATCTCGACACACACAAGGCCGGACGAACACGACTGGAATTTCAAATTCGAGCCGTTATCCACCCGCACATCCAAGCTTACAACACCTACAATTCCCAAGCGCTCACTCTCGACATACGTGTAGTGGACTATATACAGTGTTTAACAGCAAAATTTTCCAAATCGCGTAACAATATGGGATAATTGTCCAATCTCAAAAATATTTGATATTTAAAAAAGAAGCATTAAACTAATTTCAGTTCCTTTTTCCAGGTTTTCACAAAAGATGTTTAGCTATCTTGACACCATGTTTCATAAGAATCACTGAAAAACCATTTGAGTTATTCAGCTAGAAAAAGAACAGGTTAAAATCGTTTTGTGTCAGCGCCATTGTCTTCCCAACTGAGCAATTGTGAGAGGAAAAAGATCATTCAAGCCTTCAATAATGGTACCAACATTCAGACTCTGGCTTCCATCCTCAAAGTCCATTCAAGAACCATCAAGAGAACAGTGAATATTTTTTTAAAAAAAGAGGGAACAGTAGAGAGAAAAACTGAATCAGGAGGTCACAAAAGGAAGAGGAATCATCATTTCAAGTTAGAGCTAAATACATTCTTATTGTTCAAAATATTGTCCAATAATGTTATAAAAAACCCTATAGAATTCTAGTAAGATATATTTAATATTTTTTAAGATACAACGGTTCAAACTTTATCTAACAAATTTCGCTGTCATATATATATATATATATATATATATATATATATATATATATATATATACTCGACTCTCCCGTCGAATTCGACGTATGAGGGTCAAGTAGATCAGTTCCTAGGAAACCGACAGCCCGACAACTGTACATGAGATTTGATTATAGTGGTGAAGGTTTCGTGCAGGACCATCCACACTTTTTGAAGGGCCGAATACAGAGACCTGGTGCACTACGTGCCACAGGGTCCCCAAACGACCCTCCGCAGGTTTTGAATTAAGAGTTGTCCTTTTTCTAGACCAGTTGCCATCCAAGGCCATAGAACCCAGTCTGCCCTGCTATTTACCCATAGCCGAAGGGAGAAGAAAGAGGATTCACACCTTTTCCAAGGGTATTAGCTCGTAAGTGAATGTAATGGATTTGACTGGAATTCGAACTTGGCTCTCCGATTGTTCAATCCAAGCCGTTATCCATTACTCTGCCGCGTGAATTTAAGCGTGCTACTAGATTGACTTTTAGGTCCAACCCTTTTACTGTTGAAAAAGTTAAATGCAACCCTAACTTCTACTGTAATAGTTTTTTTTTCTCGCACTTTGTACTCGTGGAACTCCTGTCCGTTTACTTGCTTCCCTCATGACTACAATTTTCAAAAATATAAATGCAACATCCTCTTCTATCTTCAGTAATCCCGTTCATATTTTCTCTTTTCTCAATCCTCGACCCTATACCCAA
Organism: Acanthosepion esculentum; assembly: GCA_964036315.1. Taxonomy (NCBI): domain Eukaryota; kingdom Metazoa; phylum Mollusca; class Cephalopoda; order Sepiida; family Sepiidae; genus Acanthosepion; species Acanthosepion esculentum. The sequence goes on along the minus strand of OZ038518.1, from coordinate 22,147,950 downwards.
TCTTTTCTCTCAATTCCACTCTCTGTAACCCTCTGCGTACAAGTGACATTCCCAGCTTGCTTGAGGCGAAATAATTAGCATATATATATATATATATATATATATATATATATATATATATATATATCTGTGCGTGTGTGTGTTTGTATGCGTGTGTCTGTGTCTGTGTGCATGTGCGCGCGCACGCGTGTGTGTGTATGTAATATAGAAATGCGACCAAAGAGAAACTTTATTTTTTTTTAGGAAAGCTAAATTTAATATATCATAATGCACCAATTGTCCCGGGGAGCTTAACTGGCCTGACGTATATATCAGAAGTTGCAATTCGAGATTTCAATTGGATTCAGATGCAGACGCGTGGCGCCGGCGGGAAATACTCAATGAGTTTAAAAACAAGCACTATATATATATATATATATATATATATATATATATATATATATATATATATATATATATATATATATATATATATATGCGTTGAGTAGCATATTTTTCAATGATAACATTCAACATACGTATGCATATAAAGATGAAAAATCCAAACAAAATAAACCACATACTGACACATGGATCAGAATCACATTAGTAACTTTTTTCATAAAAAGAGAATTCATGTTTTATCCCTGCCCAAATGTATATTTTCTTTAATAAACTTTCCATTATCGCACACACACAGACAAGCAAATGTGTGCATATATATATATATATATATATATATATATATATATATATATATATATATATATATATATATAAAGAAGATTAAGATATATAATCCGGTGTTCTTATTGATATTTTTTTATTTTTACAAAACGATGCTCAATGTAAATTTACAGAGCATAAATATTATAAATTAACTGAATTAAAATATGGTTTCTCGCTACACAGTAATAACCATGTTTCAAAAACTGAAGCTAAACACTTCAAATTTAATTATATAAATTAAATTAAATGCATTAGTTCTGTTTTCATCTTCAAGCGAATTTTGGAATAACTTATTAAATTTACTGAATTTTAAACGCACATACAAATTCATAATTTTCTCTTTCCAAGGATACAGAGAAATTCAATCATTCAGACAGGGGCGGTAGCATATATATATATATATATATATATATATATATATATATATATATATATATATATATATATATATATTGTCTTTATTTAGGCATTTTTTCATTGATGCATGATTCATTAAATAATATAGACAAGTTGTGTCTATTTATTTTAACAAAGTTCCTTTCATATTGTCTGATAATAGCAATTATAAAAAATCTAATACATCGTGCAGAAACTAATTCAATCACAAAACAGATTTTTACATAGTATTAAAGAATATAAAACAATCACTTATTAAAAGTAGCTTTCAAAACTATATAGTTTATGAAAAAATAAGATGCTTTCTTAGAAATCTCAATACTAAGTAAATAGTACATAATACTGCTTCAACTAATCCCAAAGATATTAATCTCCTATATTGTAGTTAAATGTATACTAATTATAAACAAGGTGAAAATATACTAAAAAAAATAGTGTGTACTAATATATCTACAACATATCCTAGCAAAAATATAAAGTTAATCATATACTACACTAAACCTAGTATATCCAACTCAATTATTCGCAATGATTCTTCCCCTCACCCCCGTGAGCGATTTGCAAAAAAAAACAACATAGTTTACAAATTCAAGTGCCCTTTCGGAGATTGTATCTCAAATGGATTAAATAATATTTATGTTGGTCACACCACAAACTCACTTTCACGACGTTTGACTCTATATTTGAATGATAACTCTAACATTTTTAGGCATTTAAAACAACACGCCTGGCCGCATACACATTTCCGTAAAATCCTCGTTGAAAATACACTTATACTTAAACATGAAAACAATAAATAAAAACTAAAAATCTTAAAGCTATATACATAAAACAGTTGAAACCTAACCTGAACAAAATAAACTATGAAATCTCCACAAATATTCTTAAATGCCAATAATTGATAACAGTAGCCATTGATTTATACCAGCGGCTTCCCATACTTAACACTTCTCGTTTTCGCTCACGCGTGGTCATGTGTGACGTCACAAGCTGCGGTGCAATTTTTGCTTCCACGTCTCGTATACACGAGTTTGTCGTTACTTAGAAATCTTTCATGCAACAAAAACAATCATTATTGTTTTGTCCGTGTATTGTTTAATATATTGGAATTTAATTGTCATCTTTTATAATGGCTTGTGTAAGCCGAAAGCTTAGATAGGATTAAAATAACTTTTATCAATATGGTGTTTTTCTTTCATCTTTCAATGATAATGTTATTAAGCTTATCAGGCGATATGAAAGGAATTTACTTAAAATAAATAGACAAAACTTGTCTATATTATTTAATGAAATATATATATATCTATATATATATATATATATATATATATATATATATATATATATAATATGGATAAAACAAATGAAAAGTTGCAAATTATAAAAAATTGAATGTTTTTTTGTGAAATATTTATTTATATTTTTTTATATATAATATTTATGTTCGTCACACTACTGAATACAGTTATTTAATTTATTTCTGACGAAAGATCGGGACAGATTTGAAATATCAAATATATATATATATAAATATAAATAAATACTTTCACAAAAAAAACAAACAATTTTTTTTAATTTGCAACTTTTCAGTTGTTTTCTCCATATTATATACATATCAGGAAAGTATACGTGGCTTCTCATTATGCTATATATATATATATATATATATATATATATATATATATATATATATATATAATTTAAACTGAATGAACCAAGTAAGAAAGTTCCTCGCAGATGAAGTTCATACGAAAAATGATTTTGTTTACAAAGAAATGAATTGTGTTAATATATAATGAAACAGGTGTGAGATTATCACTAACAAATCCAAAATCTGCCTGATATTTTATCGTGTGTTGCATAAAAATAGCGGCAGGTAAGCCGTCAGGTGAGTACCAGAATCAGTACAGTTTTTTAGAAATACAATTTTTTTTATGTGATTTTTTTTGCGGGGGGCGGGGATTTTCGGAATAAAATCTGTGAAAACTGGTTCATGAAAATATTTTAAAAGCGTGGAATAATTTACAGGATTATCTTTAGCACTCAATAATTTTTTTTTTTAATTAGTTTTTAGAAATCAGTAATGTTTATATCGCGGTAGAAGTTGTATTGAAGAAGTGTTTATTAATTTCCCCTACGCTATTCATACGAAAATATCGGATTAGAAGACGTCAAAAGTTAGATTTATTAAATGCAGACAATTTCATTGGTTAATAAATATATTTTCCAATTTTTAATATCGTTTGTTTAGAAGGAAAAATGTTGATTTTCCTGGAATGTGAGATTTCATTTTTTGGAGCATGCCACAGTAGTGCTCTGCTATTTCAAAGCACTTGATTTGCGTCTGGAACAACCTCGCTGATTGGTCAATAAATGTGGGAATTTGAATTTGTCATTCCCGTGATCCTAACTTTATGCACAGAATAGAGATCTTAATGATACCACTTAAATCTATTGATTTTTTCGACAGTTTTTAACTGGGTTTTACATATTTATCGTATACAGAGTCAACTCATCCGCATTCCTTCGTATTCCATTGGTACGAGGGAAGTTCTACTTATATGACTTCCTCATCCGACTTTGTGTAATATACTCCCGAAAGGATGCTTTTCGGCATCATTACGATCTTAACCACACCAAGTCTATGACCAGTTATCTGTCCTACGTATATCCATAAATTACGGTCTTACAACGTAAACTCATTCAGTAATACTCTGCCTTGAGTGATTCTTTGGCCTTCAATTGAGTGAACGTCAAAAGCAGATATAGGATTTGTGGTTGATTCTTATTTGCCTCCTTGAAGGCAGCAGGCGGGGAAATGGAATCTTTCATGAAAATGCTATCGGGAAAACGTTATGTCACTGGATTATACAATGCAGAAATATATTTGCACTTACTGACATTCGCCAACGCTTGCCGGATGAGTATTTTATTTAGGGGACATATTCTCTTAAATCTGTTACGGTTTCTAGGGAAATAAGAAGAACAACGTTTGAAGCATCACTCCGAGATAGTATATATAGTATATATATATATATATATATATATATATATATATATATATATATATATATATATAGTTCACTCTATGCAAGGCAGTAAAGTATATATATATATATAATTATTTATTTGAATATTACAACATAAATATGTTATAAAATCACGACAAAAGTAGCCATTTTGTTTCAACACTTCTAGTGTATTTTCAAGTGACGATGTAGAATATAGAATAAATGGTTTTAAAAGTTTCAAATTAATCAACGATCCTTAGCCAGGAGTAAACGCTGTTACATAAGCTAGAGTGACCAATCAAAATACAAGTATAGGATGATTCGAAAAATTTGACAACTAAGCAAGGTTATCATATATATTAATAGATTTATAAAATTTGAAATTAAAATTAAAAGTAAAAAATTAAAATTACCTATTTAGAAATCTAAATCAAATCTCTATTAAGTTTATATATATATATATATATATATATATATATATATATATATATATATATATATATATATATATATATATATATATATAAATATAAACAAACTACAATAGATGCAAAATGACTGCGTGACACCGCATGCATCTATTAGTTGTGGCCGGCTATTATCCGCTAAAAATTTTATGAAAATATATTGAGTTTCTGCCAGCCAATAATGCATTGAACACTGTTTCTCCAGCGTGACTCTACAGCAGAGTCTCTTGCCGGATCAGTATTTTATTTAGGGGACATATTCTCTTAAATCTGTTGCTGTTTCTAGGGAAATAAGGAGAACAACGTTTGAAGCGTCACTCCGGGATAGTATATATATATAGTTCACTCTCTGCAAGGCAGTAAAGTATATATATATATATATATATATATATATATATATATATATATATATATATAATTATCGAGTTCACCCCAATCAAAGCAGTAAATTCCCTAATACACGAGGTGTTACTGAGTATAGAATCATTAGAAAACAGAAACTTTATTAAGAAGCGAGAACAGAAGAAGAGTAATCAGATGTTCAGTAGATTGAGACTGACATTGCATTTAATTTTTTAAAGTTTAAAGTTGGCTGAAATGAACCTAGCCGGAAGGGAGTTCCATGAACTAGAATTTTTGTTTTTAAGCTTTTCACCCCAAGCAAGGCTGGAACCCACTAGCACGCAAGGGGTTACAGAAGGTTTGGAGGCAGAGCAGATAGGAGTGGTAGAAGGAAGGATGTGGAGAATCATAGTGGATCGATCAAGGCAAGGGGGTTACAGAAGATTTGGAGCGAGAGCAGATAGGAATGAAAGGGGAAAGGATGTGGAGAAGGGAAGTGGATAGATCAAGGCAACTGGAGATGTCGATTGACGTTACACTTAAATAGTTGGAGATTGTATTTGTCAGGGAAACAGGAATAAGGAAGGGAGTTCCACAGGCGAGAGGTGCGAGACATGAAGCTATTGGAGTAGAAGAGACGTCTACATCTAACAGTTTCAACGGTGAAGGGGTGGGAACGGGATGCCAGCCTCGTAGGACGCTTAAATTCATGAGGCCTGGGAACCAGCGAAAGCAGCTCATCGGAGCAATTACCGTGAAAGTATTTGTAAAAAAGACAGAGCGAGGCAATGACGCGTCTGTTAAAGAGCGACTGCAGACGAGATGACAGATCCGGGCCAATTACGTTGCATATCCGCCTCTGGATATTATCAAGAACCCTGAGGCAAACAGCAGGGGCTCCAGACAATATATGGCAGCAATACTCCATGCAAGGGCGAATGGTTGATTTATAGATTGCGAGAAAAGAAACTGTTAGCATAAAACTTACGGCTACATCTAGCCATCTTAAATGTAAAATGATGAGATCTCTCCGCCAGTTTAGTACTGCGCTTAAATCTTTAAAGAAATCAAGGCAGCATAAGGAAGAGCAATATTTATTTACATATGTATATACATAATGTGGCACCAGGCCAAAAGAGGAATGAGGAAATGCTCAGTCTTCTTCTGTCTTACATTTAAACTTAGCTAGTCACAGTCACTGGCCTAGAATATTCACCAAACCAACGCATTCTTACATACCTTTCTTTCTTCATCCACCATAAAACCTCAGAATCATTATGAAGTCCTGAATACTCCCCATATGTAAAATACTTGTATGTGGACATAGTGGGGGGGGAGTAAAACGACGATTTAAAATCTAAACCCCAAAGCTCATACGTACATTAGTCACCAAAGTATTAGGTCATCCCATAATTTCTGTGCGAATTTTAACTTTTAGTTAAAATGAACGAAATTTTAAAGAGTATTTTATAATGTCTAATGGAGCTGAACATTATTTTTATGTTTAGATGCATTTAAACTGATCAAATATTTTTTCAGAGAACAATAAAATTAAATTTTGTTTGATTAAAACCCTGCTAACATGGAAGTACCCAAGAATCATTTGAGGCACATAATGCTTTATAAGTTCAAGAAAGGAAACTCAGCAGCCGAAGCGGCTAGAAACATTCACTCAGTTTATGGAGAGGAATGTGTGAATGAAAGAACTTGCAGAAGATGGTTTGCAAAATTCAGAGGTGGAGATTTCAACCTTGAAGATAAAGATCGAACCGGACGTCCACTTGAGTTTGATGAAAAGCTTCTTGAAGCAGCCCTTGAAAAAATCCTGCTTTATCAGTTGAGGGATTGGCAGTGGTTCTCAGTTCAAACCATACAACTGTTCATCGTCATCTTCAGCAACTTGGAAAAGTGCCTAAACTTGGAAAATGGGTGCCTAATGAATTGTCTGAAACCAACCTCAAAACCCGAGTTGACATCTGTTCTTCTCTCCATTCTTGCCAACTTGTTTCACCTTTTTTGGATAGACTTGTGACTGGTGACGAAAAATGGATCTTTTATCGAAACGTTAAGCGTCGTAGACAGTGGCTTGGTAAAGGGGAAGGACCACAGACACAGCCGAGAAGGGAACTTCATGGGCAAAATGTTCTTTCAATCTGGTGGGATTGCCAAGGAATAATCCACTTTGAATTCTTACCACCTAATGCAACAATTAATGCTCAAATATACTGTCAGCAATTAGAGCGTTTGAACCAAGCTTTCAGGGAAAAAAACCCTGCTCTAGTTTCATCAGGACAATACGCTACCACACACAGCAAAAATCACGTCACAAAAGATCGAAGAACTTAGTTTGGAGAAAATTCCTCATCCACCTTATTCTCCCGACCTTGCTCCATCAGACTACCATTTGTTTCGTAGCTTACAGAATCATTTGAAAGAAACAGTTTTTGTAACGCAGGAAGAAGAGGTTAAAACTGACATTTGTGAGTTCTTCGAATCAAAGCCAAAAGAATTTTACAGTAATGGAATTAGTAAGCTTGTTAATAGATGGAAGGAAGTCATAGATAATCAGGGAAAATACATTGTTGATTGAATCTGTAATTAAATGTAACATTTGGCCACTTGTTTCAAAATTCAAATTTTGGACCTGATATTTATAGAAAAGATACGGCGGTGGGAAATTCACTGAAGCCGAGCAGCCAGATCAGTACCGATAATATTGCTGATTCTTCTTTGAATTTTATGACAAAGCGCAAGGTAAATAGCAGTTGAACCTGACCATGTGTGACAGCAGTATTCTAAGAATGGAAGAATGGTAGACTTATAGATATGTAAGAGAGGTTCTGGAGAGAAAAAATGTTTCAACTGGCAAAGTGAACCAACTTTCATAGCAGCTGACTTAGCAATGGATTCAATATAGTCTTTCCAGTGAGAGACAACGTGTGTATGTTCGACCTGTCTTCACGGTCAATCTGTAACAAGCGGCTTGCTTCACTCTGCGTATTTGAGCTCCGTTACCATGAGAAAAATTCCGATACTTTATCTATCCCAGTCTGTTGATATCTATCTATCTATCTATCTATCTATCTATCTATCTATCTATCTATCTATCTATCTATCTCTCTTAGGCTATTCATATTTATCTATAACTGTCTACTCATATCTATCTATCTGTCTGTCTTTGTGAATATGTATTTATTAGAAATACTGATATCAAATCGTATCTATCTCTCTATTTCAGTTTGTTCGTATTTATATATGTATCTATCTCAGTCTGTTCATATCTATCTATCTATCTATCTATCTATCTATCTATCTATCTATCTATCTATCTATGCCTGTTCATATCTATCTATCTATCTATCTATTTATGCCTGTTCATATCTATCTATCTATCTATCTATCTATTTATGCCTGTTCATATCTATCTATCTATCTATTTATACCTGTTCATATCTATCTATCTATCTATCTATCTATTTATGCCTGTTCATATCTATCTATCTATCTATCTATCTATCTATCTATCTATCTATCTATCTATACCTGTTCATATCTATCTATCTATCTATCTATCTATTTATACATGTTCATATCTATCTATCTATCTATCTATTTATACCTGTTCATATCTATCTATTTATCTATCTATCTATCTATCTATCTATCTAGCTATTTATACCTGTTCATATCTATCTATCTATCTATTTATGCCTGTTCATATCTATCTATCTATCTATTTATGCCTGTTCATATCTATCTATCTATCTATCTATCTATCTATCTATCTATCTATCTATCTATTTATACCTGTTCATATCTATCTATCTATTTATACCTGTTCATATCTCTCTATCTATCTATCTATCTATCTATCTATCTATTTATGCCTGTTCATATCTATCTATCTATCTATCTATCTACCTATCTATCTATCTATCTATGTCTGTTCATATCTATGTATCTATCTATCTATTTATCGATCTATCTATTTTAGTCTGTTCATATTTATCTATCACTGTCTACTCATATCTATCTATCTATCTATCTATCTATCTATCTATCTATCTCTATTCAATTCTATCTCAGTCTGTTCATATCTATCTATCTATCTATCTATTTTAGTCTGTTCATATTTATCTATCACTGTCTACTCATATCTATCTATCTATCTATCTATCTATCTATCTATCTCTATTCAATTCTATCTCAGTCTGTTCATATCTATCTATCTATCTATCTATCTATCTATCTATCTATCTATCTGTGATGCTGCCTCTATGTGCGTGCGAATGTTTAGCGGGGTTATCTCGTTGACCATTAATACAGGGTCGTGCTTTTGATACTCATCAGGTTCGCCATACAAAATTCGACATTAAGTAACTCACCAAGTTCTTACTTGGCGTAAAAGCATCTAAAAGCTATTAATTTCTGCCTAAACTACCACAAATACAGAGAACAAGATGGACTGCGTTGGCTATAAAAACAGTTCAGCTACGAAACCCATTTTTTGTGCATATTGAAAACGCAATTTCGCCAGCGATGACCCCGGGTCTGCCAACCGCCCGATTTTTACAGCAGCTGTGAAAGTGTCGTTGTCAGGAAAATTTATGCGCGTAATCCGACATTTATCGATCAGAACAGATGAAATTTGGAAGGGGGGAAATCCGGATTATGTCCTACGTATGGAAGGACATCCCAGCCAAAATATGAAATTTAATCCATCCTTTTTACACTGAGGTGATGTCTGTCGTTACAATGTTGCAAACGAAAGCCGTGTCCCTGTCAGTTCTGGCTCTTAGCTTAATCGCTGTGTTCATGCAATACCCTGTCAGCGTTTCAGGAATTTTGATAGCATCACGCTATTCATATCAAAAGTAGTGTGCATTTTTTTTTACCTTTTTGTCTTTTCAAAGGGAATTCTCATGTCGCTATTCCCTTTGAAATTGTTTTGATAACGACAGCAATTCGTGATATCACGTTTCATCACTTGTAATCGTGGGTCACCTCCAAAAATCTAAAGGATTCGATCAAGTCCGCGGATATCTCCCCTGATCGCGCCTTAGCAAAAAATAAAATGTATGGTAACATTTAGTATTTCGAGTGAAAAAAACAAAAAACAAAAAAAAAAAACAAGCTAAGCTTTACAGAAGGACAACTCAACCAAGGTCGTAAAAGATGCTGAAAAAATAATCGGTTCCCTCTGCCGTGTCAGTAAGTACCTGACTCCATGTGTCATCCTCTACATTTAAAAGAGCGGGACCAGGCTTAAAATGAAATACTGCTGCCGTAGATGGGCAGGAGGTAACCAGATTTCTCCTTCTAGTATCCATATAATTCGAAACGTCTCCGCGTCCTTGGGGGTAACAAATTATTTTCCATTCTACAACCTCTTTCCTCACAGTCGAAACGTTGAAATCGTCTTGCTGCTCTATCACTATTTCAGTGGAAAGTCCTCAGACGAAATACATTCCTTAGTTCAACTACTTCTAGACTTCACGGCTAAGACCCGCCATGCAACGCACTTTGCAGCGACCTTCTCTTATTGTCTCCGTGTTCCATTGCTGAGCCGTACATTCGACTCGAACTGCTTCTTCTGGTGATCTGCTGTTACGTGAAGCCGACCCCCAGATGAGTCTTTTCTCGTTCAAGTCTAGAGTTAACCGTTAGCTGTGACTCGAGTGGAACCCGGTTCTTATACAGCGCGAACCTCACCATAAAAAAATCTGTTTAACTTTGAACTGAGCGACCATCATCTCGCTCTGGAAATATTTACATTTGTGACACAAAATACTTTGAGAGAAAATTCAAAGTGTCTTTCTCTACACGTTTACACTCTTCACACGCCTTCGTGTTTGTGAAGAGATTTCTGCACATATATATAACAGTGCTAGCTGCTTGCGCTGCACATGTAGCACTCGCTCTATGCCTAAAGCTAGATGTCCAGTGATAAGCAAAGGCAAGATAATGGAACAGTTATGAGGAATGAATTTGTTATTGTTATGGAGTTTAACATCTCCAGCACGACAATTATACTTGGCAATAATACACACCGTGCGACAAACAGGCCAGAACATGAGAAGAGTTGGCTGGTCAATAATACCCCCGTAAAAATTTGGAAGACAACCATTATGGTGTGTGTGCGTTAGTGTGTTGATTTTGTTGATCGGCATATCAATCTTTATGTAGATCAAAAACCGACAGGAGGATGAAATAATAGACAAAGAGGAAATGTATATCAATCTAAAATGTTTCACTTTTATTAAAGCCACATCGGAGATTGTGAGAAAACAGGCAATAAGAGAGAAAATTTCGTTTGGTTTAATTCTCATTGGTCAGTCACATGTCCCGTATATTAACACCGTGGAGTATTCTATGTGTATGTAAGTTTGTGAAGCTTCTTGTATGACAAATGGGCATTGGGTGGAAATGTGTGTCGCAATTGTGTATGTGTGTCTGTCTAGTGGGAGTTCTAATATCTTTACCTTTGTACGGTCAGACAGCGCAGCGGGGTATCACATAATTCTAATTCATGGTTGACTGAATGAATTCTTTCTATTAGATATATATAAGTTAGATTCAAAGAAATATATTCAAAGAAAGATGGTGATGTATTGTAATGTTTTAAGCGTTGGTAATAATGTTAATATTAAGTTTTCAATGTATTTTCTCCTCTTGGACTTTTTGATTTTGGAACTCCCATCCGACTTCCTGCTTCCCAGCCAAATTTAATTTTCAAAAATTTTAAATGCAATGTCAATCGCTATCTAGTGCCGTCATGATTCTTATTCTTTTGCTCCGGCTAATTAGTAATGTTTCCGTTTCTAATCCTTCCGCACCCACTAGCCCCTTGTGTATTAGGGGCTTTAATGCCTTGTATAGAGTGAACTATATATATATATATATATATATATATATATATATATATATATATATGAAAAATACAGCCCTACCCATCCCTAAACATAACCCCGTTTTCGAATGTAACTATTAACTGATACAATGAAAATTAAAAAATTGAACCCCCTACCACCCCTTGTCTAGATGAATGGATTTCTCGGTATCCTTGGAAACCCTCAATTATGAATCTTTGCCGTGCCTTTAAAACCGTAAATTTAAAAAAATAAGTTACTCCAAAATTCGCTTGAAGAGGAAATGGAACTAATGTCTTTAATTTAATAACAAAATTAAATTCAAAGGCTTTAGCTTTCATTTTTGAAACATGGTTTTCACTGTGTAGCGAAAAAACATATTTTAAATCAATTAATTTATAATATTAATGCTCTGTAAATTTACATTGAGCACTATTGTGTAAAAATAAAAATATCTATAAGAACACCGGATTTTATATCTTACTCTTCTTTCTTTTTATTTATATATATATATATATATATATATATATATATATATATATATATATATATACATTACTGCCTTGCATAGAGTGAACTATATATATATATATATATATATATATATATATATATATATATACTTTACTGCTTTGCATAGAGTGAACATATATATATATATATATATATACATATATATATATATATATATATATATATATATATATATATATATATATATATATATATATATATATATAAAGAAACTGCGACGACCTCGTGGCACACCACTAAAAAGATGGATCGACGTCGTCCGCTAGCATCTCCAGCAGATTTAATCTGTGGCTGAATGGTTTTCCGACGCTTTGCAAGACCACCAGATCTAGATGGACAGGGTGTGTGGGGGAGTTTGTGTTGTCAAGAGATTTAGAAGCAGCAGCAACATGGAAATTGGATATTTTGATATATATTTTTGAAACATTTCATCCCATGCAAGGCAATAAAGCCACTAAGACGTAATTGGTTACTCAGTGTGAAAGAATAAAACAAAACAGAAACGAGGAGCCATAACTATAAATAAAAACGAATGAGAAAGACATCACATTGAAATTTTAAGGATCAAAGCTGGAATACACCTAACTGGAAGTGCGAGAAATTAAACTGTTTGCATAGAATTTACGATTTCATTTACCCAATTCAACTATAGATCAAGGAGGCTTTGCTGCCTATGTAGCACAGCGTTTAAATTCATAAAGTTTAGGTACCCTTGCTACAGAGGGGAACACCGATAATTTTAATTTCCCGAGGAAAAATACTGTTTTACCAACTATGTAAAACAACTGTTGGATCTGTAAGGATGATGTTTATTTTCGTTACTCTTGTGAGTTAAGAAACATATACATCTTCATTTACTCAAGATAAATGGAATTTTCTTATGATGAACACAGAGTATATTTAATTTTCTGAGAAAAGTATATTGATAGTCTGTGTACAGAACACCGATTGATATTACCCACGGCTTATTCATTTTATTGCGTGAAGGGCGAACTGACCTACTCAGCAATGGGATAGTTTGTTGCTGAGGAAGAAGAGAATATTGATTTTTCTGTAGAAGTATCACGAACACACACACACACACACACACACACACACACACACACACACACACACACACACACACACACACACACATATATATATATATATATATATATATATATATATATATATATATAGGGTGTATTAAAATAAGTTTACAAATATTGGGGCGGGTTCTTCACAACAAAAAAGGACATATGTTCGCAAATACTCTTTTTTTGAGTAAAGAAACTTACGTGTGTCATTCCTGTATATTTGTAGCTAGTTTTGCCTTCATCACTTAACGTATGTCGTAGTGTGTTGACTGAGAAGTGTTCTGTCTAACAATGGCAGGATATTCGTATCCTGAGTAGGCAGATATGAATTTTACAAACGACCACGCGAATGGTAATGGACGCGGGACTACACGACTGTATCAGATTGTGTTTCCAGACCGAAGGCCGCCAAGTCATCCAACCTTTACCGTTGTTTATCGTCGTGTTGTCAGGAAACTGCCCTCAAAAGTTCGTAGAACTGTTTTGGATTGTAGATTTAACTGCATCTGCTGTATATATTAAAACTTATATATATATATATATATATATATATATATATATATATATATAAATACATATATGTATATAAATACATATATATATATATAAATACATATATATATATATATAAATACATATATATCACTTGTATCTTCGAAATGTGTAAAGGTAACTTATTGGAATTCACCGAGGTTTTATATCACTATTGGACTCTACTTCGAACAATAACCCAAGCTTAACTGAAGACTCGTGATGCAATCGAACACAAACGAAAATAACATGTTCATCAATAATTAATCAGAGCTAAGGATAGGAAAGCCATGAAGTATTGAAATAAAGTTGAAATATTCCAACTCATTCAAAATGATCTTCGCCCTTTCTAACCATTTAACTTTCTGTCCTTGAGTAAAAACGTGCCCCACAGGTTTCAGTACGATTTCATTTTCAAGACATTTTCATTTCTCATTGAACTGTCATAGCTGAAACTCCACCATCAAGGGATAAACGTCTTCTGAATTGAGCTGGATCTTTCCTAATTGATCTATTTAGCTCTAAGTTAATATGATGATCCCTAAGTTAATATGATGATCCATCTTGATCCAGATTTCCTCTCTACTGCTCCCTCTATTTTAAAAACTTATTCACAGTTCTCTTGATGATTCTTAAATGGACTTTGAAAAGGAAGCCAGGTTATAAACATTGCTTACATGACTGAACGACTGAATGATGTTTTTCCTCTCATTATTGGGAAAAGAGTAGAGCTGGAACAAAACCTGTTTTCGTTCTAGATGAATAACTCAAAAGGTTTTTCATTCTTACGACAAAAGGTGTGAAGATGTCTATCTGAAAACATGGAAAAAAGAAACGCAATTAGTTTGATGATTTTTTCTTCTTTTTTTAGATATTAAACATTTTGTGGGATGGACAATTATCCCATGATGTTACGCGATTTCGACAATTTCGATGTTACACCCGATATATATATATATATATATATATATATATATATATATATATATATATATATATATATATATATGTATGTATATATATGCATATAAAGAACGAAGAGTAAGTTTAAACATTGATTTAAAACAGGGGTCAATACAAAAGTAGAGGAATAAATATTTATATATATATATATATATATATATATATATATATATATATATATATATATATATATATATAATTTGACAATATTTTGATCCCTTAATATTCTTATCTGGTAGCATCGTGATTTCCCACCTGAAGAAACGTTAATTTTTTTAACGTTGAAACAAGATATACAGTTTTGTAGGTTGTATGTAGATTTTCTAATGTAACAGTACATTATATATATATATATATATATATATATATATATATATATATATATATATATATATATAAGATAATCCTAAGCAGCCAGGATAGGATATCTTATGTTTTGCTCTCCTTAGTGCATTGAGCACTTCACGAAGTTGTCCTTTTACCCGTTTTGTTGTTTTTTTGTTCTTTGGACTTGGAGGTTAAACACTGGACGATTGTTTTCGCCTTGTTTTAATGTTCTTGGTTCTTTCTCCTTTTAATCCCCATTTTTCCTCGGGTACAGATTTGTTCTATTACAAGTCGAGCTATCCGAAGTATTTCCAAACGAGTACTACCATATATATATATATATATATATATCAAGGCATAAAAAAACAATTTTTTTTATTATCGGCCATGTTAGATTTAAAATAAAACCGGTTTTCGTCTGACGGACGTTAATAAAAAAAAAATTGTTTTTTTATGCCTTGATACGCTTCTGTACCGTCGCAAATATATTTAAATATATATATATATGTGTGTGTGTGTGTGTGTGTGTGTGTGTGTGTGTGTGTGTGTGTGTGTACCGGGCCAAGCAAATACCGCTACATACAGATATATATATATATAAAATATATATATATATATATATATATATATATATATATATATATATATATATATATATATATATATATTTAAATAAAAACAGATTTTAAAAGGGCTGCGGTGAAATAATTTATTATATGGAACCTTAAAGGAATCTGTTTTTATTAAAATTATTAGATCTGATTTACATTGAGCTCTCTGGATTCTATCCTCATTGGGTCTTCCCATACGGATTACCTAGTTTTTCGTAAACTATATATATATATATATATATATATATATATATATATATATTTATATTTATATATATATGTGTGTGTGTGTGTGTGTGTGTATGTGTGTATAAGTACATTATATGTAAAATATATATATATATACACACATATAATGTACTTATATAAGTACATTATATATATATAAATATATATATAAGTACATTATATATATATGTATATATAAATATATATATATAAGTACATTATATATATATATATATATATATATATATATATATATATATATATATATAAAGAGACATTAAATGAAAGAGAACATCCTAAAAATCGATACACACAAAGGGCCGTTAAGAAAGCTCTGAATGAAATACAAATGCAAAACAAATTATAAAGCGTTGGGTTGACATGAATAAAAGGGTTTTTGGTTCATTTATTGTTTGTTATTGTTCGATTAATATCGCCTCAGCTTGCAAGATAAAGTGTCTAATGAATTATCAAGTGTTTGTGAAGCAACGGGATTCAAAAGAATATGTATTTCAATATACGACCAAGTGCACAAGCGACATCTCCGCTCATTTATACAAACGCAGACTCAATTTGTTACCACGGACGACATAATATTAGTAGAATAAAGTTAATTTACATCAGACAAAGGAAAATTTCTGTTCCATATAACGGTCTTTCCGTTTACTCTCTCTCTTTTTATCTATTTAAGTATATTCACATCTATCTATCTCTGCATATCTATCTATCTATCTATCTATTTGAATCTATTCATACAAATACATAGATCCATATATTTATGAATCTATCGATCCTATGATCGATCGATAGATAAATAGATACATCGATATGAATAGATACATCGATAGATAGACCTTTCACTAATGTAATATATATATATATATATATATATATATATATATATATATATATATATATAAATATATATATATATATTCATCTCACCAGGTTCAATACTGTCCGAACCTATCTCTCTATCTATCTCTCCTTATATATATATATATATATATATATATGAACATACACACACACACACACATATATATATATATATATATATAATACTTGTATCTATAAAAAGAACGTTAAACATAATATATATAAATGTCTTTAAATAAATTGCCGGACTATGTCCAATTCTAAAATATATGACGTCATTTGTTTACATTTGATACGCTAGAGCAGATATGAATAGAAGAGATTCATGGAAGATTTAAGTTTAAAGATAGTAAAATCGACCTAGCGTACCAGACGCTCCTCTGTGGCCGAACGGTTAAGGCACATCACCCGAAATGGTGGTTCCGTATAGGATAGGATGTCGGAGAGCGAAAGTTTTCTATGAAAATATCTCGGACATTCAGGCGGGTACCTGTTATTTAATACTGTTTATTATAAAACAGAGCATTTACTTAAATACTTGTATCTATAAAAAGAACGTTAAACATAATATATATAAATGTCTTTAAATTAATTGTCGGACTATGTCCAATTCAAATATATATATATATATATATGAGTCTATTCCTATCTGTCTACCTACATATTTGTCTATTTGAGGCTATTCATTTTTGTCAGTTTGTCTCTCTGTCTCTCTCTCTCTCTCTATATATATATATATATATATGTGTGTGTCTGTGTGTGTGTGTGTGTGTGTGTGTGTGTGTGCATTTGAAAAATATAGTTTTATCGTAAGCTATATTTATGAGTAAAAGTGCTCTATATACAAGATAGAGCGCATGTAGTTCTAAAAGTATTAAAGTGAATACGATGTCAACATCAACCGGCTACTGCCTGTTTGAACGTTATCGTCAGATATGAATATTTCATTCATTACGATACAGACTGTTGCCGCTTCACGCTGACAGACACACACACACACACACACACACGCACACTTGCAAAAAATCAAACCAAAAATCGGTCGAAAAAAATAGCTATAACTGTTATATAACGATAAAAAAATGAATAAAAAAATGAATAAAAAATAATATACTGCGTTACTTAAAAATCGAAAACCAAAAAGAGAAAATATACAGTATAACAAATTAATAATAACAATTAAATTAATTTGATCTAAATACATCCAAATATATAAATAAACTAACAACCGATACCGATAAACTAGCCGTTAGAAAAAAAACAAATAAAGATAATCAATCCAAATAAATACATAACGTAATAAACAAATTAAAAACTGTTCCCGCTAAAATAATAGTTAGAACAAACTACAGCAATCAACACTAAAATTGAACAAATAGCATTAATTATCTTCCCAAACAAAAACAAAACTATTAAATAAGCTATATAAAAAAATCTTTACTACGTTAATATAAACACCGATCAAAATAAAAATAATAAATAAATATATAAGATAATAAATAAAAACAAGCAAAATAATTTAATCCAAATAAATAAATAAACAAATAAACGACTTCCGGGAAAATAACCGCCAAAATAGACTACCCACAATGCACCACTGACCCGTATATATAAATAGCTGAGAAAAATAACAGCACTCGTGGCCTGACGATTGCATCTAGCATGAAACAGACTGTCGCCTCTAAGTGTTGACTTCTATGTTCACTTTTACATATATGATATATATATATATATATATATATATATATATATATATATATATATATATATAAAATGAGTGAACTTGTCTGTATGTATGTTTGCGTAAATATGAGTGGCGTTCCGAAGACAATTTTTCCTCCCGCTATCATAAAATTCCAATATACGCAACCATATATAAATCCAAAATTTAAAAATTAATCAGTTTGTCTGCCGATCACAAATAGCGTGAATCCCAGGATCACAAACACACATCAATCCAATATATATATATATATATATATATATATATATATATATATATATATATATATATATATATATATCATCCGAAAATAAACAAAATTATTAGATTGCATGAGAAATTGTATAAAACCTAAAAGCACATTGCCTGTCGTATTCAATGAAATGTTCATGAAAGTAGGATTGCTGCCTAAATACACAAACGTATGTATTTGTATACAATCCGTTTTTCATATATGTAACTATATTTATCCATTCAATTATGCATATATATATTTATATATATATATATATATATATATATATATATATTTACACATATACATACATATATGTATATATCTATAATATCGTACATAAATCCAATTAATAAAATAGTTTGCGATGCAATATTTAATAAATATACATATTTTTCCTCACCGGTAGCCCAACTCGGAGAATAGGTGCACCATTTTGATGGCCGACCATACCGGCACTCGCCTGCTACTCTTGTTCTTCCGGCTTTACATAGCTCTACCCACTCATACACCTTTCCTTGATTAATGGTGCATCTTTCATGCTGTGCCAACATCCGTCGATTGATTTCCGCAGGTTTGAATCACTTTTGCTCACAGAAAGCACAGTACGACGCGTTATTCGTCAATGGTGCAATCGCTGAGTGGGGTCTGTATAGATCTGACCTCGTTATTTTCTGCCACTCGATGGGTCGATGGAATGCTGCGCGTGGCTAGCTACTCGTCATCCCATACGCACGCGTGATGTCATGCATCAGCGCCTCAAACCAACTGTTGTTGTTTTTTCTGTATCATATCAAATTTAGCTTTAATTTCTCATTTACGCTCGTCTTACCATTCCTACTCCCAAGGGGGTGCTTCCCAGACGCTACTATCACTACAACCTGTTCAAGTTAACCGTAATCTTCTCCACCTGTCCACATTAACCGTGTCCCTTACTCTTTTGCCCCCTACCTGCATTGTGGAACTAACTCCCAAGAGGATGCTTCCCGATCACTACAATCTTAACCTGTTCAAGTCTAGGGTTAACCGTTATCTTCCCAACCTATCCACATGAACTGTGTCTCTTACTCTGTAGCCTATACGTGCTTTGTGCAACTGACTCCCAAGAGGATGCTTACCCGATCAATGTTAACCTCTTACCATCTATTGTTAATCGTTATTTCCCCAAACACATCTGGATGAATTTTTTTTTCTTACTCTGTATCCCTCTAGCACGAGTGGCACTTGGGTCTTGTACAGAATAGATAATGTAACATAACAGCTATCGATGTCTGTGTTCTTTTTTTGTGTGTGTTTAGGGAAACTATATGTGTTATTCTCATGTTTTCGTGAGGAGGACGCCATTTTTCTTACTGACGATATAAGAGCCCGTTTCAAGCAAACTCTTATAGATATATTTTTTCGTATGTGTTATTCAAAATTTTGTGTTTTTGTTATAGATTGTTGATTTGGTTTTTGAACCCCGCACCCTATATAATAATAGCAAGTAGAAATATATCGGGAGACATGACCTAATAGAGAATTTATCGGATATAAAACTATCCAATATTGAGTTGTGGAAACCCTCAGCATTCGTTTCAAATTCGCTACCGGCTTTCATAAAAGACACCTAAATGTCACAGTACTTAAATGTCATAAACAAAACAACACAGAATTTACCAAAAGCTTCATTCAACGAATTATAACTGTTTGTCTAGAAAGCAACAAGTTTGCTACAGAGTACCAAAAAACCTTGCAAACAATAAGGAAATTTATATTAACTCCTCGGACAATGGAGGTGGGATTGTTATTATGAATAAAAACAGATATAATGATAAAATTAATTTACATATTGCATTACTGTTTGATTCGTTTTCTACTGCTGATCAACCCTTTTCAGATTATTTTAAGCCAAAAAATATTTTTATATTGTAAAATGTTTTTCTAATTTGGAAATAATAATGATTTAGTGATAAAAGTCTGAATAATTCCCCCATACCTAAAGAGAAAAGAGACGGATTCACACCTTTCTCAAAGGTATTTGCTCATAAGAGGATATAACTAAAATTAGAACTCGGCTGTTCGATTAATAATTTCGAGCTATTAATTTTTTACACCACCTGAACATCCAAGCACCTTGTATTCCCAAGCGGTCACCCATCTGGGTACTGACAAGGCTTAATGTTGCCTAACTCGTACGGAAACTGGTGTTGCAACGTGATGTGTCCGTAAGCTATGTTGCAGCAGGTGGACCTGGAAATGCATTTAGTGTTTCAAGAGCTTTTAAGGAATATTGTACCGAAGATCTCGTCACACGCATAATATTGTCTTTCTTCAAAGGAATCGATTCTGGAGATTTGCTCTCATCGATTCGCTACCATTTGCCTTGCTGCATGTTACTCATTTCTAAGTATTTAAGAAAGTGTCAGATTAATGTACTGGTCATTGCAAATGGTTCCCAGAAACGAATGTATAGCTGGCCACTCGTATTCATGGATATCCGTCTATTTGGGCGGCTAACCAATCCGTATTGCAGACGTCTGCTCAGTCATCTTTGTGTTTGTTCAACACCCACAGAGCCCACCTGTGTTTTATACTAAAACTATGCTGAGCAGACCTTAGTTACAGTTTCTGGGAAAAACAGGCACGTGACCGAGTAATTAGAACGTTCGCAATCCGACCATGAGACCCGGGTTCGAATCTCACCATGGACGATTTGTCAGGAAGTAGACTTTCTGATGTTATCCGACTGGGGGGATCGATCTCATCGTGCTGTACTTTGGAAAGTGTCTGAAAACCATAGCACGAGTTAATCCAAGACTTGTGAGTGTAATTAGGTAGACAGAACCCTTGGGTACGTCGATAGATGTACTAGCATCAACTCACAGGTCGTCGAGGCCGAGGGCTTTAGGGTGCTGGCCTTGTTCAAATTGTCGATCACGCGAGATAATACGCCCTAAAACGGATATTAGTTCTGAATCAACACAGTAATTATTATATTTCTAATAACGAAATATTGATGTCCGGCTGGTGAAATGAATAGAGGTTCAAAATAAGAAATCGTAATGCTAGATTCTAATTCTTGTCGGGTTCACTACATCCAAATATGCACAAATCACTTTGGGAAATATATAAATCCATTTCCCCACCCCTGTGTCGTTTTTCGTGCGAATTGACGACATCTATATTAGCAAACGCGGTTCGGACTGATAAATCGGAGAGTCAAGCTGGAATTACTTTTGGGAAAAATATGTTTCCATTCACTCCCCCAGCTATGGGATAAATAGTAGAATTTCTATCAGGAAAAAAATCATTGTTATTTTCAGAAAAATATTAATGCTATATCTACACACAAAAAAGAATCTAAAATATGTTTAGGCTTTGAATAAGTCATAAAAGGTTGGTAACCTATAAAAAAGTCAATCAATCACTCTCATAATACATCAAGCCGTTTTCTCTATTTCTCTCTGTTTTTAATGTACAGATGTATAGATGAAAGTGACATGAAAAATCACATGAAATTCGTATAAACGTTAGTAATGGGTAAGATTATAAGTGTCATTTTTCGTGGGGATAGGCGTCACCTCTTTCTTTTTTTATTGGACCCTCCCTTTGATACCTGACAACAGATTTATTTGCAAAATGCATAACCCGTTTCTGAGTTGGCGGTGATATGTTGAATTATTGGTATTGGAATGATGCCATCCGCCAAAAAACATTTCCATCAAAGGTTATATACACACGGCCTGATATTGAAGACAGGCGTACAACTAGATACACAAATCAAAGACATTTACATTTTCCTGAAGCTTAAAATATTTCCACCCTCTGTGATATATATATATATATATATATATATATATATGTGTGTGTGTGTGTGTGTGTGTGTGTGTGTGTGTGTGTGTGTGTGTGTGTGTGTGTGTGTGTGTGTGTGTGTATTTCGGGTGTAATAAGCAAAATTGTCCAAGTCGTTTAACAGTAAAACTGTCTATTTGTTAGATTAAACTTAGAACTGTTGTATCTTAGAAAAGATTTCTTACTGGAATTCTTCGAGGCTTTTATAACACAATTGGACTCTACTATGAGCAATAAGAATGTATAATTACTCTCCAAGCTTAACAGAGGAATCATGATGAAACTGATCATAAACGAAAATGACATGTTCATCATTAATTAATCATAGCTAAGGATAGGAAGCTCATGACGGATATATATATATATATATATATATATATATATATATATAATAAATTAATTGATTTAAAATATGGGTTTTTCGCTACACAGTGATAACCATGTTTCAAAATTCGCTTGACGTGGAAATGGAACTAATGTCTTTGGTTTAATAACAAAATTAAATTCAAAGGTTTTTAGCTTCCATTTTTGAAACATGGTTATCACTGTATAGCGAAAAACCCATATTTTAAATCAATTAATTTATAATATTAATGCTCTGTAAATTTACATTGAGCACTATTGTGTAAAAATAAAACTATCTATAAGAACACTGGATTTTATATCTTAATGTTCTATCTATTTATTTATATATACATACATACATACATACATATATATATATATATATATATATATATATATATATATATATATATAGGTAAGATATGTCTGTTACTTTTGTTCTTATTTAATTTTTTTATACTGTTTTATTTATTTTTGGTTATTCCTGTTCGTCTTTATTTTTCGATCGTTAAGTAACGTAGTAAAAATTTGTTTGCGTCTGCAGTGTGCGATGAATTCTGAGTAGAACATGTTATGGTCCAATATCCTCGACGCCACTGTTATGGTCCAAGGTTAGGACCAAGGAAGAACAAAACGAACACAAGAGTAGAAATAACAAAGATATATTACACGGAATAATAATACAAGATGTTGAAGTTGTTAGTATGACTGTCAGTCTGGTTTGGAGTGAACTACTATTGGCTCGACTCGATTCTGTCTCGACTCGTTCCGATATTTAAGTCCCCCCCACGAGGAAAGTATGAGTCACAAGGCCGAGTTTAACGTTGGTTCCTCCGAGCCCGTATGTTCGGCTAAAATACTCCCTTAAGAACCCGTATAAACAGGCTCAGGGCTTGTCTACCACCCCGGACGAAACTTTGCCCTTCGGCAAAGCCTTGTCCAGGTTCCTCTCTGCCAAAAACAGAGAGTTCGACAGGAGTCGTGCACAGTCAGAGACTGCGTCTCGACACATTCCAATATTTAACAACCCTCCCACGTGGGTCGCATGTGGCACAAGGTCGGCTTAATGCGGGTTCTCCGATCCCGTAGGCTCGACCAAAAATATGCCCATTAGAACCTGTATAAACGGGTTCAGGGAATGTCTACCTCCCCGGATGACACTTTGCCCTGCGGCAAAGCCTCGTCCAGGTTCCTCTCTGCCAAAGCAGAGAGTTCGACAAGAGTCGCGCACAGTCAGAGACATGATTTATTTGCACAAAAAGTACAAATTGTGGCACAAGGCCGAAAAAGGGGAGGGGTAAAGGCTGGTCATTACTTACTATCCTATACCTAGCTAATCAGATTCGCGACCCATTCATACATTACAATTATCTCATTCACCACAAGAACTCATCCGTCGCCATTCAAACCTTCATCCACCATAATACCACATCCACACCAGGGGAACCTACAAAAAACGCGCCCCACACCATAAAAATTTGGATGATAATAAAATACATTAAAATTCTAATAATGAAAAGATGAAAGTGGGGAGGGAGATGAACCCAATAACAAACTAAAAATTCAACAAATATTTAAACTAAACATAATTCGTGTTAGTAGGGCCCGTCCAACCCTCAAAATAGAGAGGCCGCTGTATTCTGCCCAGAGGACAGAATCAAGAAGCACTCTCGCTAAGGGAGTGGGAAAGAGATAAAATAACACGGACATGGGGAAATAAAAGGCTGACCTAGTCGAGATGAAAGGGGGGGCCAAAACAAACTGGGGAGGTTGGGAATCTCGACTTGGATCATAACTGAAAAGATAGCCGGGAAACAGGCCGGGAACAACACTTACTCACATTAACTAGGTACACTTAAGCTTGTCTAACCTAACCAAGGGGAGGGTTCCACAGGAAACCACCCCGATGTAACTTTGGTTGACCTAGAAAAGAAAATCAAGGCTAGCCCCGTTCAAACGAACCAAGCTCGCCGCTTTTACCCACCTTTCGCTAAAGACTGTCGAATGCAATCGTTTTCTATCAGTTCTAATCTTCATCTTGAGCTGGTGCTCAAAGAATCGGATCAGATCCTGATAAGAAAGCTGATTGCCTCGCAAGACTTCCTCCATGCGCGTCGTCCATATCACCATTCGGGCCGTGGCTAGCAGCATCAGAAACACCATTCGTTTCACCCCGGAATACGGGGGCGACACATTGTCACACGCGTATGCACGATCAATGGACACGAGTTCTTCGGGAGCGAGACGAGCCGTCAGCTCGCCGACATGGTCCCATAAGGGGCGGACCCGGGGGCAATGGTAGAAGGCGTGCGAAGCCGTTTCTTCTAATCCAAGGCCACACCGTTCACAGTCTGGCAAGTCCGCCAAGCCCCATATGAAAGCCTTGTCGTTGAGAGGCAGCCGATTCCGAGCCAATCGCCAGGTAAGCGAAAACTCAGGGTTACTGAGATAATCCGCCGCTGGCGCCCAAGACCAGTAGGAGCGATACTCCTCCTCCGAACAGTCGAGCGTATCACGTAGAGGATCCTTCGCGCGACCCTCCACTAATCCCCGATAGAAGACCTTCCTAGGCCGTGAAAGGTCACTGGACCGCGGAATAGCCCTCAAGGCTGACCGACACTCGCTGAGG
Source organism: Acanthosepion esculentum (assembly GCA_964036315.1). Classification (NCBI taxonomy): domain Eukaryota; kingdom Metazoa; phylum Mollusca; class Cephalopoda; order Sepiida; family Sepiidae; genus Acanthosepion; species Acanthosepion esculentum. The sequence goes on along the minus strand of OZ038518.1, from coordinate 22,122,239 downwards.
AAAAGCGATTCATCTCGAGACCTACAATGGCGCTCGGCCTTCGAGATGGGGGGATTGATTGTAAGGCTAGGGAAGGCGTCCCTCACAATCCCCTCCAGAATCGGATCTCCTCCAGTCAATGCGCGGCGTAGGAAAGCCAACCGAGAGGCACGGATGTGACTCTGCAAGTGTGGCATTCCCAGCCCCCCATGACACGGACGTTTGGTGTAGGCTCGTCTGTCGACCCTGTTCGCGCGTCCCCTCCATAAAATGGAGGATAGCGCTTGCTCGAGCGCCTTCTTCTGGGCCTTACAGAGAGGAAGTACTGACAAGCGATAAAGAATCAGGGGGAAAATGTATGTAACACACACCTCCGCCCTGCCCTTTACGGACAACCTCCGTCGATTCCAAGTCTTACCGGCAGAAACGACCTTTGCTAGTACTTCAGACCAATTTTTCTTCAGCTGGAGGTCGGGTCCAAACCACACTCCAAGAATGCGGACAGGACCGTCCGTCCAACCGAAGCGGCCCGGAAGATCACGCCCCTTCCAGGCACCTAACCGCAAGCCGGAAGACTTGTCGCGGTTTATCTTGGCCCCTGTCACCTTCTCGTACCGATCAAGCGCCTTCTGCACCGCCTCAATATCGTTAAGGGACGACACGAAAGCGGATACGTCATCGGCGTACGCGGAAACCCTGGCTCGAGCCCCTCCAGGAACGGCGATCCCGCGTAGGGCCGGACTGCACGCCTCGTCCTTCAGCCGGCGCAGGAGAGGCTCCAACGCCAAAGCATAAAGGAGAGGCGACAGCGGACAACCCTGACGAACCGACCTGGACAGAACAAAAGCGCTCGACAACTTTCCGTTCACCTGTACCACAGCACTGGGGGAGCGATACAGGAGGCTAATCCAGCGGCAGAAGTCGGGTGCGAATCCGGCGGCCTGCAGGACAGTAGCAAGGTAGCGATGGTCGACCCTATCAAATGCCTTGGACTGATCCAAATTGATCAGCGCGGCTTCTTCGTCGTCTTTTACGCCCTCTAGGATCGTGCGGATCAAATGCAGGTTGCTCTGAATTGTTCGGCCCCTCACAGAACAAGTCTGCTCAGGTCCCAACAGAGACTCGGCAACTGACTGCAAACGCTCCTGCAGGATCTTGGCCATAATCTTTAACTCTGTGTTTAGCAGAGTTATGGGCCTATAATCATCTAGTTTCCCCCCAACACCCTTGCCCTTTTTCAACAGAGTGATCACACCCCTGGAAATGCGATTGGGGATGGACCCCGACCGAAACCAGTTGTTGAACACTGCTGTCAAAATCGGAACAAAGATGTGCGACAGCCTCAAGTACAATTCATAAGGCAAACCATCCAGACCGGGCGACTTGCCTCTGCCGACCTTCTTCAGTGCCTCGTAGACTTCGCCCTCCGTGATCTCTCCCTCGCAGCTAGCTGCTTCAGTCGGCTCAAGCCGAGGAAAGTCAGCCAAATAGCTGCGAAACTCCTCCTCACGGAGACCAGGCTCCTTGGTAAAGCGGCTCTCGAAATGCCGCCGAAACGCCTCGCACATGTCGTCAGTCGACCGCAGAGTACGCCCCTCCGGGGTTTTGACTTGACGAATGCAACGATCACCACCTCGACGGACTTCTTCCCGACGCAGATCTGCGCCCAGGTTCACAGCTTCGTTAGATATCTTACTTAACTTATGCCTAATTACCTGACCCATGTAGCGCTCGCTATTCGAACGCTGCAGGGCCTCCCTAGCTAGGGCTATCTCTAGGGGATCCCCCCCAGCCTCCGCCCGGGAAAAATTAGACTTAAGTGTCTTCACCTTGTCAGCTTTATCTAGAGCGAGCCGTTTGCTGAAATCAGTGGTGAAAGACCTAATTCTATCCTTAAGTTTCTCCCACCACCTATTCCCGATAACCGCCCCCACTAGCTCCCGCTGCACTAATTTAATTAGCTGCTCCTGGAAGTCCCGCCTGTCCAGTAAAGACAGATTGAACTTCCAGTAACCAGCCATTCTAGGCCTATGTTCTAACGCCACACGGGCACAAACCAGTTTGTGATCCGTGTAGCCTACCCAGTGGAACGTGGGACAATCTAACAAGTCTATGTCGGCTCTACGAACTAACATTCTGTCAATGTAGCTAACTACCTTGTCAGACGGCCAGCTAAGAGCCCACGTCCACATTTTCCCGCTGGGATGATCGACCCGGTATCTATCGACGAGACCATAATCGCCAATCAGATCGACCAGGCAACGATCGCCCCTTCTCCCTCTAGCGCCCCACCCCCTGTCTAACTTGGGGTCCAGGACGGCATTCCAGTCCCCCATTAGAACTAGGCGTGAAGAATCGACTAGGAACGGCCCCAACCGCCGAAAAAAGGAACCCCGCTCCTCCCAGTCGTTGGGCGCATAAACCGCAACGACCCGAAACGAACCACTTTTCACGGCAATATCGGCCACGATTAACCGGCCCTCGGCATCTGTATGCACAAGGTCCACCTTCGCATCGAGAGTCCGTCTAACTAGCAAAGAAACTCCTCTGGCAAGCCGGTCCCCATATGCTGAATAGACGACAAAGTCGTTAGACAGCACACAGGCATCGGTCGAGCAAACAAAGTGGGTCTCTTCAATCGCGGCAACATCCACGCTGAAGGACAGGAGATCCCGAAGCAGGCGGGCAGCCTTGCTCCGACCTCTCAAGCCCTTCACATTCAAACTGGCTATCTTAATAGACATTTGCTAGGCCTGCAAAAAAGAAAAATTACAGCAAATAACCTAAGTACATACAGGGCGGAAATCTGCAGCTGACAGGACCCCGACGGATTGTCCCAGGCTTCCTGTACCCAATTCCGTCGTCATCCTCCCGCCCGAGACAATCCCGCCGACGTCCGTGGGATAAATTAATTTTACAGCCCTATATAAGGAGGGATGGAGCAATACCGGGACCCTCCCAGAGCAAAATTGTCGCAATTTTTTTAAATTTACATTTTCTAGTTCCAAAATTCTCATATTAGGGAAAGCTGCCTTAGCTTCGTATAGATGGTTCCACACTTCTAGTTGGCCCCCAGTTTCCCTTATACAGGTTATAACTCCTGGGGCCTCGGGGAAGTTTCGGGGATCTTCTACGCTTTTGCCGTCAACTTGCTCCATCTTATATAGGGACCCTAACAGGGCCTTCCTCTGCTTAGCAAGGCCCTTCTTATATTCGTCCCTATCCACCTTGCAGACCTGCTCCGGGCCTGAAAACGCCTTTTTCTTCTTTTTCTTCTTCTCCCTTGATGGATGAGGGGGGGAAGAAGTGGATGTCTGAGGGGGGGTGGAAAGTGGGCTGATGGGAGAAGTGAAGGGGGAGGGGGAAATAATGCGGGTGGGAGAGGAAGAGTGACGTCTGGATCTTTGGGGTTGCTTTATATCTTCAAAAGAGGCGGGGACGGAGATTGCCCTGGTTCTATCCCTGACTCTCTCTGCCCTACCCCGGTCAGAGTGGCCCTGCGACTGTTCGTCGTCACTTTCCTCCCTTGCTCTTTTAAGGGATGTCTGGCGAGGGGGAGGAATTTCTTCCACCTCCATCTCTATCTCCTGCTGCTTTTTGGGCTGTTTTCGCTGCTGCTGCCTTTCTGGCTGTTGGGGTTTTTGCTGCTGCTGCTTCTTTGGAGATTTTGGGGATTTCTCCGCTCCCTTCTTGGGAGGTTGCACCTCCTTCTCTTGGCTCTTCTTGGATGGAGGAGTCTCCTGAGTGGCCTGGACATTAGGGGACTTCTTACCCCTCACTACCACCTTCCAGGGTTCCTCCGCCGACTTTGCTGATGATCCCTCGTCTGGGGTCTTCTCCACTGTTTTAGCTGTTACTTCTTTTGTTGCCGCTGTTGTTGTTGCTGCAGATGTTGGTACTATTGGACTCGGTTTTTTGTTTTTTGCAGGGCACTCCTTGGCCATGTGGCCCAAAGTGTCGCAAAACCAACAAAAGGGTCGTCTGCCTTCCACTACCACCAGCATCTTCCTCTGCCTGCACATCAGAGTATTCGGCAGGTTTCTATAATTTTCTTGGTTCACGGTGATCTGTATCTCAAGGTCTCCAGTGGCAATACCAATCTTGCTTGTGAGGGCCTTCACTTCATGTACTTCGCCATATAAGGCAAAGAAGGCCCCCATTCTATCCTCTGATACATCCGCTGGAACGCCGTGAACCGTCACCTTGGTCCTGCGAGTACCCATATACTCAGTCTGCAGGCGCAGGTTTTTCGTCAAAAGAACACTTCCTGCCAGCTCCTTCGCCTGTTGCTCCGTAGCCAGCAAGATGTCCCACAAGGCGTTAGTTCTCCTTGCGAGAAGCTTGGGGTTTAATTTTAAAGCCTTTAAGGCTTCTTCCATACTGTCCCTGCTGACTCCAATCAACTTCCGCGTTTTAACGTCCGAAGTCAGCAGAGATATTGTCCTAGTCCGTATATCCTTGAAAGCCTCCTCAATGGTCAGAAATTCAGTTCCCTTGAAGGAGTCTTCAAACCTCTTTCTCAGTTCTTTATAAAAATTTGGGTCTTTTGTCATCGGCCTATTTTGTGACCAGGCCGTTTTACTAGGTGACACCGGGTCGTCAACCGGTGTTTTGTTGTTAATATCCACCATGGTAGGATTTTAAAGTCCTACCACGGCGAACGAAGATAAGGAAATATATATGTTCAAAAATAAATAAAACTGAAAAATAAAACGGGGCAAACAAGGACAATATATAATTCAACAAAAGAGAAAAATGCGAATAAAAAGCGGGGGAGGGTAGCAAAAGAAAACAGAAAAGAAATAAACGGAAACTGTAAAAACTTAAAATATACGCTAAAACAAAAAATTAAAAAAGGAACTTCAAAAGAGTTTTGAAACTGAAAAAGTAAAAAACTAAACTTAACTTTCACTCTTCAGTGCTAAAATATCCAAGCGTGTGGGCAACTGGTTCAGTTCGCGACCAGCTGACAGACAAAAATAAAACAGGTTGTAACTTAATACAAGACAATACCACGCACAGTCAGAGACTGCGTCTCAACTTATTCCTACGTCTCTCTTGAGAGGCGAAGTCTTTATAGTGTCAGAAAGAGTTCATTGTGTCGTTATAGGTAAGTTCCCATAACAGAACACTTCCCAGATATTTAAATTTGTGTACCCGCTTGATGTTAGTATCTCCGACATGCAATTTGCATTTTGGGTTCGGCTTTTTGTTAGGATACACTCGGTCTTCTTGTAATTTATACTGCGTTCTTTCTTTTCACTTTCCTTACGTCTATTTAAAAACAGGAAACTCTATATATATTTCGTGTGAATACAGACGGATAATAAAAGAATGAATTTCTAATGTCATCAAATGTGTTGTGTTCCAAGTCATCTATCAGTATCCAAATATTTCTTAGACAGTGTCTTTTATGTTTGAATATAAGTAAGTATATATATATATATATATATATATATATATATATATATATATATATATATATATATATATATTAAATTAATATTCAACTGTTATATATATTACATTAAATTAATATTCAACTGTAAACGTATGAAAAGATCACAAGAACAGAACTGGAAGAATTCCAGGAATACATCAATTTATGGCTGGGGATAAGGAATGACTATGAGAATGAATTTAAAGGAAATCTGATAAGAGTTCAATAAAAACAGGGAGATAATGAGAATCAAACTGCCAACATTTTTAAAACGGATAAATATATAAAATCAGCTCTTATATATAAAGGACTGATCCGGAAAATTAACCCAAACGCTAATAAAAAAAAAAAAATTTACATAGAGGCTGACATGGATTAGAAAACCTGTTAGGCTTTCAGCACTTTATAACGATACCCCCTTTCTGTTTCTAATAATTTTACCCCAAGCAAAGCAAGAAAAAAAACGCAAGAAGTTAATGAGGGCATGAAAGAATATGAGAAGAAGAAAAACAATAAGGAGTGAGATCAATAATAGAACAAGAATTGAAAAGAAGATAACGATTGACATGGCATTTAGTCCTGGGTATGACGATAAACTACATCGGGCAGCATCTGATCGGGCGAGTGGACGTTTTGAGGAGCGTGGAAACACATATTAACTGCTGTTGTTCCCAGGCCCACACTAAACCGGGATAGAAGCACATGTCAGGGTAAAAATGTTGAACCCCTAAACAGATATCAGTCGTATATTTTTAGATTAAAATGACCAACAATATATATTATATCAAAATGACAATAAGTACAACACCAAAAATACACTATTTGCATTATTAGTGTTATACATGTTCACCGTAGTCTGAATGTAGAAATCCAACGTAAGTAATTTGTTCAATGAAACAACATCAATATCCAGTAACAGCTGTTCAGTAATTCTTAAGGTCTTTCATATCAGAGGTTGGCAGTGAATATTCGGAGAAAACAAAATGGCCGCCTTAATACACGTCATATTCCAAGTCTTCTGATTGGTTAAATCTTTTATTAGTAGACTATAAAATGAGTCAGCTCATTTTGGTTGGCTCACTAGTCTATACCAGGTACAAAAAACTTGTAACAATTCAGACTGTTGTCCACATCTTTGTTGCTATATTTATCACAACGTTTCGATTGTTGCACTCACAGACCTTTTTCAGGTGGTTGAAATGTCGAGCTGAACCATTTATTTCGCTCCCTGGGTAGACTGTTCTAGTTCCACGTGCCATGACTAATGGATGTCAGTCATCAGTTATCTCCTGTTAATTCCCCTCTCCAAATTCTCCACCGCCTTAACCAGGTATTGAACTTACAACTCTTAGCGTCCAGTCACGGGATCTAACCAACGTATTTATCCACTGTGCCATGTGTCCTTAATGTAATTAGTGTATGTAATACCTGAATAGAAATATAGACAAACACTAAAATTGTATAAAAAATATAATTTTATAGTAGAAGTTACCAGCAATACATTTTTTATAAAAAGTTATTAACACTAAATTTTTGTATTGAAATTACCATCACTACATTTTATGATCTATAATCTATGTATAAAACATACCTTTTATCCTGTGTTCAAAATATTATATTTCGGTGTTAAATAACCCTTAATGATTGATGTGCCGCTAAAACAAAATCAACCAGCCAACAACAATTCCATTTATATTATTGAAGATCAAAATTGACTGGGAAATCGATAAGCCAGAATAGAGTTTCTCAAGCGAAAAGTGCGAGAGAAGAAGCTGTTAGGATAGAACGTACGGCGATATCTTGCCATTTCAACTGTAAAATAATGAGACCGAACCGCCAAACTAGTACTGGGCTTATATTCTTAAATTCAGGCTACCGAAGAGGAAAGCTCACCAGAACAATTGCCATGAAAATATATTTAAGACACAGCGAAGCTACCTTACGGTGGGACGAATTTGACTGAATCCGAGCTGCCAGGTCAAGGCCAATAACATTGCACATTCATCTTTGTATTCTATCAGGAATATCGATATGTATATAGCAGAAGTACTAGACCAGATTTTGACGGCAATAGTCGATGTATGGGCGAATGGCTATCTTATAAATATGTTAGATAGATTCTGACGAGAAAAAAGTATGACACAATGAAGCAATCTTCTTAGACAAGCGCCATGGGCTTGAGATTTCTTAATAAATTCCATCCGAAGATTGCCTAACCACAAGTAAAAGTTTCATGCGTTCTCACGCAATCACCAGGCTGTCGTCAACAGTTAGGAAAATGGGCATTTTATACTCCCCCACTCTGGATGTCGCAAACCAACCAAGCTATGCGGAACAAAGGGAAATGCTGTAAAAAAACTATTATTTGGAAATAAAAAACGACTTATACGAGTAAATGTCCACAGGGCCACGTGGAATTTATTTAGAATATATATATATTTATATATATATATATATATATATATATATATATATATATATATATATATATTTGTGTGTGTGTGTGTGTGTGTGAGTGTGTGTGTGTGTGTGTGTGTGTGTGTGTGAACATCGAAGTCAACACTCAGAGGCAACAGGCGGTCTGACGATTGCGTCCACCATGAAACAGCCTGTCGCCTCTGAGTGTTGACTTCAATGTTCACTTTTATATTTATATTTACATACGCTCTATCTCTGATATTAAGCACTTTATCCCATAAATATGGCACACCTTAAAACTGTATTTCTTCATATATATATATATATATATATATATATATATATATATATATATATTACAATTGGGAAAAACAAGAGAAAATATTTTATGCCAACATATTTCACTTCCTGAGTAATTTATCAAGGCAGTTTTAACATTTTAGATCGTTTCTTCATCCAATGGAGTGTTCCAAACTATTAAGCATGAAGCAATAGTTTCGGATCGACCCGAAAATAAAGAGATAAAGCGCGTCTTAATTTATTAAGTAAATCACATAAACCTCAAGAACTCGAACTTACTTTGAAGAATTTTCCCCATATTTCAGACGGTTAAGTTAGACGTTATTGACTTATTCCAAAAAAATGCAGTCTGATGTTATTCAAAAGCAGAAAATCACTTTTTACTTCAACAAGAATAATAAAATCAATAATTGATCAAGGCATATAACTGAACTAATAGCAAACATATACGATAAGTCTTTGAAACATTTACATCTTCAGATAGTGACCCTTTCTTCTCAATAACCTTCCAGCAATCTTTATTAACCATTGATTTTGTTAAAAAATTTCCCTCAGCAGCTTCAACGTCCGACATCTTGGTTTCAATTGCTTAATGTCTACTTTGTCGTAATATTGTTTACCCCTTTCATATAATTTCATCTTCACAAATGACAATAGATTTTTGATCGGATTCAGACCGGGACACGATGGTAAACATTCCATTATCTTCTCTCGTGTAAACCTTTTACGCTCAAAGACTTCACGGGTAAAGCTTAGATACATGAGAAGGAGCATTTTCGTGCATAAATACATAATCCACTTTGAAACTGCGAAACTGGGACTTGTACCATTCAAAGAAGTTCTTGTCCATGAAATCACAATAGTTAACACTGTTAAATTTAACTCTTTCATCGAAATGGAATGCTTCAATAATGGTTTGGTCGATAATTCCAGCCCATATCATCACACCGCTCTTCCCCTGCTGCTTTATTTTAGAAACAGGCACATCTGCATCGGTTAAAATCATCCTTTGTCCAATCCATCAGTTCCATCGCGTGTCACCTGAGATTCGTCCGTAAAAATTATTTCGGAAAATTCAATCTTCATTCAATCTTCTTCAGTATTTGATTTACCGAGAGAAATTTGCCAAGCATCATTCTTAACAGATCGCTTTTTTGCAAAGTATTCATCACTTTTTGTCGTTCTTGACTCGTCCAATTCCAGCCTTTTCAAAGATCTGAGCGCTGGTCAAAAGTTCTTGTTTCTCTATAACCCGCTTTATTCTACGTTTAAATCGAGGAAGAAAGTTCTTAAACCCTTTTCCATGAGCTTCGAGTTTTAAACCTCCTTATATTTCCGACAGTTTTCTTTATCGTTTGATGAAAAAGCTTTGATATTGTCAATGTGGACATTACTTTACTAAAGAACTTTGTTATTTTTTGGTTTTCAGCAATTGTTAGAACCCTCCCTTTACCCATGTTTCAACATTGAAACAATTGCGGTACAGAGCCAATGGGGTAGTAAGGTAAGGCTGGTAAACACTTTCTATCCTAGACCTCGCTAATGAGATTTACAACCCATCCATTCTTTACAATTTGCTCATTCATCACAACAAACTTATACGATACCACAATACTACAAATTCTCAGGGAACTTACAAATAAAAATGACATAAAAATTTAATTATTTACAAACAGTTCAAATATCTCTTTTTCGTTTTTTTTTCTTCTTTTTTTCTCTTTTATTTACAGAAATATATAAAAAGATATATGGTCATGAAATGAGTCAGGGTGAGGGATGAACCAAGAAAAGGAAAATCAAAAGAAAACAAAGCATTCCTATTAAAGAGATGTTAGTAGGACCCAACGACCCCACAAAATAATAAGAGTGGCCGCTGTCTTTTGCCTTTGAACAGAATCAAGAAGCACACTCACTAACGGGCAGGCAAGGTAAGACATAAATGACGCAGTGGGAAAAATTAAAGGTTGACCCAATCGAGACGAGAATTATGACGCTTTAAAATACTTGTTTAATGAGAGGAGGTTACGCAGGAGATTTTTTACAGGTCCTCAATTCCAGTCTGTTCAAAGAACTGAGCGCTGGACAAATGTGGTTGTTTCAGTATAACTCGCTTTATTCTACATTCATCTCAAAGAAGCAAGTTATTAAACCATTTTCTATTGCTTCGAGTTCTCAACTTCCCTATATTTTCAACATCATTCCTTATCGTTGATCTCTGCAAAGAAGCTTTGATATCGCCAATATGGACATTCCTTCACCCAATAACTGTTATTTTCTGTTTTTCAGCAGTTGTTAGATCCCTCACTTTACCCGTGTTTCAACATAGTTATTTATTACTTCAATTGAAACAATTGCGGCAAAAGTCCACTGGGAAAGTGGGGTAGGGTGATTAGTACTTTATATCCTAGACCTTACTAATCAAATTCCCAACCCAAGCATTTTTTACAATTTTGTTCATTCACCACAAAAACTCATCTGTCGTCATACAATACTACATGTACAACAATACCACAAATTTTCATATGCATATATCTACAGGGTCCGATGGATAAACTATCGTCTAAACTACGCAAAAAGGAAAATAATACTGACATCTTAGTTGAACAAATATATTTACTAAAGTTATACAAACATATCTTGAAATAATATAGAATACATTTATTCAATAAAATTGCCACTGGCTTCAACCAAGGCCTCCAAACGACTTCGGAATCTCCTTCAACACTTCCGGACTGTCTCCGAGTACAAGTTGGTGAATGCTAGCATAATCCTTGCTTTCAGTTCATCTTTTGTTGTTGCAATGAGTTTTGTAGGTTTCTCGCTGAACTGTACCCCACACATAATAATCAATGGGTTTGCCGTCTTGGGAGTTTGGTGGCCAAATTGAATTGGATAAAATCTATCCGTTGGACAGTCCATTATGTCTTGTCCTTCAAATGTTAATCGAGGTTCGTCTGTGAAAATTACTTTATAAAAGACCAATTTTCATGTATTTTTTGTCCGAATTATGACGCTTTAAAATACTTGTCTTAGTGAGAAGAGGTTCACAATTGGAGATTTTAGTTACAGATCCCGATTCACAAAGTATTCTACACCTTTTGTTCTTCATGAATCCTTCAATTCCAGTCTGTTTAAAGATCTAAGCGCTGGTCAAAAGTGGTTGTTTCGAAATGACTCGCTTTATTCTACGTTCATCTCAAGGAGACATGTTCTTAAAGGCTTTTATTTCGCTTTTAGTTCTATTTAATTATTTATATTATTCAATTTATTTATATTTTAAACAGGCATCTTTATCGCCCGTTGATTTCTGGTAAGCGCCTTTGATCTCTCAAATGTGAACATTCCCTCACCCAATAATTGTTATTTTCTTCGTTTCAGTGCATTTCAACTGCACTTCGACGGGTGAGAATCGGAAATGGTTAATAAACTACTGACATTACGTAACAGTTCAATACACTTAATAAACTCTTAATACACTTAATAAACTCTACTATCGGTATCGAGCCCTCTTTTGGATTAATGCTGTGAACTTTGGAATAGCGAAGGACCGTTAAGGAATTTGGAATTGTTCTTTTTAAAAAACCATTTATTCTACATTCAGCACCATCACTTGAAAAGACACTGGAAGTGTCGAAACGAAATGGTTATTTTTGTAGTGATTTTATAACATATTTATGTTATAATATTTAAATAAATGATTATATATATATATATATATATATATATATATATATATATATATATATATATATATATATATATATATACACTTGCATAAAATACACTGGTTTGGGCGACATTTAATCTAGCTTCTGCGGAGACAGGCAAGCTGTTGTAAATGTTTAGAAATTTTAGATGCACCATTCAAATGAAAACTCAACCTCCGAGACAATACTGTTGTAGTGTGACCAATATAAATGTTATATTTTTTTCTGTGGAAGATATAATCTCCCAAGTGACATTTAAATGTGTGTGTGTATATATATATATATATATATATAATTTCAACCCACATTCTGATTCTATGTGTGTGTTCTTCTTGCAAAATAATTGTTATATATGTCCTAAACAGCAGTGAATTCTTGACAATATCCAGACAGGTGAAGAAATCTCCGATGGTAATTTTGTCTTCTAATCATATCTAGGGAGATTTCGTCCATTTTTTTTATTTAGTAACTGTTACGTAATTTTCAGTCCTCCTATCTAGCAGTGAATGCTAGACAATCTCTTCACAACAGAAGAAGAGATCAAAGCGACAGAAATGAGGATCTAAAGAAAGAGGCTGAGGATTCCATGGATCGAACACGTGAGCCACAACGAATTTGTATAGAAAATCAAAACGAAAAGGACAATCAATAAAAGTTTCACTTACATAATATCAGAAAGAAACAGTTGAAATTTATTGGGCGCATAATGCGGAAAGTTTTTAATTTAGTAACTATTAGAAGATATTAGTCCTCTTATATGGCAGTGAATGCTAAGATAATCTCTTCACAGATGAAGAAGAGACTTGAAGTAACAGAAACAAAGAAAATAGTACTGAACTCTTATGTAATATCAGTCCTCTTATATGGCAGTAAATTCTGGATAATTTTCTCACTGATGAAGAAGAAACTTGAAGCAACAGAAACAAAGATAATAGTACTGAACTCTTATGTAATGTCAGTCCTCTTATATGACAATGAATGCTGGACAATGTTCTCACTGATGAAGAAAAACTTGAAGCAACAGAAACAAAGAAAATACTACTGAACTCTTATGTAATATCAGTCCGCGTATATGGCAGTAAATGCTGGACAATATCGTCACAGATGAAGAAGAAACTAGAAGCAAAAGAAACATAGAAAAGAATAATGAACTGTTATGTAATATCAGTTTTCCTATATGGCACTGAATGCTGAAAAATCTCTTCATAAATGAAGATACTTGAACCAATAGCAACAAAGCAAGTAGCTCTGACCTGTTACTTAATATCAGTCGCGGTGGTGGACAATCTCCTCACAGATGAAAATGAGATAAAAGAAAAACAAATGTGGTTCTTCATAAAGAGGCTGAGGAAACCATGGAGCGAACATGTATGCCAAGTCGAAGTTGTAGAAAAACGGAAACAAAAAGGACACTTAATAAAAAGTTTCACTTAATATCAGACAAAAACAGTTGTAATTTCTTGGGCACATAATGCAGAAAGTTCTTCACTCACTGGGCATACTGAAGGCAAGGGAGAATGATGAAAATAATGCATAAGCTACCTAAGAAGCTGATGTAAATGGATTAAATCATAATTAGAAAAGATAGTAAATGAGACGAAATTTATTACGAACTTCAAAGGACAGGAAGGGTAATGGCAAAAAGAAGACAACGAGTTTATTACAGGCCGCCTTTGCATAAATCTAGCGAACACACCAACCCAGTGTAGGTCATTTTCAGTCAGTTTATTTGCAATACAGCTATTACCAATAAAACTGAGACTGTAGCAAAGTTATTTGTAGCAGTGCTATTCTCATATCAAGTCCCTACTTCCAGCGAACACACCGACCCAGTGTAGGTAATTTTCTGTCAGTTTATTTGCCATACAGCTATTACCAATAAAACTGAGACTGTAGCAAAGTTATTTGTAGCAGTGCTATTTTCATATCAAGTCCCTACTTCCAGCGAACACACCAACCCAGTGTAGGTCATTTTCTGTCAGTTTATTTGCCATACAGCTATTACCAATAAAACTGAGACTGTAGCAAAGTTATTTGTAGCAGTGCTATTTTCATATCAAGTCCCTACTTCCAGTGAACACACCAACCCAGTGTAGGTCATTTTCTGTCAGTTTATTTGCCATACAGCTATTACCAATAAAACTGAGACTGTAGCAATGTTATTTCTAGCAGTGCTATTTTCATAGCAAGTCCCTACTTCCAGCGAACACACCAACCCAGTGTAGGTCATTTTCTGTCAGTTTATCTGCCATACAGCTATTACCAATAACACTGAGACCATAGCCAAAGTAGTCGTAGCAGTGCTATTTGAATAGCAAGTCCCTTCTTCCAGCGAACGTACAAACACTGTGCTAAGAAAATTGTTTTCCGAATAGAATTATTTCTAGATTCACGCATCATAAACCCCTTAACCTTTCGTTTGGTAATAAGCTAATTTTCTTCGGATAATATTCAGAGATGTCTTGACATCAAATGTCTGCTGTAAGGCTTGCTGCTGATAGCAAACTCCAAGTATTATGCCAGAAATATCAAAGAACATGATTGATTGATTGATGCCAAGATAGTTTAGGCTCACTCGAAAGCAAGAAAGATGATCATTAGTAGCCTTGACATTATTCTGAAGATGGAAAATGTGGTAAAAACTATGATCATAATACGTCAGGGAAATAAATATCTTCAAAGACACACATAACAAAACAGCATTCGCACAGATATACGCATATTATATATGAGAACGTTTCCAATAAAAATTCTCTCTATCAAGTCATTACATTATAAACATTCAAAATATTGCGTAATTATATTTTGGGAAAACAAATATCGATAATGCTTCATACCAAAAAAAAAGTCTGTTTACCCTGAGTAATAGACTCACATTGATAAACCGGTTCTCGGAATATCAACGAAGTCAAGCAACGTCCAGCATGATCAGTAACTAGCTGAGTGACTGTAAATACCAGTTGCAGCGAGGACGTATAACGGATAACGGATACTAATTGGAAATCCGAGAGCGGTGTTCCAATTCCAATCGAGTTCGTTATATTTAATTACTCGGAACTACCTTTGAGAAAGGTATGAATCCACCTCTTATTCTTCCCCAGCTATAGGTTAATTAGTAGAATTTGTACCAGTAAAGAATTATTATCTCCAAAAGAATTAACTTCCAAAAGGAAATATGGCCCAGTGCTTAAAAGCGTTGAATAAAATAATCCAGTGACTTGAGCCAAAGAGTTGTGAGTGAACAAAAATTTGAAGAGTCTAGTTACTAAAGGGAAATAACTGAAACTGAGATATCCAGAAAAGGCATGGCACGTGGAACAAGAACAACCTACTCCAGTGGTCGAAATAAAGTGGTCGGTTCGAAATTTCAACGTATAACACTTGAAGATGTCCGGAGCGTATAACGGTCTTGAATATAACCATAAAGATGAGGATAACAATTCGAACAATGTAAATAGTCTAAATAGTTACAATACCTCATCTCGGAATTATAGACAGTTCCTGAAGAAGGCTGGAGCGTACAACGGCTTAAACGTCGTAAATATGGCAACGGAGATGGGGACAACATTTCGAACAATGTAAATAGTGTAAATAGTTAAAATACCTCATCTCGGAATTATAGACAGTTCCTGAAGAAGGCTGGAGCCTACAACGGCCCAAACGTCGTAAATATGGCAACGGAGATGAGAACAACAATGTAAATAGTGTAAATACTTACAATACAGAATATATCTCAGAAATATAGACAGAAGTTTCAAAAGGTTTATAAGTCGTAAGAAATATTAAAACTGTCGGAAATCTTTATTTACAAGATCATAAATACATGTGGACCAAGTACGATGCTATAAGTATGATTTAAGATTTTAAAAAGAACTACATTTTAAAAGAAATCTTAATATTGTGTCCGGAAATTTCATTTTTTTATAATTACCATTCTTCGTCGTTATCTGTTGATGCTTATTATTATTATTATTATTATTATTATTATTATTATTATTATTATTATTATTATTATTTCCTACGAGAAGGAAACTGAAAGAAACTGGTACGAACACCACCCTGACCCGGTTACACAGATAGGACCTGTTACAATTCTATGGGACTACATAATACACACTGACAGAACAATCAAAGCCAACAGCCCAGACATTGTTATTAGAGACCACAAACAAAAAAGTGCCTCCTTATTGATATGGCAGTCCCTGCAGACTGCAATGTATCTTTGAAGATATTCGAAAAGCTGTCAAAGTACAAGGACCTTGAAATAGAAATCTCAAAAATGTGGCACATGGAGACATCAACAATCGCTGTTGTAGTTGGAGCCCTTGGACTGGTTGGAAAAGATTCCAGTAGACTAATTGAAGGGATCCCTGGAAGTCCATGCCTCAAAGAGATACAAAAAATTGTTCTGACAAGTACAGCCCACACTTTACGAAGGGCTTTATCTATGTAATTATTATTAATTTTTTTTCTTCTTTGCATTGGAAAGTGTCATGATGCCATTTCTAACCTTAGGTCCCTGGGCGGGACCCGGAAAGAAATGTGTAAACGCCAGATATCAAAGAAAATAAAAAAAATAATAATAATGTAATTAGAGACCGCAAATAAAAACGAAATTCTCCTTATATCTTTGAAGATGTTCAAAAAGCTAGCAAAATACAAGGACTTGAAATCGAAATCTCAAAAATGTGGCCCATGAGAATACCAACAATCGCTGTAGTAATTGGAGCCCTCGGATTGGTTGGAAAAGATTCCAGTAGACTCACTGAAGGGATTCCTGGAAGCCCATACCTCAGAGAAATACAAAAAATTGTTCTCACGTGTACAGCCCACACCTTACGAAGGGCCTTATCTATGTAAAATATATGTGTTTGTGTGTGTTTTCAATTGGCCAGTGTAAAATGTCATGATGCCATTTCTAACCTCAGGTCCCTGGGCGGGACCCCGAAAGAAATGAGTACACAGCAGAACTCATAGGAAATAAAATAATAATATTAATATACGTTTGCTGTCACACCGTATTTCGTTATTCATGATAGTTGATTCACATATTTTTATACCCTTGTAAATATAAAATTATTCTTTTAAAGAAGCAATCTAAAACAGAAATACGATTCAAGGCCTTTATTGTAAATTGTCATATGTCTCCTTTGTGTTTCATTAAAATTCTAATCATCTTATTTTAAAATTACGCCCAAAATATTTAAATTTTGGCATTAAATGACACATAGAGGTGTTGATGTGCCGCTAAAAAAATCAACCAAATAAACTTCTAAAAAATTATCAAATCCAACGATAATACCATATTTATTACTTTTATAACTAACTTTGAAAACAAGTTTGTTTCTTTTAAAGGTCAAGACCGGTAAAAGTTACAGAGCTGTAATAGTGCACAATGAAACCAATGAATAAGCAGAGACACGCTCAAAATATTGAGTGTCTGTGGTCTTGACTAAAATCCAAAAGTCAACGTATGTTTGGTTCAGAGAAAAAATATGATCTCAAACTATTTTGGTGAATTTATGCGGCAAGAACGAATGAAAGAAAGGCCCTGAAAATGCTTTTTTATTTAAAAAAAATTATAATTACAATTCATCGTCGTTATCTGTTTATTTAATTTTTCTTGTTCCCGAACGTGTTGATACATTTATGAATAAAAAATATTACTTTTCATATTTATTTCTTTATAAAATGGTAACTAATAAATATTTTATTATAGTTCGTTCTCATACTTTATAAAATTACCCGCTTAAAATAAACAATCTAATAAAATAATTGAGTTGAATGTCTTTGTTGTCATTCTCAAGAATGAAGAAAATGTATAAAATTGCTTTCCTCAGATGTTTAGTGTTTATTTCATTATTATTATTATTATTATTATTATTATTATTATTATTATTATTATTATTATTATTATTATGTCTTCTTTTGATTTCTGTTGTAAACACATTTCCTTGTGGGTCCCAACCAGAAACCTAAGATCGGAAATGACTTCATGACTTTTGATCATCTTTATAAAAAATGAATTAAAAAAAACTAAGATCACACATCATTTTATATTCGTAATATGTCACCTGTACTTGGGAGTATATTTTATTGTATTTCTTTAATGAATGACCTAACAGGAATTCCTTCAATGTTAATCGGAACCTTTTCCAATCAATTCGAGGACTCCAACTACAAATGTAAATATTGATGTCCTCACGTGCCGAATTTTGTAGATTTTCACTTCACGGATCTTGTATATTGATAGTTGTATTATTATTATTATTATTATTATTATTATTATTATTATTATTATTATTATTATTTCCTTTGATATCTGCCGTTTACACATTTCTTTCCGGGTCCCGCCCAGGGACCTAAGGTTAGAAATGGTATCATGACACTTTCCACAGCAAAAAAAAAAATTACATAGATAAAGCCATTTGTAAAGTGTGGACTGTACTTGTCAGAATATTTTTTGTATCTCTTTGAGGCATGGACTTCCAGGGATCCCTTCAATTAGTCTACTGGAATCTTTTCCAACCAATGCGAGGGCTCCAACTACAACAGGGATTGTTGATGTTCCCATGTGCCACATTTTTGAGATTTCCATTTCAAGGTCCTTGTATTTTGACAGCTTTTCGAATATCTTCAAAGATACATTGCAGTCTGCAGGTACTGCCATATCAATAAGGTGGCACTTATTTTGTTTGTGGTCTTTAATAACAATGTCTGGGCGGTTGGCTTTGATTGTTCTGTCAGTGTGTATTGTGTAGTCCCATAGAATTGTAACAGGTCCTATCTCCGTAACCGGGTCTGGGTGGTGTTCGTACCAGTTTCTTTCAGTTTCCTTCCCGTAGAAGTTGCAAATTTTCCAGTGCAGATATTGGCCCACTCTGTCATGCCGGTTTTTATATTCAGTGGGTGCCAATATTGTGCAACCTGATACAAGATGATCAATGGTTTCTGGATATTTATCACAGAATCTGCATTTTGGGCTAACGCAGTATTTTAGTATGTGTGCCTGATAATTCCTAGTTAACAAACATTGGTCCTGTGCAGCAAGGATAAAACCTTCAGTTTCAACTTTCAATCCTGCACTACGTAGCCACTGATGGGTACGGGTTTTGTCTACGTCAGCTATTATTATTATTTTTTCCTTTGATTTCTTGTGTGTACTCATTTCTTTCCAGGTCCCGGCCAGAGACCTAAGGTCAGAAATGGCATCATGACATTTTCCACTAACCAATTAAAAAAATAAAATCACACATATTTTATATAGATAAAGATAAGGTTTGGGCTGTACTTGCAGGAAAAAACATTTTGTATTTCTTCAAGGCATGGACTACCATGGATAATTGTTCTTTAATTGACAGCACTTTACTTAGTATATGGGATGTTTCTAGTAGGGCAAACTTCTGGGCAACTTGTATCTTGTTGCCTGGCACACTCTTAGTAGATTTGTCCATGTTTTTTCTCACGATGTCCAGAGCTCCGATTACTGTTGATACAGTCTCATTCTTTATTCTCCACATCATGTTAATCTTGATCCCCAGGTCATTGTATCGGGACAATTTCAGGATAATTTTCATATTTTTTTTAACTCAAATGGTACTGCTATGCAAGTAAGTATACACTTCCTGACTTTCTTTTCTTTTATTATAAATTCAGGTCTGGTGGCTTGGTATACCATCATCTCTCAGTGGTGTCGACTTTGTGCTTCTTGCATATCTTCCAGTGCACATATGTCGCTACTTTCTTATGTCTCTGGATATATTCATTTTGTGCCAGTTCGGGACATCCGGATATTCTATGGTCAACAGTTTCATCATATTTTCCGCAGAACCTGCATTTCGGGTCAGTTCCATCCTTGATGATGTGGTAGCAACTGTTTGAGATAATTAGGTCTTCTCTCCCAGCTTCCAATCCAGTGGCCTTCAGCAACTGATGTGTTTTCTGTTGATCCACATCTGGTTCTTTCCTTCTTCTTCTTCTTCTTCTTCTTCTTCTTCTTCTTCTTATTATTATTATTATTATTATTATTATTATTATTATTATTATTATTTTTCTTCTTCTTATTATTATTATTATTTTATTATTATTATTATTATTATTTTTATTATTATTTTATTATTATTATTATTATTATTATTATTATTATTATTTTATTATTATTATTATTATTATTATTATTTTATTATTATTATTATTATTATTACTATTATTTTATTATTATTATTATTATTATTATTATTTTATTATTATTATTATTATTATTATTATTATTTTATTATTATTATTATTATTATTATTATTATTATTATTATTATTATTATTATTATTATTTCATTAGATTTCTGTTGTATACACATTCCTTTCCGGATCTTGACCAGAGATCTAAGGTTAAAAATGGCTTTATGATATTTTCTACTGATCATTTCTTGTAATACATAAATAGAAATATAGTTCACATATAGATAAAGCTCTTAGTTGTATAGTTTCTACATAGATAAAGCTCTTCGTAATGTGTGAGCTGTACTTGTCAGTACTATATTAGTATTTCTTTATGGCATGCACTACCAGAATCCTTTCATAGAGTCTATCGTAACATTTCCAATCAATCCGAGTGCCCCAATTACAAGTGAAATTATCGATGTCCTCATGTGCCACATTTCTGAGATCTCCACTTCAAGTTCCTTGTATAAGGATCCAAGAGCGTGACACATGTTTAAGGTAATCTATCCAAGTTGTGGTGAGATTTCTACATTTTCCTTCAAATTTCCAGGATCATTTTATTTATTAGTATTTGATCTTTGTAACCATATAAACCTCTTCGACATTCCTTCTATTCCAGAGGAGTAATATTGTTTACATTTCGTCAGGACAAACGTGATCAATTTGTGGATCGTGTTTCACCCATTTTTGTTTGGAAAATATGTAATACCTTAAGTGATCGATTCTGGAATTTTATTAGGCATATTAATTGACACTGATAATGTTTGTGCATGAATTTTATAAATTGATGATAGTTTATTCAGCCAAAAGTTGGATAACTTGACATTTCATGGGTATTTCAAATTTGCGGAGTTTGTTGAGCTTGCCTAGCATTATTGGTTATGTTTTCATTCTATAACAATTTTATGCTTCATTTTTTCTTGTTCTCATTTGATCTACTTTGCATTGGGATTATATTCCTTTCGGTTCCTCCGAATATTCTCTTAGAATTTTTTTAACATCTTCAATAGATGGTGGTTTTTGACTTCTATAACTGCTTTTCCAATTACCCTGTCACCCCTATCGAGTTCTCTTTGGAATACGTTATTTTGTCGATAGAACCTACAACTCTTTTCATCCTTGTCTTGTTCTCTCGACCGTTAATTAGTTTATCTTTAATTATTTCCTTGATTGGTGGAATTTCATTGACTGGTTTAATTGTATATTTCTGTTTGATTATCTTGCTTTTCCGTATTGAAACATTTGAATTTCTGAAAATCTCATCTAATATCGATACCTTACATCTGATTTCCTCATTTTTTGGCTTTAATTTTGCCTTCCAAGTGGGATCTTTTTGTCTGTTATTGAATCTTTTATTTGTCTTGATATTAAGTTTTTCTGTCCCTGTCAAATCTGTTGCATATATGGCGTTATTTACTTTTGTGGTCTGTCCGTTAACAATGTTTGCCCTGCTGCGTTATATGTTTGCACAAGATGTTTATTGTACTTTTTCATATGAATTTTTGGAAGCCGGTCTCTTTCTGACATTTGTATGCGAGTAACTGTGATGATTATTTCAATGATGCCGTTTTTCTTTTCAGTTATTTCAACTTTGTTATTTTCAAGGAATTCTGCTCTCATTTTTTTTATTCATCTTCATCAGTGACAGAATCAGTGGTTCATGTCGAGGCTCCATTCTTGCGGAGGTTTACTTTTTTGTTCTCGTTTCATCCACCCTGCATTGAGATTATATTTCTTTAGATTTGGTTCAAATATTCTTCTGAAATTTTTTCCCCTACTTCAATGAATGTGGCTTTTTGACTTCTATAACTGCCTTTCCAATTTTCCTGTCAAAATTGTTGAGGTCCGTTTCGAATAGGTTATTTTGTCGATGGCGTCTACAACGCTTTTCATATCGTCCGGTTCTCTGTGCCTTCAATTGCATTTTCTGTTTAAGTAGTTACTTGATTGGTGGAATTCACTGCTTTAATTTTATATTTCTCTTTGATTTTCTTCCTGCTTTTCCGTGTTGAAATATTTGAATTTCCTCTTCTTCTAAATATCATCATCATTATATTTTGATTTCTGCTGTCGTCGAACTGTGGTGTGAAGACCTAAGTCAGATTTTGGTATGTCGTTATGGCTACAATTCATGATTTGTTTTTTTTAACTCCCATAACCTCACAAGCGTTACACGTACAAAGTACTTTTTTCAGTTTGTTTTCGGGGTCATCACCCCCAACTTATTTCAGTCACGGGGTGTTTTTCAGTAGGAGCTTTGTAGGTGTGAGGTATTTTGGTGTATGTAGGAGTGAATGGTGACGGATAGATTATTAAGTTGAATTAGTAAATTGTATCGAATGAATGGGTCGTGAATCTGATGAGCTAGGTATAAGATCGTGTCGACCAGCCTTGAATCATCTCCCGCTTTTTTCGGCCTTGTGCCGCAATTACTGTATTTGATCAGTATTAAATCGTAGACAAACAAAATTTGTGCAAAGACTTAACATTGTTTGTAGATTTTTATGAGTTTATGCTTGAAAAAACTTTTTAAATGTAACTTGTAGAAGATAGACATTCTGTTGAAATATTGTTGAACATTGTCACACTCAGTGATTTTCTCTTTTCGTAAATCACGGTCTTCTCTTAACTAATGAAAAATATTGGAAGAGTTACGTCAATTATATTATTATTATTATTATTATTATTATTATTATTATTATTACTATTATATTTCGATTTCTGCTATAGTCATACTACCTAGCAAGTCTGCGAGAGGTCCTAAGGCAGATAGTGATGTGTTGTTATGGCTACATTTCATGATTTGCATTTTCTATCTCCACTAGCTTTACATGGACAACTTTTTTTTACTATTTATGCTGTATTTATCAAGACAATTTTTTGTATTTCTCTTCAGCTGGGATTTCCAGGATTTTTGTTTTTTCAGTTGTTGTTGTTGTTGATGTATATATTCCCAAGTGCACCTCCTATGACTGCTGTTATTCTTGTTTTCAATTACCACATTTTTTTTCTATTTCGATTTCCAGGTCTTTAAACTTCGATAGTTTTTCAAATTCCTTTCTTGCTATGCTACAGTCCGCTGAGCAAGGAATATCAATTAATAATCAAGTTTTTTCTTTTCCGATTTTGCCAATTATATCCAGCCTATTAGCTTCAATTTTTTATCTGTAAAGATGGCGTAATCCCAGAGAATTGCGATGTCTTCTGTTTCTGTAACCGGTGCTGGGTGATGTTCATGCCAATATTTATTAACATCTTTTCCAAAGTGTTTGCACTTTGACCAGTGTGAATATTGCCCCACTCCGTCGAGACGATTTTTATATTCATTTGGCGCAAGTACAGAAATCCTGAGATTGTTTCTTGATATTTGTCACAGAACCTGCATTTTGGATCCATGTTGTATGGATATGAGTTGGTGACCCTGAGTTTCACGTTTTTGCGATCATCAAACAAACTGTTTTTTGTTTTTTTCTAAACTGGATCTATTTGTGCTTATTTGACTATGTTTGGTGTTGGGAGGGGTGGGTCTACATGTGTGTTTGTTCAGGGTCATACTCTCATACGCATAAGCACACATACATAAAGGTGTACGCATTTTTGTTCACACAAACACATCCATAAACAATCCGAGGCCAGGCACAGATACATATCTATGCGTTCCGGCATACATACATACGCAGTCTTAATTCCATGTCGGTGTCGAGTCCTTAGCTTTTATATATGTAGCGATGTTCCTTTCAACAATGATAATTACAACTGCGTATGTATGTATGTATGTATATATGTATGTATGTATGTATGTATGTATGTATGTTTGTTTGTATGTATGTATGTATGTATGTTTGTATGCATGTATGTATGTTTGTATGTATGTATTTATGTTTGTATGTATGTTTGTGTGTATGTATGTATGTATGTTTGTATGCATGTATGTATGTTTGTATGTATGTATTTATGTTTGTATGTATGTTTGTGTGTATGTATGTATGTATGTATGTATGTTTGTATGCATGTATGTATGTTTTTATGTATGTATTTATGTTTGTATGTATGTTTGTGTGTATGTATGTATGTATGTATGTATGTTTGTATGCATGTATGTATGTTTGTATGTATGTATTTATGTTTGTATGTATGTTTGTGTGTATGTATGTATGTATGTATGTTTGTATGCATGTATGTATGTTTGTATGTATGTATTTATGTTTGTATGTATGTTTGTCTGTATGTATGTATGTATGTATGTATGTTTGTATGCATGTATGTATGTTTGTATGTATGTATTTATGTTTGTATGTATGTTTGTGTGTATGTATGTATGTATGTATGTATGTTTGTATGCATGTATGTATGTTTGTATGTATGTATTTATGTTTGTATGTATGTTTGTGTGTATGTATGTATGTATGTATGTATGTTTGTATGCATGTATGTATGTTTGTATGTATGTATTTATGTTTGTATGTATGTTTGTGTGTATGTATGTATGTATGTATGTATGTTTGTATGCATGTATGTATGTTTGTATGTATGTATTTATGTTTGTATGTATGTTTGTGTGTATGTATGTATGTATGTATGTATGTATGTATGTATGTATGTATGTATGGTCCATGGTCTACTGATATTTGACACAGAACCTGCATTTTGGATCCATGCTATTATGTATGGCATTTGCCTGAAGGTTTCAAGCGTAAAGACTCTGGTCTTGCGCTGGAAGAATAAAGCCTTCCGTTTCAGCCTTTAATCCAGATGGTCGTTACCATCGATGATTGTTAACTTTATCAACATCGCCTTTATTAGCACGTTCTGGATGTTGGCCATGCAGAGGTTTGTCTTCCAGCGTTGTTTTAAGAGATTTATCCTTGGCTTTCCTTTTTTATATTTTCTGATGCAAAAGTTGGTTCTTGGGTTCTGCTTTGGTTTTTTACAAAATCTACTAAATGTAAATCTCGTTTGTATTTACAACTTTCTTTCATGATTGAATATTTTTCTTTCTGTTTTCGAATTATTTCCGAAGTCCTTTGTTGTTTTCAAGTATGTTAATAAATCAATAGTTGTTGCCTTGTATGACAATTCTAGCTCAATAAGAACCCGTTCCATCTTCTTTACGGTGTATGTACATACGGTCGCCACCAAGCCTTTGGTTGATGCATGTTATTCTTAGAAAGACGTTTTCTTTTCATAGAATCCATTCATTTAGGGTTCATTTCAAGATGTTGAAACTACATTCAACGACTGGGACGGCAAGGCTATTAATCGCCATAATTCTCCGAGAATTCAGTTCAGTTCTTAATATCAATCGCACCTTTACATAGTAATTTTTTCGAATTATTTCTTTATTTTTTTATGATGAATTCCTTCACTCTCACTTACACCGAGGTACTTATAAGCTTCTTCTTGCTCTAAATCTTTCTTTGTTACCTCGGGGTCTAAGCTAATAGACGAGTTTTGTTGTAGTGATCCTCATATAATTATGGTTTTAGAACATTTTATCCAATCCGAATTTCATTCCAATATCATCACTGAGACTTTTTATTGTTTTCAGGAAACCATCGATTTCACTGTTATTCCTACCATAGAACTTTAAGTCATCCATGTAAAATAGATACCTTATTTTCTTTTGAGATATCTTTTAACCATATTCCGTCCTGTTAAATTCGCATCTGAATGCTCTTAGTGATATACAAAATAGTAAATAGTGATATACAAAGAATCGCCTTCAAATATTCCTGTATTAATTCTTCTTCTTCTTCTTCTTCTTCTTCTTCTTCTTCTTCTTCTTCTTCTTCTTATTATTATTATTATTATTATTATTATTATTATTATTATTATTAGTATTATAAAAAATAATATTATACGTTTTTGTCGCACCGTATTTCGTTTTCAAATAGAGATATGCCATTACTGGTGTACT
Source organism: Acanthosepion esculentum (assembly GCA_964036315.1). NCBI lineage: Eukaryota > Metazoa > Mollusca > Cephalopoda > Sepiida > Sepiidae > Acanthosepion > Acanthosepion esculentum. The sequence continues at coordinate 22,096,258 of OZ038518.1, read as the reverse complement.
CTTGCATTGTAAATGAGGAAGAAAAGGATTGTCAGTGGTCAGGAATACAGACAGGTTTTACTGGCAGAATAGGGCTATTATATGTGGAATTATAAAATCGTAGCAGTGTTTGACGATAGAAATGCATTGTCAATGTGGAAGAAAGGAATTGTCGATGGTCAGGAATGAGAGTAAGACTTACTGGCTGAATAGGGCTATTATATGAATGATTTATATTTTTTGGAATTAAATAATTCTTGAACGATTTACCGCGAGAATGCATTGCAATACTGATCTTGAAAGAAGGGATTTTTGTAAGAGTTCGCCCTTGTATATAAAACTGGGGAGAAAACTGTTTATTGCCGATAAAAATTAAAACACCAAAAGAAATAATGAACTAAACTATAGAAATATTTCGCGCCAGAAGCCGTATGACTTGAGCCATATGAAAAGTATTATTTTTTTTCCTATAATCATATTGAATTTCGTAGCCGAGTTCTGCTATAAGATGATTTATTTGTATACCACACAATATCTGGGAAAAAATCATTGAATTACATCTCGAACTTTTAGAATAATCTCCGTTAGGCACTGTGTATACATAAATAGGAAAATAAAACACCGAATAACGAGACCCATATGAAAAATATTTGATTTTCAAATGTGGAGTGTTTTAGATTTGGTCACGTGGTGGAAAATAAATATGGCAAAATTGACAGAAAATATTGTATTATCCAATATTAGCTCCCGATCATTGATTTGCCGGAAGCAAATATTTTATATATCATATATTTTTACACCAATACAGCAGTGAATATATATGTGTGTGTGTGTGTCGGAGTGTGTGCGCGTGTGTATGTATTTAGGCAGCAATTTTTCTTTCATGCACATATCATTGAATACGACAGACAAGGTACTTTGATTTAGTTTTTTATACAATTTCACATGTGATAAAAAATATTCAGTTGTTCTTTTCATCCGAGTGCTGTCGGCTATACATTTCGCTATTTTCAAGGTTGAAATATATCAACAAGAAATAGCTTGTTAACAACACAAATATAATAGCCTCAGCTACATGCAAAAAAGGCGAAAAATAACGGAAGCCATATTAATAAAAACAAACAAAAAAAACAACAGTCAATAATATCATCTATGAACATGGACACAACGTCCTGACGGTGTTTTGAAAATGAAAACTTTATATGAATACATACATGCAACAATCTATTTCTTGTTAACAGTTAATATATTTCAACCTTGAAAATGGCTAAATGTATAGCCGAAAACTCTCGGAAAGAAAGAATAATTGGACACTTTTTATATAATTTATCATCAGCAAAGAAAACAATTATAAGATCACATGAGAAATTGTATAAAAAACTAAATCAAAGTATCTTGTCTGTCGTATTCAATAAAATGTGCATATATATATATATATATATATATATATATATATATATATATATATATATATATATATATATATATATATATAATAATAATAATAATATCTTAATACGACGAACTTTTGCATATATAATAAAGAAGGATGTAATTCAGTTATTTTTTACAGCGAAATTTTTAAAATCGTATATATGTATAGTAGTAGTACTATGTAGTAGTACTATATAGTAGTACTATGATTTTCTGCAGCCTTGTAGTACTTTCTGAAGCCTTCTGTAACATACTGAAGACTTCTACAAATTCCTGAAGCCTTCTCGAACTTCAAAGAAACTTGTAGAACTTGTTTTTGTTTATTTGTAAATTTGTAAGTGTGTTAAAAATACGTATGAGTATTATTCAATGACATCATTAGCAGATTGAAAAATAAACCGTCTGCTATGTTTGCTGATTTGTAAGTATGTCGCTATTCTGAAGCTAAAAACTGTTAAATGCGTTAAAATACATAAGTACGATCCAATTACATCATTATCAAATTGAATAATAAAGTTTCTGAATTATTTTTTGCCTTGATTGCGTATATGGTAAAATCAGATTTTCGGTTTCGGGTGATGTTTTCCAAGGAAACAGATTAATGCCTTTTTCATTACTGATGAACAAAAGTTCATCGATTTATGACACAGGAACATAAACCTCACATATATATATATATATATATATATACATATATATATATATATATATATATATATATATATATATATATATATATATATATATATATATATGAAGAAATATAGTCTTAGAGTGTGCTATATTTATGGCATAAAGTGCTCAATATCAGAGATAGAGCGTGTGTAAATATAAAATCTAGCATGAAACAGACTGTCGCCTCTAAATGTTGACTTCTATGTTCACTTTTATATTTATATATATATATATATATATATATATATATATATATATATATATATATATATATATATATATATATATACAGGGTGCGATGGGTAAGTAGTCGTCATTTTGAATTTTGAATTTCGCGCATGCGTGTTGTTTCATTTTTATTTTGTCGACTACACAGTATAGTAGGGTCAACGTCTGAGAGAAAAAGAAGCCCCATAGCGCAATTGTTTCCGCCAGAAACGGCATATTGTACTGTTTGGCATTCGCAACGGATGCTTTAATACGAACATTTCAGTTCGGGTGTCAATCTGAGGACAGTGTAGAGGATTCGGAAAGAGTTGGATGAGTCTAATGGTGATTACGAAGGTGTTTCATGTGATCACTAGTGATGGAGACGCTAGTCCTCAATAAATCTCCCCACAGGGCCTCAGACTAAACACGAAGTACTACATAAAGTCCCTTGAGGATGTATTGCTGCCTTGGATGAAGTGGATGGCTGCTGGAAGACCATATATCTGGCAACAGGACTCTGTACGATGCCACACAAGCAGGAGAATCTCGTCATAGCTGTCAAACAATTTCTGCAACCATATCACCCATTACATCTGGCCACCCAACTCGCTAGGCTGCAACCCCTTTGATTATTATTTGTGGGGTACAATTCCGCTAGATAGCAACAAAATTCCTTGTAAGACCAAAGATGAAGAGAAGGCAAGGATTCTGGCAGCTTTTACCAACTTAAACAAGGAGATCGTCGAGAAGAGATGCAAGAGATTCCGATGTCGTCTGGAGGCCGTGGTTGTAGCCAATAGCGATTGAACTGAATAAATTTACTCTTTGGTATTTGAAGATATTTTTGCATAATTTTGGCAAATATCTGCTAAAGTGAGGTTTCAATGTTATTTTCCTATTTGCGTAATTTAGACAATTTATTTACTGTCATTGATATATATATATATATATATATATATATATATATATATATATATATATATATATATATATATATGTGTGTGTGTGTGTGTGTGTGTGTGTGTGTGTGTGTGAGTGTGTGTGTGCGTGTGTGTGTGACGTGACTTAACAGACTGGGCCACAGTGCAGCTTCGCTGTTCACACAACGTTTGAAACGTTGTGTATTTAGGCAGCAATCCTTCTTTCATGCACATTTCATTAAAAACGACTGACAAGGTGCTTTTATTTAGTTTTTTATACAATTCCTCATGCGATTTAATAATGTTTTTCTTTTCGGACGATAAATTATGTAAAAACCGTCCGAGTGTCCTTTTTATCCGAGCGCTTTCGGCTATACATTTAGCCATTTTCAAGGATTATATTTTAACTGTTAGAATTAGAAATAGTTTGTTATATGTATGTTTTATAAAATGTTCTTATTTTTTGGTTGTTAGAAATCGATTACAACTTGTCACTCCAGTGGGTTTAAAACTGATTGTATGGTGAAAGAAAGGGTGTATGTCTTAGTGGTTTTATTGCATTGATTGGGGTGAAATGATTTGGAACAAAAAGAATGATAATTCCTCATCCCTGCTATATATTGTTGTCGGTACTTATTTCAAGAATAACAACCCAGTTCGCAGAAGAAAATATACAAATATTTAGCCATTATGAAGAAGAGAACATTACTGTTGCTGGAGCACATGAGGAAATGCCGATTACTTTTCGGTGATGGAGAAAGGACTAACTATGGAATAACCCAGACTGACAATTACAAACAGGAAATACTAGAGACAAATACAAAGATTTAAATATATCCGAAGTGTCTCGTTTATTATACTGCGAACAACTGAAGATCTCATCATTTTACAGTTGGAGTAGTAACCACACGTTCCTCACTAAGAGTTCCTTCACTCGCACCTCTCACTTGTGGAGACCCCTTCCGGCTTCTGGCTTTCCAGTAAACATTGATCTTCAAACATTAAAATGCAATGTCCATCGTTATCTTCTGTCTTTTAAACTCCTCTTCTTTTATCCTCTTCTTTTATGGTTAACTTTCCTTCAATGTATTTTTCTTACATTCACTAACACTCAGCAACCCTTTCATCTTAATGGCGTTATGTCGTTGTTTGGGGTGAAATGCTTACCTTGGATGTTCAACGCCAACATTTACTCGTGGACTCACTTTTAATAAGTAATACCTAAATATTATGTGTCGTTAAAATAATTTTGAATTTCCGTTTTCCCTTATTCTTCGTTAGTGTCAATGAGTAAAAGCAATCGAAATATTGCAACATGGCAATATATATATATATATATATATATATATATATATATATATATATATATATATATATATATATATATATATATATATGGGGTCTCCATAAAGATCGTGTGCACTTTAAAAAATATATAACTTTATTTGTATTTGCGATAGAAATAATCTGTAAAAAATGTCATAAAGTTTAATGTACCTAGTTTTAAGTATAGCTAAAATAACTGATATGGGATCTTACCTGTAACGACAATGAACTCTTCCTGACACTATAAAGACTGCGCCTCTCAAGAGAGACGTGTAGAAGGAAGTGGAACGAGTCGAGACAATAATAGTTCACTCTAAACCAGACTGACAATCATACTAACACCTTCAACTTATTATTATTATTCTGTATAATATATCTTTGTTATTACTCCTCGTGCGTTCGTGTTGTTCTTCCTTGGTCCTAATCTAGGACTATAACAGTGGTGTGAAGATATTGGACCATAACAGTGACGACAAGGACTGAAGAAACGAATTCTACGCGGAGAAATCCAAAAAAGTATATTCAAGAAACGAATTCTACGCGTGATACTGAAGAAACGAAAATCTACACGGAGAAATCCTAAAAATAACTAATGTGATTTCAGGCATTAGTGTAAATCAATTGGCAAATGTTTTCCGTGAAATGCGAAATCGTTTTACCCTTTGTATTGCTAATGATGGAGGACATGTGGAAATTTAAATGAAATTTCAATAAAAACTTAAACATAGATTTACTTCTTTCTAATAATTTTTAGAAATTATTTCTATCGCAAATACAAATAAAGTTATAAATTTTTTAAAGTGCACACGAACTTTATGGACACCCTGTATATATCATGAACCTTTACGCCATACGATTTAATATCAAAACGAGGAAATTTATCCGGGGAAGAAAAGAAACGATCAACAAATATAATAGATATAACACTACAGTAATCGTCAAGAAAACTTGTTTTAATGAACTTGTTTTACTGCCTAGACACGCCAATTATATATACACATATATATATATATACATATATATATATATATATATATATATATATATATATATATATATATATATATATATATATATATATGTATTTGTATGTGTGTGAAAGTGAGAGAGAGTGCGTTGAAAAGAACGGTAAATACATGGAAGCGAAAAGATGTATTATTTTTAAAAGCAAAAGTATTAAGTACACATTTTTTCTATGTTCCCAGTGTGTCATTTTATATCTTTCATGGTCATTTTTTAAGCTAATGCCTTTTGCGTGTATTTCTGCATTAGGCTCGCTGTTAATGATTTGGTTTCCCGTAGATAACGGATGAAGATGTCTACATTTTTTTGTGAAACACACATATTTTTCTTTTCATTTGTTCGCTATTTTTTGTTTTTCGTCTTCCGTGTTCCTCCTTCTCCATTATTTCAAACTCTTCATTAATTTTCTTTTTTATGCTCTAATACATACATACATATATATATATATATATATATATATATATATATATATATATATAGATATTGACTTATTTCTTTTTCGGAGACAGTTCCGACCTCTTCAAAATTATGAGCTTTTTTCTTGCCTTTTTTTACAGGCTAAAACTTTTAAATTTTTTAAGGTCTTTTTTTTTATAACTCAGATTCTTGGTTCGTTAATGTTTTCTATTCTTCAAATTTTAGTTCCTGTTTTAGACATTCTTCATAGTTTTCTTTTGGTCCGAACTTTTAGCAGATTTCATGTTTGGTCCGTTCTTTTTCTCGTTTATTTGACATTTCGAATTCTTATCCGTCTTCTAGAGTTTATTGTTTCTTCAGAGTCTGATTTCTCCTTCCTGTTTTTATACTTTCTTCTTTGTCTTCATTCCCTTTTAATCTCTCGACTTTATTCTTTATCTGTGCTTTTTCGTTTTAATTTTTTTGCCTTATTTTTGCCTTCCGAGTCTTTATTATTCCTTCGAATTGCTGCCAGCCTTTCTTCATTTTTTCCACTGCTAATAGCTTTTCAATAGATATCGATCATTTAACATCAACCATTATTTTTATCTCTTTTCTTTCCTCCTTTCTCGTTTAGCGCTTGTCGCTGTCATTCTCTTCGTAAACTATTCTTTTTTTTTTCTTTGTTCGTCATCTTCATTATTTAAACAAATCATTTTTGCGTAAATGTCTGATAGTTTACGTGATCGACAATGTATTTTTGTATAAATAGCTTCAGCTTATTTAACAAGATGTTTTTTTAAATAATATGTTTTACTGTCTCCTCGTCCTAAAAATTACGTTCTCCCCTGTTAAGCCTGTTGCTCTTTGTCGGTATTTTCTTTTTTCTTTCATTGTGCTTTATAACGAGATTCTCATTGTGCACGAGATTGTATTACCTTCTTTTCTCGTTATACTTACCTTTCATTCATTTACCGTAAGAAGTAAGAGATATTATTTTTTCTTTCATCCTTTCCATTTATCTTTAACTTCTTTTATTTTAACATTTACTAAGCATTTTCTGTGAGAAACATAGTCAAATTTCGAAAGAAAAAATAGAAAATGGAGTCTGGGAAGGTCATATTTAGTTAATCTAAGTCAAAAGAGTTTTCTTCTTATCTACTTAAAATCATGGCGGACACATTGACTCAAGCAGGACTGATATTTCTCGTGGTTAATACGCAATTCCAGTTAGTACATGTCATTTTTTTCTGGTTGCCATCTCATTATTTATCACTATCGTATATTCAACCATTATATATAAAAACACACATTTATTTTTTAATATTTTGCCTAAGAACAAAAATTAAGCATAATTTCTTTATAAATAAGCGTATATATTTCACAAATAAAATATCTAATATGTATTCTATTTACATCGTTCAGACTCTTGTCATCATCTTTATAGTCACATACACGAGCTTTCGGCAGTTGTACGCCTCGGCCTTCTTCAGGATCTGTCATTATTTCTGAGATGAGTTATTGTAACTATTTCCATTATTTACATCGTTCAGACTCTTGTGCTTGTCTTTATAGCCATATTCAAGAGGTTTCGGCCGTTGTACGCCCTCGGCCTTCTTCAGGATCTGTCTATATTTCTGAGATGAGGTATGGCAACTATTTATATTATTTGGCATGTTGTCCTCATCTTACTGGCCATATTAACGACGTTTCGGTCGTTGTAAGCTCTCACCTTCTTCAGGATCTGTCTTTGTCTCAGAGATGAGATATTTTAACTATTTACACTATTTTGACTTTTTTCCTTATCTTCATTTCCATATTCACGACGTTTCGGCCGTTATACGCTCCGACATTCTTCAGGATCGGTCTACATTTCTGAGATGAGGTATTGTAACTATTTACATTATTTATATCGTTCGCACTCTTATCCTCTATTTATTGTCATATTCACGACGTTTCGGCCGTTGTACACCCCCAGCCTTCTTCAGGATCTGTCTATATTTCTGAGATGAGGTATTCTAACTATTTACATTATTTATATCGTTCGCACTCTTATCCTCTATTTATTGTCATATTCATGACGTTTCGGCCGTTGTACGCCTCCGGCCTTCTTCAGGATCTGTCTACATTTCTGAGATGAGGTATTGTAACTATTTACATTATTTATATCGTTCGCACTCTTGTCCTCTATTTATGACGTTTCGGCCGTTGTATTCTCTCGCCTTCTTTAGGTGATATACGTTCGATTTTCGAACCGACCCCTATATTTCATCCCCCGGCCTAGATTGTTCTAGTTCCATGTGCCATGATATTTCTAGATGTCTCAGTTTCAGCTAGTAATTCAACTTCCAAGTTTTTGTTCACCTCGGATGTGGCCAGTTATTACACTCAGAACTGTTTGGCACAAGTCACTGGAAGAAGGCCTGAGCATACCACGGATGAAACGCCGTGAATGTGACAAAGATGAGGAAAATAGTACGAACAATATAAATATTGTAAATAGTTACAGTAACTCATGTCGGAACTAGAGACACATCATGAAGAAGGCCGGGACGTAGAACGGCCGAAACGTCTTGAATATTGCAACGAATACAACAGTCCGAATAATGTAAACAGTGTAAATAGTTACAATACCTCCTCTCGGAAATATAAACAGATCCTGAAGAAGGCCGGACCGTACACGGCCGAAACGTCGTGAATATGACAATAAAGATCAGAGAAAAAGTCCGAACAATGTAAACAGTGCAAATAGAGTAACTCATCTCGGAAATAAAGAGAGGTGTTAAAATGACACCCCAGTAAATAAATATATTGCGCATTATAAAAAGGTAATTTCATATCACTGCATATCTGTCGCCACAGTTCTTAAGTGTTGGATATTTTTATTGCAGCAATATCTCAGCAACAGTTAAGTGCTTGTAGGAACCATATATTTTAACCAATGGTCTTCATAGAACTAATGACAGAAATGTTTTTTTTTATTGCAGGTATAAGGAATTTTCAAAGACACTTTGGAAATCATGAAAAATGTATTAGATACTCGTAATCAGTCATATTTTTTCTTTCTTGAAAGGAAAAGAACTCGTTGACATTGTTTTTCTACGATTACCAGAGAGAGAGAGAGAAAGAGAGTGAGAAAGAGAGAGAGAAAGAGAGGGATAAAGAGAGAGAGAGAGAAAGAGAGGAATAAAGAGAGCGAGAAAGAGAGGGAGAAAGATTGAGAGAAAGAGAGAGAGAGAGGGAGAAAGATTGAGAGAGAGAGAAAGAGAGAGAGAGAAAGAGATAGTGAGAAAGAGAGAGTGAGAAAGAGAGAGAAAGAGAGAGAAAGAGAAAGAGAGAGAGAAAGAGAGGGATAAAGAGAGAGAGATAATGAGAGAGAGAAAGAGAGTGAGAAAGAGAGTGAGAAAGAGAAAGAGAGAAAGTGACACAGAGAAAGAGAGAAAGTGACAGAGAGAGAGAGAGAGGCAGAGACAGAGATAGACAGCGAAAGAAAAAGTGAGAGAGAATGATGAAGATGAAGATATTAAAGTTAATTGCAACATCCAGAAAAGAGGGAATGAATATTCTGAAAATGAAATATCCGAAATAATTGTGATGTACTCGAAACCGACATTATTATTTTAATTAGACAGGGTATACGTATTATGTATTGTCAACAAATGCGTTTAGTTAGCACTTTACTGATACTACTGACACTAATACTACTACCACTACTAGTACTATTATCATTGTTATTATTATTATTATCATTATTATTATTATTATTATGAAAGATCCTTTCCGACCGATATATGTTTTGAACGGTTGATAGTGATAATATGTCAGCTCCTACCCGCAGCTTGTAGACACACTATTTTCCACGGTACTTCAACTGTTCCAAGTAAAGGTGCTAGCTACGCACTCCCAATGATGTCAGGCAACTTGCAAGAAAGAAATATTGCTGAAAATGTTCTCGATTGCGACAGCCACGAAGAGAACATCTTCAGATAATCCTTGTTACTCTCATCCATTATCTGTTAAACAGTTCGTAACGAAGAAGAGGGAGTAACAAAAAATATATTATGTAAAATGATAATCCCGGAATATAACTAGGATTAAATAATAAACAGCGAAACCGGTTAATAAATCCTCTCTAACCATGGCAATGATCTAGGATAAAAGATTGTACAGCGACGCAAAAATATCAGACCAAAGAAAAATCTTATATGCAATAAAATATGACACTGCCTTCAAGCCCATTAACTATTCCTTTTGCGTATAGAGCTATGGCTGGTAGGACTTAATATAAACGGATTCCAAAACTTTCCAATGATACTTGGAAATATCCCAGCTCTTTACTGAAAAGATTTCTAGGCTTTAAAACAGGTAACACTATTGATTTTAAATGAAATGTCCCGCTATCGCTGAACCTGTTACATTTCATCAACTATGTAAATTTTCCATCTCCACCTTGCGAATGTTGTCTAATACGTGTTGGTTGATCTGAGCTGACAACCTTTGACCCGATCTGCCTACATAGCACTGAAATCTAAATTGGTAAATTACCGAAGTAATATGATGGGTAGGCAAAATATCCTTCTGGGTCCGTCTCGACATGTCATGAAAGAAAAAAAACAAGACTTGGATTGGCGGAAAATCTTCTTTTTTTTTTTACACCAATAGAAAACCCCTGAGCAAACTAGCTGATGGGAAAGTTACCTCGCCAGTCTACCGTACACATAAATACAATGAATATTTCTGGTGACCAATGGTCCTAGGCTTAAAAACCGTCGCATTTGGCGAATGCTGGGCTTCATAATAGACAGAGTAGATCCGTTCTAGCTCAGAAGCTCTCTAATATTATTGGGGTAAATTAGTTACCGAAGATATTAGCAACCCCCGACGAAGCAATGTTTCAATATTGTTGTGTTTTCCAGCTGTTTCGATAAAAAGGACCCCCCATATATATAAATATTATATAATATATGTAAAAGTTGGTTTCCGGTTAATCGATATAAGGAATCCTTCATATTCCGGAAACATTTTCTATCGACGGTATCGCCAGCAATAGTCAGTAGTATCACATCTCTTTCTGTCTTTCCTTTTATCATTCTGCCCTTTTTTTCTTTTTGACTTTCTTGCTTGTTTCTCGTTTCTTTTTTTCTGTTAATAAGTTCTTTCCCAAAAGGAGGGCTTTATTTCGTCAAATCTAATATGGCTGTCTTTCGGCTTCTCTTTCTTTCTTCTTTCTTTCTTTTTGTTTTTATTTCTTTTCTCCTGTTAACATGTTTCTTCTCAAAAGAGAGCTTTCTTTCGTTCAATCTATTACTTATTTCTTTCTTTCTTTCTTTCTTTTTTTCTTTTTTCTTTTACATTTTATTTATTTTGAAATGTGTTTTATTTTCTCTTTTTTTTTCTTTCTTAGTTTTTCTTTCTTTTGTTTTAATTTCTTTCGTTTTATTTCCTGTTAATACGTTCATGCTGAAAGAAGTTCTCTGTTTAATCCAATTTAATATTTCTTTCTGTGTTCATTTTGGCTTTTTCTTCTTTCCGTTAAAATGTTTCTGCTAAAAAGAGCGTTTTAATTAATGCTTTCTTTCTTTCTTTCGTTCAAACATTTTATTTCTATTCAATGTTTTTTACTCTTTTTCCTCTTTCTTTCTTTCTTTCTATAGGTTTCCTTTCTTTCTTTCTTTATTTATTTATTTCTATAGTTTGTCTTTCTTTTATTTTAATATCTTTCCTTTCTTAACTGTTAATAAGTTCCTACTGAAAACTGCTGTTTCGTTCAATCTAATATTTCTTTCTTTTTGCTTTTCTTCCTGTTTTTGTTTTTCTTTTCTTTTTCTGTTTAAAACGTTTCTTACAAAAGAGTGCTTCTTCTCGTCCAATCTAATACTTCCTTTCTTTATTTCTTTTCTATATAGTTGCTTATTTTCCTCTTCCTTTCTTTTTTTCTTCCTTTCTTCTGCTAATACGTCTCTTCTCAGTGTAGTACTTTGTTACAAACAATCTAATATTTCTATCTTTCTCTCTTTATTTTATTCTTTTCTTTAAGATTATTCATTCTTTATTTACTGGTTTCTTTTACATTCTTCCCTCTTATCTTTCATTGTTTCTTTCATTTAATTCGTTATTATTTATTCTTTCTTTTTCTGTATGCTTTTAACGCTTTTCCCAATTTTTTTTTTTTTTTTTTGTTTTACTACTTTTCTTGTCTCTCATTGTTCTCGGGATTTGACTCAATTTGTTTTTTCCACACCCTTCCCCCACCTTCATATTCCGCCTTTCTTTTCAGATGTTTTTTTTATTACTTACGTACATACAGCCATAGCGTCAAATCGAGACGAAAACGCCTTCATCATAATGGAATCAGATTTGGTTTCAAACAATAAATAAGCTGACGTGAAATACAAGAGAAGAGGAATCTTCGAGACAAAAGCAGGCGGATTGACTCGACGCTGACAATCTATCAGGACACACGTTCGACCAAATGGCAGACAGACAGACATTACACCTACCCAAAAGTAAGGACACACACATATACGCACACATCTTCTTGTATATCCTGTGCCCCGTCAGGACGTAAGCGATCTCCACACTTCATGTCCTTTGCAGTTCTTAGTAATGTTTGTGATCATGATATCTCAACTAAACCCAGTTCCACCAACCATTTAAACAAGCCCGTCATTCGCTACCTTCGTCTGACATTCTTGCCTTCAAAATGACCTGTGAGTATTAAGAATTCCTAGACTTCTTTCCCCATTATGCAGTGAAAAATTCAATTCTTTTTTATTCTTTATCTAACTGAACATAGGATACACACATACGCATACATCAATACACACATACACACACACACATACATATATATATATATATATATATATATATATATATATATATATATGTATGTATATATATATGTATTATTGGTAATAGTTCCGTTGGTATATAATCCATTGGATCCTAGTAATAGTAAATATTAAAATTGATCCACAGAGAGAACTCGATGTATTTATTATAACAGTGCGTATATATTTAGCACAGCAAGAATCCAAAATTACCTCATGTAGGTATATTCTATTTCACGTCGGCCAATCTTCATCGGCCCTGAATGCCTTTTATACGCACATTTAGGCAAATTTGTATTTTTGCTGTAAAATACACAACCAATGCGCTCGGGTATACATAAATACGCAATTTTAATACAAATAATGTTGGGTGGTGGAAAGGGTACTTTCCATTTCCACCACCAAACATAAATAGATCCAATTTTTACATTTTTTCTGATGATCGCAAAAGCGTGAAACCCAGGATCACAAACTCATATCCATACAAATATATATATATATATATATATATATATATATATGGGCTCTTACCTCATCTTCATTGCCATATTCACAAACTTTCGACCTTTGTACTCTCCAGCGTTTGTCAGGTGATTGGTATTTCGAACCGAATCCATTGTTGTACACTTGGGTAGATTGTTCTATTTCCACGTGTCATACCTCTTCCAGATGTCTTATGTACTTCCTTTGAACTCAACTCTCCAAATATATATATATATATATTTTTTTTTGTTCACCACTGCTGAAACCTGGTATTGAACACAAAACGCTTTGGGTCTAATCACTGGTTCTAACAAACGTTTTATACATGTGTCCAATAAAAAAGAAAAAAGTCAACACTAATAACAATAAATATTACCACAGCCATCAAAATGACCACGTTTAAAAAATAATTAAAAAAGCATTCACATCACCCCAAATACATATAGAAAACCCTACAGATTCAGTTAATATATATATATATATATATATATATATATATATATATATATATATATATATATATATATATATATATATATATCATCATCAGGTTTGCAACTAGAAATGCAAAAGCTATGTGGAACTATCCATTTCTGATGATGATCTCAGAAAGAGATGGAAATTACTTGGGAAATAAAAGCGATTCTCACTGTTACAGTGCATTTCTTGACTTTTTCCATTATAATATACGAAAAATATTCGTGAATATGAAAGGATTATGACCAAAATAAGTATAGTGTTTATAATTTATTCAATCAGATATTTGGGCCGGACTTGCAAACTTACTGACAGGGACTGACGTGCATTGAAACGTAATGTGCCAAAAAATCATCGGACAAATGTGTCCAAAGTGACTGCTAAGTTGAATAATCATCTGAATAGTTCAGTTTCTACTAAAACTGTTCTCTGCGTGCTCCATAAGGCTGCATATCATGGAAGAGCCGCCGTGATGAAACCTCTTCTCTCCACTCGCAACATTCAGAAGAGGTTGAAGTGGTGCAGAGATCACAATGCCTGGTCTGCAGACCAATGGAAGCATGTCATATTCTCAAACAAGTCCAGTTTTTCTCTTTTCCCAACTCCAGGGCGAGTTTATGTGTGGAGGCAGCCCAAAGAAGCTTACAGCCCCGACTGCCTTCTTCCAACAGTGAAGCATGGTGGTGGATCAGTGATAGTTTGGGCAGCCATATCATGGAAATGTCTCAGTCCAATAGTTGCCATTTTGGGAGATCATGTTCATCCAATGGCCCAGACATTATTCTCTGATGGTGACCGCATCTTCCAAGACGATAATGCTCCAATGCATACCACTCGAGTGGTTAAGAATTGGCATGAAGACCATGAAAGTGAGCTAGAACACATGGAGTGGCCTCCCCAATCTCCAGATATCAATATTCTTGAACATTTGTGGTGCATTTTGGAGCAAAAAGTTAGGAGCCGCTATCTACCATCGTCATGTCGTAAAGATCCCGGAGAAGGTATTAATGGAAGAATGACTGAAACTTCCTCTGGGTGAAGTCAGGAAGTTGTATTTTTCCATTCCTAGATGTATTAAAGCTGTATGTGTGGCTAAAGGAGGACCAACTCCATATTAAATAAATTTTCTTTGAATTTAACAAGTGTTTCAATTATTTTGTCCAACCCCTGTATATATATATATATATATATATATATATATATATATATATATATATATATATATATGAACATTGTGACCAGAGAAATTTGCATGGTCAAACTACTACTCACCAGCAAATTTGTCATCATTTAAATTTATTGAATATATCTGTACATCCACCTTTCAGACATGACTCCAAGAAGTCGCATACTAACTGCGACGACCACACCCCGGTCGATGGTATCGACCTACCGTCTAACCTGTGTGAGTGTAGACGGAGTGTTGAGAGGGAACGACTCTCCCAAACCCATCTGTGCCAAGCGGTCACCAGCCTGGATATAGGAGCTGCGCCTCAGAGATCAAAGTCTTTACCAGTGTGCAGAGATAATTGTGAAAGTGCAGAACATGGTAACCTCAACATTTTTTATGCGAATAGAACGGGCTAGCCATTGAAAAATGCTGCCTCGTATGTAACCATGGACATCAATCACAACAGATGGGGGAGTGGTTACTAGAGCGACGCTAAATGCGCTGATTAAATGAATTAATGAATTTTAATCTCTTTCATTCATTATCAAAGTCAAACGTATTTTGTTTTATTTTAATTTAATTTATTTTAAACCGTCCTGGGTATGACGTTAAACTGCATCCGAGTCCTGGGTAAAACGATAAACTACATCCAACAGCAAGGCCTCTGATCAGGAGGTTTTGAGGAGCGTGGAACCACCTCTTAATTGCTGATGTTCCCAGGTCCACCCTGACCCGGGGTGGTAGCACCTGTTGGGGTCCCAGCTATGGGCAAATAGTGAAATCCCAAGGTGTGTCCACGTCCTGGGTATGACGATAAACTACGTCCAACCAAAAGGCCGTCGATCCGATCAATGGGCTGGTCATGTCATGCCCCATCACATCTCACCCATCCCAAAACAACTACAACTTACAATTAACTTTCCCACCCAAACCCTACACTAACAATACTAACACCTTACCCCTAAAATGTGATGGAAAGCGGTGGCTTAGGGTCAATCAGTAGAAAAAAAATTAAACAATGATGTTGCCAGTCATACGTTTTTGAAACAATGATGTTGACAGCTATGCGTTTTTGAAACAATGATGTTGCCAGCTATACGTTTTTGAAACAATGATGTTGCCAGCCATACGTTTTTGAAGCAGTGATGTTGCCTGCTATACGTTTTTTGAAGCAATGATGTTGCCAGCTGTACGTTTTTGAAACAATGATGTTACCAGCCATACGTTTTTGAAGCAGTGATGTTGCCGGCTATACGTTTTTGAAACAATGATGTTGCCAGCTATACGTTTTTGATATATCTAGTAAATACTGGATCTGGCATTAAATAACCCATAGTGGTTGATATGCCATAAAACCCCAAACAAACAAATTTATTTTAAACAAATATATTAAATATAATAATTATATATACATATCATAATAATAATAAAGGGTGTTCCAATAACTTGGACCGATTTTAAATGTGAATTAAGTTTAAGCGTCTAATGATTTTTTTCTTTTTCTTTCAGATTTAACAACTTAAGTCTTTGGCAATTTCAACCATGGGAAGATTAACAATCAAACAAGTTAAGTTGTTAATTCTGATAGAAAAAGAAAAAAAATCCTTCCACGTTTAAACTTAATTCACATTTAAAATCGGTCCAAGTGATTGGAAAACCCTTTAAAATAATATAAAAATAATGTAAGATAATATTAATATTACATTATAATATTTATTATTTTATATCAATATTATATTATATTACTATTATAATAATATAATATTATATTCTATTATATTAACATTGTATTATGACAATAATATAATAATTTAATAATAATGTAATATAATATTAATATTACATTATTTTATTTATTATATCAATATCATATATTAATATTATAATAATATAATAATATAGAGTATAATACATATTTATATATAATATATATATATATTATTATATAAATAAATATATAAGATTTTAAACTGATTAGCGAAGTGAAACCCTATTTATTTCATTTTATTTTAATTTCCTTTATTTTAAATCCATGAATTGAATATATCTACATAATCTTTTTAACCTATATATGGGTGGTATTATATAGATTCCTACGTTTTCCAAGGTTATTTGTGAGAAAGAAGCTTGACCTGAATTTGAACACGTCTGGCCGATCTTCCTTGCCGTGTGGTTAAGCTTTATTCTATGCGAATAGCCCTTCATATGTAAAGTTTGCCTATCAATTCCCCTACGAAGAGTTATTCTCGGGATGTATCAACGTGGACAAATGTCTTTGTAAAACGATTCAAATAAAACTGAATGTCACTTCGATAGAAGCAGAACGAAAATTTTGTTTCGACGTGCGTTTGCAAATGTCAAACATGCAGTCGTCATATCTTGCAACATTAAATGGAGACACGCTGCATTTTTAGTCAACAAGAAAGGTTCTCTAAAGATGACAAAGATAATCTGATTTGTTCTCCTCCCACCATCCTCCTCCAAATTGTTCTCCTCCCTTTTTCTTCTACTCTTTTCTTTCTTCTTCTTCACACTCTTTCCTTCATTTTGTACTTCTCCTCCTACGCCTCCTCCTACTTATTTGTTTTCTTTACCTCCACCTCTTCCTACTTCATGCTCTCTTTCTTCTTATCCTCCTTTCCTCCTTCTCCTTCTCCACCTCCTTCTTCTGCTTACTGTTGTTGTTTTTGTCATTGTTCTCCTACTACTCTTTCTTCATGTTCTTCTCCTCCTCCTCCTTCTCCCCTTCTTCACATTTTCTCCTCCTTCTTATTCATCTTATTATTCGTTTTATTGTTGTCGTCGTTGTTCTTTTACTCCTCCTTCCTATTTGTCCTCCTCTTCTCCTCGTCCTTCTTGTTCTTCTTTTTCTTCTTCTATATTCTTCTCTTCTCCTCCTCCTCCTCCTACTTCTTTTTCTTCTTCTTCTTCTTCTTCTTCTTCTACTCATCCTCTCAACCTTTTTATGAACGCTATATTTTTTAAAAGTATAAATAAATAATAATCGCACGACTCGAGGTGTGGTAGAAGGTGAGGAAGAGGAAGAGGAGAAAATCAAATGTATTGCAAATGTATCGGTCGGAAATTAAATGTAACGTTTTAGTACCTATACAACAGGTCATAATTTCCGATCTCTGTCATCTTTTGGTCTGGAAATATTATTACAGCTAATTTCTCTTGTTGACAAAGGTTGCAGTTGTTGCTATCATCCTTGTAAGATTTTGCTTTTTTTTAATTTTACAGTTTACAATCGGATCTTTTTTTTTCGTACATGCCTGTCTAATTTAGTAGAATTTCTAAAGCTTTCAAACTTAAAAGATGACTTATGTTTGTACCACCTCTTTTTTAAGTTAAACTCAGTACACCCTATGTATATTTTTATCTGGTCATTTGTAACTATTACTTCTGCTTTGTAAATTACTGCTTCAGTTTTGTAAACTCTATTTAATGGACATCTGCTTTTATTTCTACTGTGGCATATATTACTGTTAACAATGGTTTCCGGCACGTTAGTTTTTAAATTTCTGGAGTTTTGTCTTTTTATTTTGGTTTCAAAATTATTAGTACAGGTGTAGCTTAATTTAACTGTGTTTTTATTAAATATTTTATGTAATTCGGAATTTTGGGGGAAGCGTTTATTAAGTAATGTTAAAAAATGTTTTCTTTATTTTATACTGGACAGCTAAGTTAAAAGGTGGGTTTAAACCGAATAATATTGATTCTTTTCCTAGATTTGTTTTCCATTTTTTGTTTTATTTGACCTTTAATTTACACTTTGGTTTTATGCTTCTCTTCTTTAAAAGGCATTTTATGTTCTTTATTTTCATCTTCGAAAATTATTTTATTAGAGGAACTTCTAGTTAACCTGGATTCTATTCCTTTTGGGATTCGCAGTGCAGTTGATATTATTGCGTTACATTAACGACACGAAAACAAATTCAAAAATAATAGAAAGATGTCTTCTAACCTGACATACAACGTTCATATTTCTGGATAGCCTATCGAACTGTAAACTGAACGTTTCACAAGAGGAATGTTAATGCGTTCCCCCTAGTTATGTTGGGAAGGAAACACATTGTAAGGTGTTTGAGGCGCGTCTTTGTCGCGAAAAGAGGAATGACTCTAATAAAGCGTAAAGCATGTATCTCACGAATTCTCGAAGGAATTATATCCAAGATTGTAATACCTCCCGTGCAAAACATGTTCATGTAATTAGATACAAGTCTCTGCACATAAAATATATGTTTCAAGAGATGCTTTCTTTTTCATAGTTTGCGGAAATATATTTCGAAACTTTGTTGATCTTTTTTTTACTACAAACATTGTAAAACGCTGACTCGTGTTTAAAATTATCACAGTATTTATTACTGTTGATGTTATCACTAATACTTTTGTCGAGATTTAAAAACTCTACGTTTCGTCCAATTTCGCAAATCAATCGATAAAATTGGAATAAGCTGATTTGTTTGGGAAAATACTTTGATAAAAACTTACATCGCGGTATAATAATTTCTTTAGTGTAATTTAATTTTATGGGAATTTTTCCTTATCAACACTGAAGAATAAATTCTTAGGAATTCTTACGCTTGAGTATGCATCATACAACTGGCCATGCGTAAATATTTCTAGAGCGAAATTCAAATTCAAGTGTTTGGCCTTATTTGCTTATACTACTTCCAAACGAAAGGTGAAATTGGAACTGGATTCATATATATATATATATATATATATATATATATATATATATATATATATATATATATATATATATATATATATATATATTTGAATTGGACAAAGTCCGACAATTTATTTTAAAGACATTTATAATATGTTTAACGTTCTTTTTATAGATACAAGTATTTAAGTAAATGCTCTGTTTTATAATAAACAGTATTAAATAACATTTACCGGCCTGAATGTCCGAGAAATTTTCATAGAAAATTTTCGTCCTCCGACAGGAATCGAACCTGTATCCTATAAAATGATGGTTCCGTATAGGATACAGGTTCGATTCCTGTCGGAGAACGAAAATTTTCTATGAAAATTTCTCGGACATTCAGGCCGGTAAATATTATTTAATACTGTTTATTATAAAACAGAACATTTGCTTAAATACTTGTATATATAAAAAGAACGTTAAACATATTATAAATGTCTTTAAAATATATATATATATATATATATATATATATATATATATATATATATATATATATATGTATAAAATCTTAAAGAAAAGAAATATTGAAATTTTATTAAATAAATATTTGTTATTTTAATCTTATAATGATTAATTTTTTTTTTTAAAAGTATTTTGGATGTTAAAAAATAAAATAATATTTTTTTTTAAATTTATTGTTCTAAGCTACCCCCTTTTTACTGTTTGCATTTTCCCCCAAAATTTTGGTTTTCATTGGTCAATGTATAACTATTTTAGAGTGTGTGATAGACTGATGGACGAACTGACGAATGTCATAGGATTTTATATATAGATATTTACTCTTAATTTGCTCCAATTTTCAACAAATAAAATATTTGCCTGAAATCCGGAAACATACATCCGGAAATTATAAATGAACAAATAATTCCTTACTGACACTTAGGTTTATTAAAGTCTTTGATAGAATCATTGTCCTATTATTACCATTCCAATTTGATGTCAATAAAATGAATTCTATAAATATATTACGTGTCGAATGAATTCTTTTTTCTGGCTTGGTATAGTTTGTTTTGTTTTACAGTATATAAACCTCAATGGGTTATTTAATGCCGACAAGATTTTTATTACTAGTCATACTTTTTTTCCGAAAATGTAAGCTGGTTAATTTTTTTTCCCAAAAAACTATTGCTGGTAATATTTTTCTGTTTAAAAAATATACTGTTGGTAATAATTTTTCCAAAAAGTATTGCTGGCATTAATACCTATTTTTATACTTTCATAGTGCTTTGACCCCTTGGATAGGGTAAGTATTTGGCCATAGCTGGAATCCAGAAAGCTGCTACCATCCCAGGTCATGGTGGACCAGGAAACACCAGCAATTAAAAGGTGGTTCCATGCTCCTCAAAACCTCCAGATCAAAGGCCTTGCTGTCGGATGTAGTTTATCGCCTTACCCAGGACGGGAATTATGTTTTTCTGTCTGAATTTCTGGTACGAAGAGTTATCATTATTTACACCATTTAGATTCGGAAACTGTTCTCATCTTCTTTGGAATTAAATGACTGAATTAATGACACAAAGCAAATTTAAATCCGAGAAAGCTTCCCTGGAATTAAATCAACAATTTAACATTTTAGACTGATGCTTATTATACGCATAAGACTTTATCCACACTCTATGTCAGAGTAAAGCTAATTCCCGTAAATATTTAGTGATAAGGATCAGAGCTGTTATGCAAGCCAGATATCTCGATCTAAAGTGGAAGTCGCAGGATGAATTTTCAATGTAAATATTAGTAAAATATCTCGGTATTAAGAATATGTTTTTTGAAAATAAACGGTAGAATTATAAACGGTGACAAAAGGAAGAAAAAATTCACAAGAAGTCGTAAAATCATAAAATGTAATCAAAATATAAATTTAATATTTAAAGTTTGTTTTTATGTCCCATGGAAATATTGAAAATTAAATATATAAACGTGGTTACCAGACAATATGTATGTTTAAATATAGGAACCCGAGACATCAAATAACTCCGTTTTTATTTACATTCGAGCTATTGTCCTCATCTTCCGGCCGATGTGCTCTCCGGACTTCTCCATGTGTATATCGGTTTGGGCAACCTACGGATGGATATAAATCTGATGAAGGCCGGAGGCAACAACAGCCGAAACGTTGTGATGATAAGAACAAAGATGAGGATATTAGTCCGAGTGTAAATATCTAGCACTCATCCCAGATATTCAGAAAGAAACTAGGGGTTTTATCCTCTTTTTATTTGTATACCAGGGTGTGTCTTATATCCTAACCCGTATAGCAGTTATTTTTGAATACAGAAACTAATTTGCGGGTAGATTTGAAGAGACTGAGGTAGGTAGGTAGATAGATAGATAGATAGATAGATAGATAGATAGATAGATAGATAGATAGATAGATATGAACAGGCTGTGATAGACATGAACAGATAGATAGATAGATAGATAGATAGATAGATAGATAGATAGATAGATATGAACATGCTGTGATAAACATGAACAGATAGATAGATAAATAGATAGATAGATATGAACATGCTGTGATAGACATGAACAGATATATAGATAGATATGATCAGACTGAGATAGATAGATAGATAGATAGATAGAGAGAGAGAGAGAAAGAAAGAGAGAGAGAGAAAGGGAGGGTGAGAGAGAGTGGCAGTTCTCAGTGTCGTATTTATTATTAACTTTGAATCTGGTTCTTTAGACAGCAAGTTTTTATTGACACTATTTACATTCGAGCTATTATCCTCATCTTTGTTGTTGTTGTCACAACGTTTCGGCCGACCTGCTCTCCGAACTTCATCAGATGTATATCGATCTAGATAACGTACAGAGAATTTCGAACTGGACTCTTTATTTGCACTATTTATATTCAGACTATTTTCCCCATCATTTTTGTTGTTATCACAATATTCCGGCAGATATGAATTCCGGCCTTCATCAGATGTATATCGGTCTGGGTAACCTAGAGGAAGCTCTGAAATTAGCTATTTATTTACACTATTTATATTATTACAATTTTCCTCATCATCTTTTGTTGTTATCACAATATTTCGGCCGATATGCTCTCCGACTTTCGTCAGGTGTATATCGGTCTGAGTAACCTAGAGGGAACTTTGGAATGAAACCTTTATTTACACTATTTATATTCGGACTATTGTCCTCCTCTTTCTTGTTATCACAACGTTTCGGCCGCTTTGCCTCCCAGTCACCATCAGGTGTTTATCGTTCTGGGTAGCCAACACGGCATTCTGAAATGAACCCCTTATTTAATCTACAAATGTAGACTCTTCGTTCCACTGGCCATGTCTTGGAATATTTCGTCTAGTTTTTATTTTTGTACTGCACAATTCGAGTTCGCCCATGTCCACTAAATTTAAGTAAACACTGCCCGGCCTAGGTATTGAACTCACAAAAAATATTCATCGTGTTTTGCTTTCATAAAATTATTTTTCATATCGGTTTTCAACAAATCTACAGTTTGATTGAAAATAACTCCCTATTTTATCTAAGAGTCGTCAGCCAGGGAACCTGACTTAACACCCTGTGAATTTTTTCTTTAGAGTTGGTTGAAGGAGAAAGTCTACTATACTAAAACAATACTTTCGAATAACTTGAAGGGCGAATACAAAAATGTACGTCTTCTATATCACAAGTGTTCCTGGTAAAATCAAGTGACGCGATTCCTGGAGAAGCCGGTAGCGAAATCTGGTGCCCATATCGAATTTTAAATAAAACCTCACGCTGAACGCTTTCCTCTCATATCCATTCCTTGTACAAATTATAGTTAATAAATAAATTATAAGTACTTTAAAATGGGGAGTCGCTTTTCAATCACCCTGTATGTTTTTACAGTAAGATTACCAAGAATTCATTTTATGATCTACAAAGTGTATATTTAAAAAACCATAACTTCACTCTCAGAGTATAAAATTATGTAAAAGGTATGTGACGAGTAGAAATTCCTGGTGGCCCACAAAACTATCAATCTTTTTTTCGGCATAAATGCATTGGTTTTATGTTCCCAATAAAAGATGGCAAGGAGTTTTGACTTAAGTCTCAGTGAATTTTCTTTGGGGTTAGTTAAAGGGAAAGTCTACAATACCGAACAAAGATTTTGGATAAAATTGAAGGTCGAATACAAGAAGTTACGTTTTCCATGTCACAAGAGTTCCTGGTAAAATCATTTGACGCGATTCCTGAGTGGCTTGAGAAGCTGGTATCGAAATCTGGCGGCCATATCAAATTTTAAATAAAACTTCATGTTAAACGCTTCCATCTCATAGCCATTTCTTTTAAAAATTATAGTTATTAAATAAATTATAAACATTTTAAAACGTAGAGTTGATTTCTGTACGTTTTTATAGTAAAATTACCAACAATACATTTTATGATATATAAACTATATATCTAAACGTACATAACTTTACTCTCAGGGTATAGAATTATGTACAAGCTATCTGTAGTAGAAAGCGTAGCTTTGCGTGCCGAATATTCAGATTTCGGCATTAAGTGACCCACAGAGGTGTTGATATGCCACTAAACAAATGTAACCGACGACCAACCAACCAACCACCCTTAAAATGGAAGTAAAAGATAAAATTTCAATAACTCCAGTGTGTTTGCTCTCCATGTTCTTTTTATGGCAAAAAGGTCAATGCTAAATTCATCTGTTCGCAATCATCATCATCATTAACATCATCATCACCACGATCATCCTCTTAACTTTTGTCATCGTAGATGGGGATCCCAGAAGTCACTCTATATCTCCTCCACGACGGTCTATCAACGACAGCCATCAGCAATTCTGGTATAGTCATAACTGTCCATTGTTTGGTGTCCTCTCCTACGTCCACCTTTAATGATACCTTGTATGATGGTCGTGGTTTGTAATGTGTCCAATCCACGCCATTTTTCTCTGTTTGACAATGGCGAGAAGAGGTTTCCGCACAAACGCATCGGTTCTATGTTCCCAATAGAAAATGCCAATTTCTGACTTAAGACCCTGTGACTTCTCTGTCGGGTTAGTTAAAACAGAAAGACTACTATACCGAACCGAGATTTTGTAAGAACGTGAAGTGCGTATACAAGTTACGTTTCCATATCACAAGGGTTCCTGATAAAATCAGTTGGAAGGCTGTAGAAGCTGACAGCGAATGTTGGGCCCATATCGATTTTTAAGGAAAACCTCATGCTAAACGCTTTCCTCTCATTTCTATTTCTTGTAAAAATTATAATTAATAAATAAATTATAAATATTTTAAAATCACCCTGGAAATAAATCTAAAGCTCAATTACAGTCTATAATGGTTATCCACAGCGTCCTTTCTTATAAAACTCATTCAAACAAGGCGACAATGCCGCTAAGACACAATGGGCTACTGGAAATGAAAGAGACTGAAAAGAATTTATAAGCAATCGGAAACCCAATCTTAAATGATAAAATTCTAATCTTGTTCAAAAGACCGGGAAGGAGTTTAAAACAGAAGATAGGTGATCAGAGATCCGAGGGTCATTCAGTAAATAAGGTGGATTTTTCGGTATGACTTCTAATACAGACAGAAGTTTACTATTTTTTATTTTTATTTTTTGTTTTACTTCTTTTTCACATGGATTTAATTTCTTTTGCAGATTAAAAAAAAACTGGCGATTAAAAAAAAACCGGCGAGTGTTTTGGCGATTAACAAAGATGGCCGACCAAGAAGCATGCTCCAGGATTGAACAGCGGTCAGTTATCAAGTTTTTGGTTGCTGAAGGGTGCAAACCATGTTGAAATTCATAGGAGAATGTCAACTGTGTATGGTGCAACATGTTTCAGCCAAAAAATGTCTACAAGTGGGCTAAATTGTTTAAAGAAAGGCGGAACAGTGTTGAAGATGAAGACAGGTCTGGGAGGCCTACAAAAGTGAGGTCTCCTGAGGTGATCGAATCAGTCAATGATCTCATTCAGCCTAACAGAAGGGTGACAATGAATGACATTGCAAAGACTTTGAGCTTATCTGTTTCTGACAAACGCAGGGGTCATCAGTCAGAAGTCATCTTGCATCATGACAACGCAAGGCCTCACACAGCAGCCCAAACGGTGCAGACCATCAACGAGCTGGGCTGGGAAGTGCTCCCTCATCCCCCTTACAGCCCAGACCTTGGCCCTTCAGACTTTCACCTGTTTGGTCCCTTGAAAGCGTTCACGAGAGGCACGAAGTTTAAAAGTAACGATGAAGTCAAAAGTGTTGTGAGCGACTGGCTGAGACATCAGTCCAAAGAATTTTACGCTGGGGGAATACGGAAGCTTGTGCACAGATGGGAAAAGTGTGTGACAGTGCTGGGAGACTACGTTGAAAAATTTTAAAAAAGTAAGCTTCTATCTGTATTAGAAGTCCTTATAACGAAAAATCCACCTTATTTATTGAATGACCCTCGTACTTCTGTTAAAAAGTAATTAGTGTATAAAATCTCAGATTTCAGGCGGAGACGTTAGATGTATAGAGTTGAATTAGACTTTAGAAGGATCGGGCAACCCGAACCTAAAGAGAAAACAATGGATAACCCTATTTTTATCGGTTCAAAAGCCAAGGAGGAGTGTGAACTGGGTGACAAGCGAACTGATATACTCGAATTGAGGAGAAAGAAAAGATAATTAGTAAATAAAATACAGTTCAGACTGAGACGTAAAAAAATACAGAGTGGAAACAGGACCGGAAAGCTAATACTAAACAGGAAACAAGGGATAATTCTCTAATCTTAGTCAAAACACCGGGGAGTTATCTTTAGAAAAATATGTCTTTTTATTATCCCTCTTATTCGCTGTTTCCCACTGTATGTCCAGCCTTCAATTTGTACTGAGAGTGTCCAATTTTCCGAGCCCTTTTTCCTCATTATGTGTGTTAAATGTCTCAATTATCTAATTCTGATTTCATGTACAAGTGACCGTTTTGACTCGATTTTCATTAAAACTTCGTCGTTTCTTTTCTTCTCCATTCATTGTATTCTCAGCATTCTTCTGTAGAACGTCACTACAACAAGTGTAACGTCAATCGACATCTCCAGTTGCCTTGATCTATCCACTTCCCTTCTCCACATCCTTTCCCCTTTCATTCCTATCTGCTCTCGCTCCAAACCTTCTGTAACCCCTTGCGTGCTAGTGGCCTCCAGCCTTGCTTGGGGTGATTAGCCTTTAAAAAAAAAAAGTAATCTCCTCATTTTTTAGGAAATTAACTAGCCTTCACAGCTTCATAGGAGTTTTGATAGCACTCTTATCTATGTTTTTAATAGGGTTTCCCGTTGTTCACTCCTTTCTTTAACATTTGAAACGTATTTTCTTTCTATTCCAATGCTTCTTCGGATTTCGGTGTCATATATTCTGTCATCTGTTAAAACATTTCCCAGGCAGGTATTGAAGCTATTGTACTTGCTTTATTTTACAATCTCCGGTTCACAGCACGCTTCTTGGTCTGTTTCTCTTGCTCACAAAACATCGAGGTAAATCGATACA
>OZ038518.1:22049137-22066637 GCA_964036315.1 Acanthosepion esculentum | reverse complement strand
AGATTACGTTTAAGCTGGAAACATAGTGTAGCCTCCGGGTGTTGACATGAACGTTTACATATGTATATATATATATATATATATATATATATATATATATATATATATATATATATATATGGTGAGTGAGAGTAAGAGAGACGATTGACAGAGAGAGAGAGAGCCATGTCAAAGGTGCGTGAAGCCAAAAATTGAGAATAGATAGATAGAGAGATATATCGAACAGAGTGGCATAGATAGATAGATAGGTAGATAGATAGATAGATATAAACAGAATGAAATAGATTGATATGAGCAGACTGACATAGAGAGATAGATAGATATATAGATAGAAGAGGATAGATAAAAACATATATATACACAGATATTAAGATAGATATAGTGATAGATACACATATATATATATATATATATTTACATATATTAATATATATACATATATGTGTATGTGTAGGTATCGATAGATATTTATGACTGCTTTAATTAAAAAAGCTAATCGCGGTAAGTTCTCAGTGTCCTGCTTTTTTTTAATAATCGAGAAGAAAATAACAAAAATTCTGACAGTTCGAAACTGTCCGTAGGAGGTCGAACCTATTTTTGATTAGATTAAAATCTATTCGTTTCAACCCTCCAAACGAGAAGACAACATTATTTAAGCTGTAAACTTATATACATTTAACTGCAGAGGCGACAGCCTGTTTCATGCTAGATGCAATCGTCGGGCCACGAGTGCTGTTATTTTTATTGCAGGAGATTTTGATGTAATCTGAAGCCAATGGCGATTTTATTATAAATGCATACATTAATATTTGAAGATATCATATATATATATATATATATATATATATATATATATAAAAGTGGACATGGAAGTCAGCACTTAGAGGCGACAGTCTGTTTCATGCTAGTGCAATCGTCAGGCTGTCGCCTCTAAGTGCTGACTTCCATGTCCACTGTTATATTTACACACGCTCTATCTCTGATATTGAGCACTTTATCCCATAAATATAGCACACTTTAAGACTATATATATATATATATATATATATATATATATATATATATATATATATATATATATATAAACATTTCATTTTTCGTTTCAATCTTTGGAAGTAAAGTCTGATGATCCGCGGTCCTTTAAAAGGGATGTCATAAAATAATTTATTACATGGAACCTTAAAGTGGTCTGTTTTTATTTTTATTTAAATTATTAGCTGTGACTTACTTTTTCATAAACTATATATATATATATATATATATATATATATATATATAAAAGCGAAAATAGAAGTCAACACTTAGAGGCGACAGTCTGTTTCAGTGGTGCATTGTGGGTAGTCTATTTTGGCGGTTACTTTTACCGGAAGTCGCTTATTTGTTTATTTATTTATGTCAAAATGTATAAATAAACAAAGAAGCGACTTCCGGTAAAAGTATCCGCCAAAATAGACTACCCACAATGCACCACTGACCCTTATATATAAATAGCCGAGACAAATAACTGCGCTAGTTGCCTGACAATTGCACTAGCATGAAACAGACTGTCGCCTCTAAGTGTTGACTTCTATGTTCACTTTTATATTTACACACGCTCTCTGATATTGAGCACTTTATCCCATGAATATAGCACACTTTAAGACTATATTTCTTCATATATATATATATATATATATATATATATATATATATATATATATATATATATATATATATATATATATATAAACCATAATGCATCAAAACATTAACTATTGCATGTATTCTTTTTCTATTAGAATCTAAAACGATACATTGACATAGTATACGTTCTACAATAATGGAGAGCAACCCGTTTCTGGAATACCTAAAAAAGGCCGGAACGTACAACGGCCTTCAAAACGTTCATATTCCAAGAAAGATTAGGACAACACCGAACAATAAAAATAGTGTAAATAGTAGCAATATTTCATCTCGGAAATATAGACATATCCTGAAACAGGGCAGAGCATACGATGGCCAAAACGTTGTGAATATGACAATAATGATGAGGACAACATTCCAAATATGGTAAAGTGTGCTTATAGTTCCAATAGTTCATCTCGGAAATAGAGACAGATATTGAAGAAGGCCAGAGTGTATATAGGCCGAAACGTTGTAAACTGACAATAAAGTTGTTAAATAGTGTAAAAAATATAATTTTGAAAAAAAAAAGGATCATTCACTTCTAAGATTTCTTTAATATTGTAAAAGAAAAACTGCTGGAAATTTATTCAGGAAATATGTATATGCGACGGTGCGTGTGTATATCGTGCGTGTGTTAATGTTTACAAATTCTCAGTGGTGAGATTGTAACATCTTTAGCTTCCGATAAATATCGACCCCGAACAATGGCAGACGGCGTTACGAAGTCTTCAAACGTGACTTCCACTTCTATCTCCTGGTGCCGCCCTGTTGCTATGGGGATAACAAGACAAGATCGACCCGAAGCTAAACTTGACGATAATCTTGGAGAAAACTTCGCATAAACAAGCCACATATCTATCTCAGACAACTCTTTGTCTATCTGTCTGTCTATCGATTGATCGATCAATATATTTTCGGTGTATCTACCTTGCCCTCTCATTATATAGTATCTAATTATAAATCAATATTGCAAGCGATCTATACATTAGAATACATTATTTTACACACATCTATCTATCTATCTATCTATCTATCTCATACTGTTCATATCTATCTATCTATCTATCTATCTATATATATATATATATATATATATATATATATATATATATATATATATATATATATATATATATATATCCCACTCTGTTCGATATATCTATCTAGTTATAAATCAATATAGCAAGCAATCTATACATTAGTATATATTATTTTACACACATATATCTATCTATCTATCTATCTATCTATCTATGTTTCTATCTATCTATCTATCTATCTATCTATCTATCTATCTATCTATCTATCTATCCGAAACTGTTCATATCTATCTATCTATCTATCTATCTATCTATCTATCTATCTATCTATCTATCCCACTCTGTTCGATCTATCTATCTATCTATCTATCTATCTATCTATCTATCTATCTATCCCATACTGTTCATATCTATCTATCTATCTATCTATCTATCTATCTATCTATCTACCTATCTATCTATTCCACTCTGTTCGATCTATCTATCTATCTATCTATCTATCTATCTATCTATCTATCTATCTATCTATCCCATACTGTTCATATCTATCTATCTGTCTATCTATCTATCTATCTATCTATCTATCTATCTATCTATCTATCTATCTATCTCTCTATCCCACTCTGTTCGATCTATCTATCTAGTTCTAAATCAATATAGCAAGCGATCTATACATTGGTATATATTATTTTACACACATCAATCTATCTATCTATCTATCTATCTCATTCTGTTCATATCTATCTATCTATCTATCTATCTATCTATCTATCTATCTATCTATCCCATACTGTTCATATCTATCTATCTAGCTAGCTAGCTATCTGTCTATCCCATACTTAATATCAGGAAGAGGCAGCTGAAGTTTCTGGGATCCATAATGAAGAAAGAATGCTTGGAGAATCTAATAAATGACGAAAAAAATAATTATAACCTATAATTATTTGTATATCGTTACACGCGCTACATTAATATAATTCCATCTATATAATATCTGTCTATATTTCTGAAATGAGGTATTGTAATTATTTACCCTATTTGCATTGTTCAGACTGTTGGCCTCATCTTTCCTGCTATATTCAAGAATACATGGCCCAGTGGATAAAATCTTTGGTTGCATCCAGTGATTGGCCGAAAGATTTGCAAGTTCGATACCTGGCTACAGCAGAGGTGAGTAGAATATTGGAGAGTTGAGTTTTACTGAAGATATATAATACTGAGATATCCGGAAGAGGCATGACACGTGGAACTAGAACAAGCTACCCGGTGGAGGAAATAAAGGGTTTGGTTGGAAATTCCAAGGCCAGTGTGTACAAGGGTCGAAAGGTCATGAATTTGGCAAAAAGATGAGGACAAGGGCCCGAATAATGTAAATAGTGTAAATAATCTATAAGATGTTATTTATTCTGACGATGTCTTTTTGAAGGTCGATACCTGTCAAAGGAATTTTTTTTTATTTTGTCATTCAGTTACACACAGTATATTTTATTTTGTACTAGCAGGCTTCGCCTGCTCACTATCGCTTCACAAGATATATTCACTACTTGAAATCTTAAGAAACAAAAATTTTAAATGATATTTAATTTATAAATTGGCTTGTCATAGTTAAGGAACGTTTTATAAATAGATGCCAACCTGTTGACGGCCAAGTAAAATGCAAATTTCAAACACTTTTCTGCACTATATCAGAGGATATACCTAAACATAACTATTTTTTATATCAAAATCAAAATAATCCTCGAATAAAAGAACAGTAATGAAGGAGAGATAATTAATGAAATAATGTTTTTTAAATCAATATGCAAATTAGTTAAACCTGAAGAGTGATCTCACGTAAAATTAGATAATATATAATATACATGTTGAGTGTCTTGTATGTAAATTACTGTAGAGTTGGTGCTCTTTAATACCAAAGTTGCGTTCCAACATTGTTTTTATTCATATAGATTCTATAACATGGGTTTTACTTAATTAGCTATTATTTTTCTCTAACTCTTCAAATGTTGAATGTATAACTAATTCTAATTTCTATTTTCCCATCTTTACACTATCTTATAATTTTTTTTTAAGCTTTTCACCCCAGGCAAGGCTGGAAGCCACTAGCACGCAAGGGGTTACAGAGGATTTGGAGCGAGAGCAAATAGCAGTGTTAGACGAAAGGATGTGGAGAAGGATAGAGGATAGATCAAGGCAACTGGAGATGTCGATTGACGTTACACTTGAATAGTTGGAGATCATAGTCATCAGAGAAACAGGAATGAGGAAGGGGGTTCCATAGGCGTGAGGTGCGAGATATGAAGCTATTGGAGTAGAAGAGACGTCTACATTTAACAGTTTCAACGGTGAAAGGGTGGAAATGGGATGCCTGCCTCGTAGGACGCTTGAATTCATGGAGCCTGGGAACCAGCGATAGCAGCTCATCGGAGCAATTACCATGGAATTATTTATAAAAGAGACAGATAGAGGCGACGGTGCGTCTGTGAGAGAGAGACTGCAGACGAGAAGCCAGATCAGGACCAATTACATTGCATACCCGTCTCTGGATCTTATCAAGAACCTTGAGGCAAACAGAAGGGGCTCCAGACCATATATGGCAGCAATACTCCATGCAAGGGCGGATGGTTGCTTTGTAAATTTGGAGGATCGATTCAGGGCCCGGCACAGGAAGCCAACTTTCCTTGCGGTGGATGAAGCAATGAAACAATTGACTCAATATTGTCGTTCCATCTCAGGTCAGCAGACAGGGTGAGACCGAGCAGCAACAGAGAGGAGCTCTCGAGAAGTTGAGCTTCAGACATTCTAATGGGATGCAGGGAAGGATCCCTGTGGTGATTAATGGAGAGCAGTTTTGTCTTCGAGGCGTTAAAGTTATCCAGCCAATTCCTGCCCGGGTTGACAACCTATTGAAGGTCCTTTTCGAGAAGAACAGCCAGGTTAATTTTGACAGTGGCACTAGATTTGTTTCTGAGACAGGAGTAAATTGTGGTGTCATCCGCATAGAAGCCGACTTGGGATTTATCCCCTGTTTTCTCACCCATGAAATAAAAATAATTGTTTGTACGGAAAATAAGGACCTACGTACATCAAATTGTCTTTACGTGGCAGCAGAATTATCATTGAACTGTTAAAAGCTGAGCTTCAACATTAAGCTCAATTTTGAGTTTTTCTGTAGTTTATCGCATTTACTCCTTCCTAGCTATTGTGATGATGGCCAAACCAAGAGTCCTCCACAGGAGCTAGCCTAAATGAAGCCCGATAGGTCGGCTTTTAAGCTAGTTTATAATAAAAGGTGCAGTGCTATTTTGCATACAGAACGAAATAAAAGTTACTTCACTTGAACCATGGAAGCAACGATAATGGCTAGTATAATATATCAATATATATTTTTAGCCTCGCATAATCTGGCAACCCTGAATCTGAGATAAATGAAAATTGTTTCCTCCGCCTAAATGTTCTTGGTCTTTTGAATGAGCTATGGATCATTGAAATCGGAGCAGTGGGAGTGGAGGAGTTGCTTGTACACACACAGGTACAAACACATACATTGTACTTTATATATAAGATGATCTGTTCTTGAGTATAAAAGACAATGAAAAATTCTTAATCGTCTAAATCTATTAGAAACATTTGCGCATTTATCGTATTTTACAAAATGGAAAGTTTGATGTGTAAAAGAATTTTTACATCTGAAGAAATACCTAAAAAACTAGAAAACATTCCGTTCTTGAAGCACCAAAATTTCCATATATTATTGATTTTATAATTCAATTTTAAAACGAACGACCAACATCATAGGTTAGACTCAAAGAATGTGTTTTAAACGTCGCTAAACGCATACCTTTAGTCTATATTTATTCGTGAGAATTTATTTTTGCATCAGTTTCAAACGACTAAATTTTTGTTTTTCTTTTTTTTATCACATCTTTACGACAACATTTTGTGATCAATATATATGTCCGCTTCCGAAAGACACGCAAGGGAAATATGGCGAAGGCGTTTTATAACAGATGTTATTTAGATATGCTTCTTCATGACTCAGATCTCTTTCTCATATATATATATATATATATATATATATATATATATATATATATATATATATATATATATATATATATATATATATATATATATGAAGATGATGAAATAAACTGGAAGATTTTTATCATCTATTTTCGTCACCGGAGAAAATGTATGTTCTTGTTGGATACATTCTGAGGAAAATATGGGGATCTCTGAAAATAAGTGAAAATCGTATATCAAATTTATAGCATCAGCTTATCACCTCAGGTATTGTTGGCAATTTTACTATAAATATGTAATATTGGTAATTTTACAATAAGTATCTATTGTTGGTAATTTTACCATAAATATTTTGTATTGGCAATTTTACTATAAGCATCTCTTGTTGGTAATTTTACTATAAATTTGTAATTTTTCTAACATGCATAGTGAATAATGATGTTTTTCCATCATGTGTTAAGCAGATGGTATAGTATATCTTTGCAAATATTTGGTAATCACAAAAAATATACTCAAGGATTAGTGATGAAAACAAAGTATAATATTTCAAATGCAAAATATTCATAATTCCGCAAAAAGTCTTCTGTACAGACGAATTAAATTTTAAATTTTTGGTAGTAAGACAAACTAAAAAACTAATAAGCAAATTTACTGTCGGTATAGAAGTTGTATTTACGTATTTGTAGTGTAATTTTTTTTTGCTTTATAAAGAGGAGAACCCCTTTTCAGCTTCGTTTTGGGGGCATTGAATGTGATACATGATGGGAAAAGATGACCTTTCAACAATACGACGATCCAAAAGTCTTTTCTGAATTATGCGATAAGTACCCCATCAAAAAACAAGTAACAATATTTTGGAAATATTTACCTGGTCGCCTTAACCTCCTCACCTCTCTCCTATTGAATTAGTATGGGATGAATAGGGTAGGAGAGTTCGAAGAGAATGCCTAAAGCGTAAGAGGGAGCTTTTTCATTGGCTATAAAAAAACATCACTTATCAACAGGACAACGATCCAAAACACTATTTTAAATTATGTCAGAATTAGCTCAAGTCAAAAAAGGAACACCATTTTGGAAATTTTGAGTTGGCCTCCTCAGTCTCCTGACATCTCTCAATAAATTAGTATGGTTTGAATTGAATAACCAAAGAGTGAGAATGAGCTTTTTCCGTGTTTAAAGAATGCTTAGGAATGTCTGCCATTTACTTTTAAAAAAGTATTGGAAAAAATACCGAGAATTTTTAAAGCATTCATTAAGGCAGATGGTGGTTTTATTAAGGAAAACAAAATATGATGCTGTTATATGATATTTCGTTATAATTAATTTTTTTGTCAAAATTAAAGCGAATACAAATAGTTACTGAAATTTTATATGTATTTTAAATACTTTATTCTATTAATTTTTTTTTTTAATAAACGCGGATCGCTGCATATAGGGACCTGATTCCAACTATTATACTCTATATTTATAAGACTCAGGGTCGCCCCATTCAACAAATAGTGTCGGAACTTTAAAAAATCCTCATTTTCCAGTGTTGACAAAATTAATAGGCGCAAGGTCTCTAACTTAACGTGATTACTTCCTTATTTGGATGGGAACTATTCTGAACCATTCTCTAGTTCTTCCAGTTCAGACTTTTACAGATAAGTATTGCCAGGCTATGTACAGTGGTGACAACCATCGTATCCGTATTTCATTAGTAAGAAAGAAACTCCATTCGGTCTGCTCCTTCTCAAGAGTCGCTGGACTGTGGAACAGGCTCCCGAGGTGATGCTTCCTCGATCACTACAATGTTAACCTCTTCAGGTTCACTCTAGATTTTGTCTAATGCATATAATAGATAATTACAATCTACAGTTTTTGCGTCCGTAAAACACCTCCATTTAGTAAACCTCTACCTTAAGTGGCTCTTGAGCCTTGTATTAGTTAAACAGTTGCGCAGAAAGAGAAAAAAAACACATGTTAAAATAATAGCAAATACAATGTAGTTATGGAAATTTTATCTATTACTTCTGTATTTAATTTGGATAAATTCCCTAATAAATTTAGGATTAACTGGACAAACAATTTAAGTTTGAAATTTGATCACCTTGCCGTCAGCGAAATGAGAGAAAAAAAATTGTAATAATACTAATCCGACTAATAATATTGCAGAACAGAGAACAAAATTGTTGGACTGATTTCAAATTCGGGTTCCATCTGTTTGTCTTTAGATAGAATGCCCTTAGGAACGGCATGTATTCACTTCTGTCTGCATTATTGTTCGTTGTGAGCCAACTTGAAATAAACTCTCCTCTCCGTCGATCGTTAACGGAGAAAGATATGAGGGACTTGACCTTCGCATACAATAGCAGGAAAAAGCAGTCATCTTTGCTGTCAGTTTGACATTCTTCTTAGAGAAACATTATGGAAATAACAGAAAAAAAAAACTATATCCAGCCGTCAAAATCATACATCAGGAATATTTTTAGATTTCAATTAGAGGCAGACCGGATAATGCTGGGATTACAACCGTATCACGTTGAAAAACCGGTCCCCATACAATAACTCCGTTCAGTAACCTTGAGTGGTTCTTGGGAACAATATCGGGTGAGCAGTTGCTATATTCAAGTAACTCGTTATCATCGAGTCGCCATGGCTGCCAGCTGATGTCACAAGTTAGGTATATATTTTCATTTAGTTTGTTGAATTGTAAGATGATATGATAATGCTAGGCTTACGGCCACACTACGTTCGCGTACGATCACTGAAGTTAAGCAATGTCGTTCCTGGCTAGTATCAAGATGACTCGCCGCTCGGCAATACCCGGTGATATGAGCTTGGATGTAGTGTAGTGTGATTGGTAATGGCTCGGAAATGTTAATCGAAGTTCCAATTCCCGTTGGGTTCGTAACATTCGATTACGCGCCAATACTTTTCGGAAAGGTTTCAATCCACGTCTTCCACCCAGCTAGGAATTAATTAGTCATATTTGTATGACTAAATCGTTATGATCTCAAAAGAAATCTTACAATCTAAAAAAGATCCTGGCTTTATATAACTTGCAAATGTTTCAACGAATTAATGTAAGACCGACCATTACAATTATTATATACTATTACTATTAATCTAAATATACAACATAAATCATTATAGATATCCTCATAATATACAGTGACCCTCTACGTTGAGTAGATCAAATGCCTTGGATTTAGTGAAATGCTACTGATACGCCGCAAAGAGAGATCACTTGCCACATGCCGGTAGTTCGGTCTCCATCTGTGTCCCTTAAAAGGCTTTTATCAGATACCTTTTTCAAACAACAAGCCGATTGGCCCATACATCATAGATCACGAAATATGACAGGAATGAGAGTAATATTCGTGTAACTATAAGGCAACTAAAAAAAAAGACCTTACCGTTTTTTAAGTCACCTGGGAAGAAATGATCACTGATACAGAAATGAGTTCGTCACATTGCGGAAAGTTGTGGAAGTGGATGTGGGGCCATTGCTCTTGACCAATGCTGGTGCGTTACGCACACACACCAGTCATAGAACGAGCAGCAGTGAGGAACATGGTGGTGTCAAAACAGTTTATTCGGGGTTGTCTGCATTATGACTAAGTTAGGCTTGTCCGCAGCCGTATCAAGCCTTTCGTGATACTGCTGGGAGTGAATCCAGGCATTGGTTCCAGAAGTTCAGGTCAGGAATTCTCTATCTTTGTAAGCAACCACGAAGATTCTAGACGATGGAAATCTGAATGCGGTCATAGATGAACACAACAGCCAAACCTGTGGTGAGCTTGCCGAACGCATCCAGTTTCCTGATGAAACCGCACAAGGAAGGAGTACATGTTGGGCAAGTTGGTACTCGATACCCTGTCGGTAACCAGAAAGCAACAACGAGT
Source organism: Acanthosepion esculentum (assembly GCA_964036315.1). Taxonomy (NCBI): domain Eukaryota; kingdom Metazoa; phylum Mollusca; class Cephalopoda; order Sepiida; family Sepiidae; genus Acanthosepion; species Acanthosepion esculentum. The sequence continues at coordinate 22,056,022 of OZ038518.1, read as the reverse complement.
GACAACCTGTTTCTCGTTGCATTCTCAGCAGTGCAACGTACCCGTATTTTATTGAGTGTTCTCCAGTGACGAAAGGTGGGTCCTGTTTGACACTTCCAAATGTTCCAGACATTGGTTGTCCCCGCGGGACCCTTTAAATCGCACTAAATGACCACATCTACACCCAATCAAGATCATGCTGTGTATCTAATCGACAAGTGGTGGACTATGAGCTACTATCAATCGCAAGGATGTAATGTTCCTCCATGGCAATGCCTGGCCTCTTGTCACACGGGTGGCCAGGGATACCATACGGCCACTTAGCTGAGAGGCACTGTGTCACCCACCTTACTCCTTGGACCTTGCGCCAAGAGATTCCCACCTTTTCCATTCCCTGGAAAAGCACTTTCGTGGGAAATCGTTCGTAAATGATACAGACTTGTGGCAGGCATTGACTGAGTTCTTAGCGCCCAAGACACCTGATTTTTACCGCCAGAACATTGCGCTGCTGAAGACACGTTGGCGAAAGGTTCTGGATACCTATGAGGATCCCTTTGAGAACTAAAGGTATGTCATATTTGCTGTATACCTGTTTTTGTAATGAATCAAAAACAGGAACCATATATTGGTTGCCTTGTACTTGCTGCCGTTGAAAGTCTTCAAGGAGTGGGGATTTTGTAGCGCCAGTATATAAGATCCGATAACATTTCTGTGTTCTTTAAAACATAGATGATTCAATTTCCGAAAACGGTTGTATAGAGCTGATAATTCAGACATTGCTGAAACTCTTGGACACCACGCATGGTATCTCTCTGCAAGTGTAGAACGATAGAAGTTATTCAAGACTATGACTCAAGCTCTCAGGTTAATATTTTCTTTTGAAGAAGAGAATTCAGTAAACAGAAATCTTGTTCTACAGAAGGATGATAAGGATACCTTGAAGAGAACATGTATATAATTCCAAAGTTCTGAAGAATGTGGAAAAAATGATATTCTACTTAAATAAAAAAGAGACATTTGAAATGTCGATGTCGCAAAAGGAGGAACGAGAGCTTAGTGAATTTAACACTCACAGGAAAATAGTTTTAATCATTTCACCTCACGAAAATCGATAATGCCGTGGGCGATTTCGAGTGTTGGATGGGCGATGAGCCACTGAAGAAAAAATAGTAGGCTACTGGAAATTTTGGTGGGTAATATAGAATTTTGAGTATTATGGAGGTATTTCAACATATGTTTCCCGAAAATTATTAAAAGGAGATCCACAAAAAACAAAAAACAAATCAAAACAAGAGGCTAAATGTGAAAACTGGGTCGTTCTTCTAGATAAGATATAAATATCCCAGCAAACAATGAGTATGGTGCTATAGTTTTTCAAGTAATTCTTCAGATGATTTTTTTAAATATAAATCAAATAAGGGAAGGCCAAAAACAATGCAAATATTTGCTGAATTTTTATTAGTTGCTAATAGTGTATATTCTTTCGCTAATTTTATAATTATGAATAAAAATTGTTTAATTTTTCTTTTCAAAACTTGCAACGCTAATCCTAACCATAAAACTGACATTGGAAATAAAACTAAATTATATATATATATATATATATATATATATATATATATATATATATATATATATATATATATATATGCTTTTCAATGGTCAGATTTGATTTCGTTTGTTCCTTAATACGGTAGTCACAGCAGAAAACGCAGTTATTTGTTACCTCCCCTTTGTATTTTTTTACCTCATAAACTCAAGAGGCTAAATGGAAATAATTGTGTCAGATTCCCAGATAAGATAATATATCCCTAGAAACAAGGAATATTTTCTATTTTCTATAGTTTCGAGAAGGATCATTATCATTCAAATACTTCTTTGTATATAAATCAGATATGGGAAACAAAAACAACAAAAAACATTCAATGAATTTTTATTACTTGCTAATAGTGTATATTATTTTAAATTTTCTAATTATAAACAACAATCGTTTAATTTTTTGTCAACAGTTACAACGCAAATCACAATCCAGAAAACTAACCTTAACCATAAAAACACATATATATATATAATTTTCAGTGATATTTGATTTCGTTTGTTCTTCAATACGTTAGTAACAGCAGTTGCATAAGTCAGCGTTATTTGTTACCTCCCTTTGGGATTTTTTTTTCTACATCATAAAGTCAGTTTATGAACCAGTAACAAACTTTTACCAAACAATTTTGCTATGATCTTGAATATTTCCTATACAGGTGGGCAGTGGAACCATGTTCCACGTGAAACTGGGCGATAAGGTAAAAAAGGTTTGATTAAAACTCGTTTTAGAATATTGGAGATCTTATTAATCAATCGCCGTAATTTTTAAGATTAAATAAATTGATTGTATTTTGACAACAGTTTCATTGTTATGTCTGGCTTGAAACTTTTTTTATAGGATTGTTGGTGTTACTTATCACTCAACCCTCGTAATTTTGAAAATAAATATATTGACTTCATATTTGAAGAGAAATATATTGATTTAATTTTGACAACGTTTTAATTCTTCTATCCATGCATATCGTTCTTATCATTAGTTTTCAATAATCAAACTTCTGTTTGTTCTTTAATACAGTAGTAAAAACAGCCGTAGCCGCCGCATAATCCAGCCTTATTTGTTACCTCCCTTTGTTATTTTTTACCGCATCATAAAGCCAGTTTATGAACCAGTAACAAACTTTTACCAAACAATTTCACTATGCTTTTTAATATTTACTATACAGTTGGGTGCTGGAAAACTTCTCTCAGTAAGAGTGAGAAATAACGCCAAAACTGTTGGGGAACCTTACTGATTCAAACTGATCTGCTTCAAAATCATAACTAGCGAAATAAAGCGAGACATATAGCAATATTCGCTTGACGACTGCAAGTTTCCATTGCATTATGACGTTTTGGAACAGAATTATACCCGGATGTCTGCGGCTAAGCCTAAAGGAAATTTGATGACTATTATTTAAGTTTTAAAACTGTGTGCGTTTTTATAGTGAGAAGAACAGTTAGGTGTATTTTAAATAAAGAAAGCAGACTGATTCGTTTCTCTTCAAAAACCCACTCCAAATTTTCGCTATCTTTTGTAAATTGTCTCTTTGTATTTGAAATTACAGCAATCCATTATCTCCAAGCAATGCTACTTTTCATGTTGTTGCGTTTCTCTCCTCTTCTGATCAGGGTATATTTTTTTCTTTTTCATCGTAATTCCTTTGTCACACGACAGTTCAGGCAATTTGTGGTGATAACTTTGCAAATATCTAAGACGTCTACATCCATCCACTTGTACAACAATCTGTCGATATGGCAAACGTCTGCAAGGAGTAATGATTTCCACTTCTCATTCACCCGATGATTCACCCGATGTCTCCATTACAAATATTTGGATAAAACCGTGTCAATGTTGACAATGTGTGCTTTATTGCATGAGCAGACAATTTCTGTCTGTAGTTATTATGCAAATCACATAAACCGCAATAACTCGAAGTTGCTTTCAAAAGTTTTTGCCAATTTTAAAAAGATTCATTTTAACGTCAAAACAAAGCTTAAGTTAACTTTTTAGTCGTATTAAGCTATTCAATTTTCGCTTAGGAAATAAAGTCTTCACTTAATAATTTAATAAACTTTCTGTTGCGGAAGAATTTTAAAACATCTTTGAAACTTTATAAATTTATAATTAAAAAAAGGAAAATGGAAATAATCCTTGTAAAAATTCATTATTTATCGCATTTGTTTCTTCCGACTATAATGTCCTTAATATATATTATTTATAGAAGCAATTAAAAACTTATATAATTAAATATTTAGATAATTTTATTGTAGTTTTTTTATTTTACAATTTGGGGCAGATTTAAGAATAACTGGTGAAAATTAGGAAAAAAGTTCTCTTGCATTTAACTAATACCAGCAGCATGGCCCGGCGTTGCCCGTACTTGATTCAAAAATCGTACGACTCATACAGCAATCGCTATCGCTTGACTTAAAATATGTTTGCCCTTCTTTGCCTTTAAAGGAGTGTCCTTTGCCGTGCTGATGTTGCTACATGCCTTACTTCTTGCCTATCTCACACTGCGAATTTTTTCTAGGTTCTATGCTAAACATTAAATCTGTTACGAAAAAAGAACTAAACAAAATGAACACAAAACGATCAGATTTAAAAAAGGACTCGTAACTGGAAAAACCGAATGAAAAAACAATGTTAACAACAAATACATTTTCACACCCAACCCAGTTCTTCGGAATCCGAATCAACGTTGAGTTTAAGCAAGCGAATAAGCCAATTGGAGTAAAGTGCCATGCAGATTTAAATTTTTCCCAATTGTGACGAATGCAGCTATCGATTTTTTTTTTGCACGCTAGCATGTTAGTTAACATTCGTGTCAGTCAGCTGTTGGCTCTCACGCTAGACAATAGAATCTTCCTGCCTATTCGTGGCAGCCAGCTATAGGCTCTCAGTCTGGCCAGTATAAAATGGCCGCAAACTACATGAAAATTGTCGTAGAAGCATGAAAAAATCGATTATTTCCACTATCGATGGGAGTTGGGAAATGCAAAGTCAGTCTTGGCCTTTCTACTAACATGGAGCATGTGCATGTAAATTTTGGTGCAAATCCGTCGAGAATTGCGGCCGTGCATTCGTTACACACATACACATCCTGCCTTTTATAGATTGAGATAAAACCGTTTTGTTAAACTTTTATATTGTAGAAGATTTTATTAATTTTATGGGTGGTTAGCTGATGTAAAAAATATTTAAAACTAATATTTTCAAAAAATAAATTCATTCATTTTGAATAATTCGTAACAGTTTCATTAAAATCCGACAATTATTTGATTTTTGAGAGAATTTTCAAATTAATGTGTTTTTCAATTGAAAAAACGCAAAAAAACTAATGCTAAATATTACATTCTGCTGACCTAAAAAGAAAAACAAGATTTTTAACCAAACAAGTTTATGTTATCATTAAAAGGAAAGACCAAAGTATTTTTTTAAATTATTTTGTAAAAATATTTTAATCCTTTCTAGCATGTTTGAAATACATGCTAGAAAGGATTAAAATATTTTACAAAATAATTTAAAAAAATACTTTGGTCTTTCCTTTTAATGATAACATAAACTTGTTTGCAATAAAACTTTGTTTTTATTAAGTTTAGGGATTTTTTCATCATTCTGTACACTTTTTTGTCAGCGAATTATTGTAGGTACCTACCTTTAAGTGGTGATAATCTTCTGTTTCAGTTGCAGCAGGTTTTACAAAAGTTATTGAATTTCTTATAAAACAAACTACTAACTAAAAGGATTACGTAGATTAAACTAATATTAGTGTAAGGCCTCGAAAATCTAAGAAAAAAAGTTTCCTTTTTCCCCGTAATAATTTGAAACATCGGTAATGGAATGAATATAAGAAATGCTGAAAACCAGAGAATAACAAAGATATTGAGTGAGGGAATGTCCACATTGGAGAGATCAAAGAAGCTTTGCAGAGATCATCTAGCGATAAAGTGGCCTGTTGAAAATATAAGTATTTTGGGAATTAGAAGCAAAGGAAAAATGATTTAAGAACGTGCCTACTCGAGTGATCCGGTCTTTCAACAGGCTGGAATTGAGGGAGTCAAGGAGGTGAAAAAAAGGCGGAGAATATTTCACTAATATCATTTTACAGATATATTTGTGGTTATATATATATATATATATATATATATATATATATATATATATATATATATTATGTCATTCGCAGATAGTACTTTTTCGCAGCTGCTCAATGCCACTAAACATCCGAATGCCTCAAGCCCGGATCGAAAGCCAACTGATTTTGTGTTAATGACAGTTTCTGGGACCAAACTATCTTCTTCGACAGAGAGATGTACGCTACATGCAAGCCGCTAAGAAAGATAGTGAGTGGTGGAATGTCTCCATTCGAGAGATCAAAGGAGCGACAAAGAGGGCTGTTGAAAATATATATAAGTTGAGAATTAAAAGCAAAGGAAAAGTCTTCAAGAAATAGTCTACCCTAAGGGTACGTAAACTAAAGCGAGTTATAGCGAAAGAACCACTTTTTATCAGTGTTCCAAACTTTGAACAGGTTGGAATCTAGGGAGTAAAGAAGGAAAAAAAAGGTGTAGAAAATTTCACAAATGTCATTAGTATTCCAAGATATTTTTGTGTAATTTTGGTAAATATAAAATTGTAAATGTCAGTGTTATCTTATTTTTGCGTCATTTAGATGACAATTTATACATTGCACTCTCACTTTCTCTCTCTCTCTCTCTCTCTCTATATATATATATATATATACATATATATATATATATATATATACAGGGTGCAATGTATATATATATACATATATATATATATATATATATATATATATATATATATATATACATTGCATCCTATATATATATATATATATATTTTTTTTTTTTAATTGGACATAGTCCGACAATTTATTTAAAGACATTTATAATATGTTTAACGTTCTTTTTATAGATACAAGTATTTAAGCAAATGCTATGTTTTATAATAAATAGTATTAAATAACATTTACCGGCCTGAATGTCCGAGAAATTTTCATAGAAAATATAAACATAATATAAATGTCTTTAAATAAATTTTCGGACTATGTCCAATTCAAAAATATATGACGTCATTTGTTTACATTTGATACGCTAGAGCAGATATGAATAGAAGAGATTCATGGAAGATTTAAGTTTAAAGATAGTAAAATCGACCTTGCTAACCAGACGCTCCTATGTGGCCGAACGGTTAAGGCACATCACGCGAAATTATGGTTCGATTTCTGTCGGAGAGCGAAAATTTTCTATGAAAATTTCTCGGACATACAGGCCGGTAAATGTTATTTAATACTGTTTATT
>OZ038518.1:22041637-22046637 GCA_964036315.1 Acanthosepion esculentum | reverse complement strand
TAAATGCTCTGTTTTATAATCAACAGTATTAATAACATTTACCGGCCTGAAAGTCCGAGAAATTTTCATAGAAAATATTCGTCCTCCGACAGGAATCGAACTTGTATTCTATACGGAACCGTCATTTAGCCTGAGGTGCCTTAACCGATCGAGCCACGGGGGATCGTTCGATTATCAAGGTCCGTATAGACAAGCTTGTTAGCCATTACACCATCTCGAGGTGCCCAAGTATGGAGACAAGCTATATATATATATATATATATATATATATATATATATATATATATATATATATATATATATATATATATATATATATATATATATATATATATATATATATATATATATATATATATATATATATATATATATATATATATATATATATATATATATATACTGTGTAATATGCGACATATTGTCCGTCTTAAGTAATTATTCAATTCACGTAAATATGAATTTATTTAGAAATATTTTGCCGACATTTAAACGATTAATTTAGACGTATTAACAAAATAAGGGTTAAATGTTCTTGTAGATTCGAGATGTTTGATTTAAGTTATTAGATTTATTACAAAAATTGCATTCGGAATTTATATTAGTTTAAGGCCTCTTAAATCTAACAAAAAATACTTTTTTCATTTTTCCCCGTAATATATCTTGAAATCTCAATAATGGGAACCGTATGACAAATGCTGAAAAACAGAAAATAACAAAGATATTGAGTGAGGGAATATCCACATTGTAGATATCAAAGGAGCTTCTCAAAGATCATTGAACGATAAAGAGGGGTGTTGAAATTATAAATAATTTGAGAATTAGAATTAAAGGAAAAGGTTTTAAGAACTTGTCTCCTCAAGTGGAAAGTAAACTAAAGCGAGTTATCGCAACACACTTTTGACAAGTGATAATATCTTTGAGCGTCTTGGGTAGAATGATAAACTACATCCAGCAGCAAAATCTCTGATCGTGAGATTGGAGGTTTTGAAGAGACTGGAACCAATGCTGTCGTTCCCAGGTCGTCCCTGGCCCGGTCTGGTTGCACCTGTTAATTTTCCAGCTATGGACAAATACTTTTGGCCAGATATTTGAGAGACCGGGTATGGCAATAAATTAAACCCGGTTGCAAGGCCTCTGATAGGGAGCTTTTGAGTAGCTTGGAACCACCTCATAATTGCTGTTGTTCCCAGCTCCACGCTGATCCGAGGTGGTAACACCTGTTAGGGTCACAGCTATGAGAAATTACTTTTGAGAAGTAATCTGATATTAAAGAGGCAGGGTATGACGATAAACTACATCCGGCAGAAAGTGTTCTAAAAAGGGAGATTGGACGTTTTCAGAGGCGTGGAACCTGCGATTAACTGCTCTTGTTCTCAGGTTCAATCTGACTCGAAGTGGTACTAGCGGTTAGGGTTCAAGCTATCGGCAAATATTGAACAGTATACTTTTATTATGAAATGTTCAACAATACATTTTTATAGAACAATGACAATCAATGCATTTTTATAGTAAATTTAGCACCGATACATTTTATAATTTAAAAACTAAAAAAAAAAATAACTTTACTCTGAAAGTATAAACTTATGTACAAGGTATCTGTAGTTAAAAGCGTAACATTGCGTTCCAGGTATTTAGATTTCGACATTAAATAACTCACAGAGACTGATGGCCGCTAACAAAATCGACCAACCAATAAGATCTTTAAGCAATTTCGAAATGAGGGAGTCAAGAACGACAAAATTATAGAATACTTCACAAATTGGAATCTGTCAAGAAATCTCCTTAGCAACCACATCTCAGTAAATCCAATATCTTCAAGAGTCAAAAACGGACCAATGAAAAATTTAGTTTTCTAAACCAATTTTCACGGAAGAATCTTAGGTGACAACTCGATAAATCGGGTGGATAAGCCAACGGGTGGATTTTATTCGATGCAGAGATGCCTGTGGCTGAATGAAGGCAGTAAGGAAGAAGCTGTGTGATGATATGAGCTGGAAATATACACCAGACAATTATTGAACCATTCAAACGTTAAACTGAACATTATTAACTATTGTAATTTCAAAGACATGATTTTCTTTGGATGATACACCTCCAAGTCTTGCATTTCCAAAGTGCAGTGTGTATTTAGATACGACAATTCTCCTTCTAATGTATCTAGGGTTACCCATGAATGTTTTGAGTGTAACGGGTTTACAAGCGAGAATATAATGGAATGGCCACCCAAAATCCCAATCTGAATCCGATCGAAAATCTATGGTCAATTGTGTAGATGAAATTATATGAAGGTAGACAACAACATGACAGAAAAACACGATGAAATTGCAACCATAATCGAAAATTTAACCTGCGGAAGTAAAAAAAAGAAAAAAAAAATCAAAATCGATTTATAATAAATTACTGGCTGTTATGGGGAAGAAAGGTTACTATATTAAAATATAAATTCTTTAAAAATTTATCGTTTCTATGGTATGATAATAAACTAGATCCAGCAGAAATACCTCTGATTGGGAGGTTTTGAGGGGCGTGGAATCACCTCTTAATTAATGTTGTTCCCAGGTCCACCCTTTTAGGGTCCCAGCTATGGGTAAATAGTGAAAAAAAATGAAAGTATAAAAATGCATTTTCATAGTGAAAAAATAACAGTATTAGAATTTCAAACATGTATAAGTAAAAGATTTTTTTTAAATATACCAGAAATAGATTTTTTTTTAATACAGGTAATAGATTTTTTAAATACGACTAATAGATTTTTTCAAAAGTACCAATAATATATTATTTTAAAGATACCAGTAATAGATTTTAAAAATTAATTGATTTTTTTAAATACCACTAATAGATTTTTTTTGAAAATACCGCTTACATATTTTTTTTAAAATTCCAGTAATATATTTTTAAAATACCAGTAATATATTTTTAAATGTCAGTAATAGATTTTATTTAAACAATACCAGTAATAGATTTTTAAATACCAGTAATAATTTTAAATACCACTAATAGATATTTTTAAAATACCACTCAGATATATATTTTTAAATACCAGTAATAGATTTTTTACAATACCAGTAATAGACCTTTCAAAAATACCAGTAATAGATTTTTTTTAAATAACGTTAATAGTTTGTTTTTAAATACTATTATAGATTTTTTTTAAATATACCACTAATAGACTTTTAAATTCCACTAATAGATATTTTTAGAATATAACAGTAATAGATATTTTTTAAATACAAGTAATAGAATTTTAAAAAATATATCGGCAATAGTTTTTTTTAAATACTACTAATAGATTTTTTAAAAATATACCAGTAATAGATTTAAAAAACAAAAAAAATTCCAGCAATAGACTTTTGTAAAAAAAAAAATAATTTACTCAACCTCAGAAGAAAAATAAATTTCAGCAATAAATGACCTATAAGTAATTGATATGCCCTTAAACAAAGAAGACTTATCATATATGTTTGTTATTTGTTCCATTATAAATGTTGATCAATTATTGATTATTTTATTAGAGTGTTATTGAAGTATAAAAATTATATCCTGGTTTTCCTAATACCTTCAGACTGAAGTTTGTATAATAAATCCAATAACTTTAATGAAACAGGTTGAAACGAGCAAAACTTCTCAGGAATTGTTTTGACGTCTATATTCATCGTTTAAAATCTGACAAAATTTGTTCAAAGCAAACTGATTGAGTTTTATGCGATTTGCGTAATACCTTCAGAGGAACAGTGTTAATAAAGCCATGGATTAATTCAAATGTGAACTCATTCTCCACATTCTGTACTGTCGCATGACGACATGACGGATGCATTGAACTGGATTCATAACATTTCGAAGGGAATATGAACAAGTTCAGCGAAAAGTGAATTTCATCTTTCTCCCGAAGGATTTTGTAGAACAGACTCCCAATAAGTTGCTTTCATGATCACTGCGATCATAAACTCATCAAGTCCATTGTCAACTTTATCTATCGTAGATATACATATAGTATTCGTTTCGTATTCAATTCGTGTGGAGCAAGCTCCATTCCGCTTTTCCCATAGAACTGCTACATGTGGAACAGACACCCAAGAGCATACTTCCCCAATCACTATACTCTTAACCTTATCAGTTCTAAGGTTAGCCGTTATCTATCTTACAAATGCTCATAATATACCCTTTTTATTTCATCGTCTTACGCTTTTACAACCACTTTATTCAGTAATCCTCAAAATTGAATGTCTCCTGTGTTTGTTTTAGGTAGAAATTAATTTACCGTCAGGTCACGTAGATACTTACATTAAGGTAAACCACTAAGACGTAAGGTGTAAGAAATTGTATTTAAATTCTTGACAATCAAAGTTGACAAGAAAGCAAGAGGCTGGAATACATATACATACATATATATATATATATATATATATATATATATATATATATATATATATATAGAGAGAGAGAGAGAGAGAGAGAGAGAGAGAGAGATGGGAACATGCATATCTATATATATATATAGAGAGAGAGAGACTGACACAGACAGACAGACAGACAGAGACAGAGAGAGACAGAGAGACAGAGAGAAATTTATAGACATGAGCAGACTGATATATATATATATATATATATATATATATATATATATATATATATATATATATATGTATGTATGTATGTATATATATATATATATATATATATATATATATACGAGGCTCATTCAATAAATAAGTTGAATTTTTCGGTATAAGGATTCTAATACAGATAGAAGCTTACTCTTTTTTATTTTTATTTTTTTTGTGTTACTTCTTTTTTACATGGATTTAATTTATTTTGCAGATTAAAAAAACTTTGAGAGTTTTGGCGATTAACAAAGATGGCCGACCAAGAAGCATGCTCCAGGATTGAACAGAGGTCAATTATCAAGTTTTTGTTTGCTGAAGGGTGCAAACCAGTTGGAATTCATAGGAGAATGTCAACTATGTATGGTGCCTCAGAAGTAAGGTCTCCTGAGGTGA
>OZ038518.1:22014137-22036637 GCA_964036315.1 Acanthosepion esculentum | reverse complement strand
ATACATATATATATATATATATATATACATATATATATATATATATATATACATATATATATATATATATATATACATATATATATATATATATATATATATATACATATATATATATATATATATATACATATATATATATATATATATATACATATATATATATATATATATATATATATATATATATATATAACCCAAAACACATTATGAAAAATTGACTTGTGCCATTCGTCTGATTGAAACATTGAAATTTATATATTCTGTATTAGTTTTTCGACTTTTTTTTAGCTTTCACAGTTAAATTTCTATTTCTGACACGAACTCAGTCCACAACCGATATCTTCCTCTGACGAAATCGGAGGCACGGTGGAGTAATGGATAACGGCTTGGATTGAGGAATCGGAGAGCCGAGTTCGAATTCCAGTCGAATCCATTACATTCACTTACCTTTGGGAAAGGTGTGAATCCTCTTCTTCTCCCTCCAACTATGGGTAAATAGCAGTTCAGACTGGGTTCTATAGCCTTTGATGGCAACTGGTCTAGGAGAAGGACATCTCTGAATTCAAAACCTGCAGAGGGTCGTTTGGGGACCTTGTGGCATCCGTTGCACCAGGTCCTTGTATTCGTCCCTCCAAAAAGTGTGGATGGCCCTGCACAAAGCCTTCACCACTATAATCAAATCCTGTGCGGGTGTCGGGCTTTCAGTTTCTGGGAACTGATCTGTCTGACCCTCATACGTCGAGTTCGACGGGAGAGTCCCTCATATATCCGCAGGGAGACTGTTTCGTTGTATCACAGCTCATCTGTATGGCTAGACATGCGATTGTGTCAAGCCTGGATCAAAACCCGACAGATTTGCTATCGTTCGGAGTAGGGAAGAGCGTTAAATAGTTTTGAAAATGCTAGAATGCAATCTTTTAAAGGGACCTTTTTCATCCAATTCTTCTTCAGAAAGATTCTTTGGGACGACAATAGCTAGAACGGACATACTGAAAAGGTAGACACATAAATTATGAACAACGACTAAAGTAAATTTATTGCTAAAACCAAACAAATCCGTGTAAATAAGCCCCAAAGGAATATACAAAGAGTTTTGATTATTGTTGCTCCAACGAATCTTTCTAAGTTTGATATGAAAACGAATGCGGTCCATCAAATTCAGTATTGCAAATCATTTGTTTTTATATATATATATATATATATATATATATATATATATATATATATATATATATATTGTTAAATATAACTTACAACGAACGTCTATTATGCTTTATCATGAGCCTTTCCATGCGTCGTATAATGGCTTTCGTTTCGGGAGAAAATAAAAACAAAAATGTCCAATATTTATTTGAATATTTCTCTATTATATTGGTCGTCGTTGATCTAAGCTTTCGATTTATATAAATTGGACAGTGAGGTCAACACGCAGCCGCGACAGTCTGTTTCATGCTTAAACGCAATCGTCAACCCAAGTATCTTGCGTTTTGTCTCGACTATTTATATATTCTGAACACTGATGCCTTATGCGTAGCTCTATTGTCTTATCCTAACTGTTGTTGTGTGGGCGGTAACGGTTATGTTTCAACATATTCCCGGGGCCATTGAGTGGAAATAATTGTGGATCCTAATGCAGTTTGGTGGCTCTTTTATAGTGTTGTCTGTTAACAATTATTTATTGCTTTGTTATTTGTTTTTGATTGTTATTATTACTGTGGTAATAAAATAAAGCCATACCATCTCGCCTCTCGCTTTTAATCATCAATTATAATCAAATAAACGTTTTTCGGCGCTAAAACATTAATTAGCAAAGCTTCTAAGAATTATTATTATATTGCAATTACGTTTACATATGTGCATTCTTAGTTAGTTAATTTATTATTTAACTAATTTATTTATTGGTTTGGATTAATTTATTATAGTTTTTTTTTATTTTGTATTTATTTTATTTAATTATTATTTTTTCCTAATGTTATTTCTAATGGGTACACGTATTTCAGCTGCTATTTGTTAAAGGTATGTTTCGGCTTGAGAAGAGCTTTCACTTGACTGCAATATGTACTGGACTCACCGTAAGAGATACTATAATAGCGTTTGCACTTAATTTCATGCCAGGGTGTCATGGGAGCAACGTGTATTTGGAAATTGATCTCATATACACAGATGTTCGATGCAGCTCCATATGTGGAACAAGCGGACGAGAAGAAAACATATATCCACCCGCAACTGATAGGAGTAAGATAGAGAGTGTCGTACACATCCTCAAGTAAAGAAAATCCACCTTCTGAGAAAGACCCCAAAGCAACATACCTCATGCTAATATTTATTAACGAATTGTGTAAGCGTTCGTGTGAGTCAGGGTTTTAAACATTTACATGTGTAATAATGCTATGAGGTTAAAAAATAAAACGTCCAGTGTTTTAAATGATTTTTTTTTTTACTTTAGAATTAATACCAAAAGAAGGTTTCCTACGTCAGTATTAATTCTAGAAAAGCCGAGGTAAAATTTACTTACTAAATGATTTTATTATGAACACCAGACGAACGACGACAGTCCGAGTGTGTTGGATTTAATCCATAACCGAATAGTTTAAGAGAACCGTTGCTTAAGGTCTCTTTTCGTCAGGTGACCCATAATAATTATTCGTATTTTTAACAGATTATCGACAGGTTCTATGAGAATTCATTTCTTTGCTTACTCTTGGCATTCACAGGCTGCTTCCGGTCATCTGAGTTGGTCTCCTTCGATCGAGAATCTTCAAGCACTATTTCCTTTGCCATTTTTCTTTGACAGTAAATGTTTCTTTCCGAAGCCATTTATGATATCACTTTCTTTCCTCTCCCATCTCTCTATTTTGGAAGCGTCGATAAATTCTTCCAATGCAACTTTGGGATTTATTTCATTACTTTGGATTGATATTTTCATTATTATGCCTGCATTTCTAAAATGATTTTGTCGGCTAATATATAAGAAATTATAAAGTGGTCAAAGGAGGGAGATTTGTCAGAGACCTTTTCTTTTTTATTGAAAAAAACAGTTTTCTGCATATCCAGATATATAAAGGGTGCGATGGATAAATTATCTAAATTGCGCAAAAATGAAATTTACACTGACATCTCATTTTAACAGAATACAAAAAATTGCATAAAAATATATCGAATACTAAAGAGTAAAATTATTTAATAAAATCGCCATTGGCTTCAAGCATGGCCTCCAGACAACTCCGAAATCTCCTGAAACTCTTTTGGACGGTCTCCTTGTTTAAGTTGGTGAATTTTGCCATAGTCCTTGACCTCACTTCATCTTTGGTATTATTTGTTGGTCTCTCGCTAAACTGCGCCCCATACATAATGTTGACCATGTTCGGCGTAGTCTGTGAATGTAGAATCCAGCGCAGTGGAAGCGTGCTGGGCTCATAACCAATGTTGACCATGTTCGTCGTAGTCTGTTAATGTAGAATCCAGCACAGTAAGTAATTTGTTCCATGAAACAACGCCAATACCACTAGCAGAAGCTGTTCAGTCTTCGATATCAGAGGTTGGCAGTGAATATTCGAAGAAAAAACAAAATGGCTTTTGAGATTTCTGATTGGTTAAACCTTCTATTGGTCAGCTATAAAATATATGTCAGCTCATTTTGGTTAGCTCACTAGTATATAAGGGTACCCAAAAGCTCTAACACATAATAATCAAAGGGGCTGCAGTCTTGGAGGTAAGGTAGCCAGATGTAAGACGTGATGTGGTCGCAAAAATTGTCTGACAGCCATGACTCATGCTGCATAATCCGGTTGCCGGACAAAGGGTCTTCTAACAGCCACTTTCTTGACCCAGGGAAGCACTAACTCCTAAAGGGACTTGATGTAGGCCATTGTGCTTAGTCTGAGGCCCTGTGGAGTCATAACGTCGTCATCACTCGTTATCAATCCAAACAACTTCGTAATCACCATTAGACTCATCCAACTCTTTCTGAATCCTCTTCATGGTCTTCAGATTGACATCCAAACACACTGAAATTTTCGTATTGGAGCTTCTTATGCGAATGCCAAGCAGTTTAACAGGCCGTTTCCAAATTTCTGGCGTAGAGAATTGCGTCAAGTTGCTCTTTTTCTCACAGACGGTGCTAACCATCCAAGCAATGTGATTCTAAAGGGTGTTTCATTAAGACGGATTATATATAAGGGTGTTTCATTAAGCCGGATCTAAGTCAGCTGCAAATAAATCCGTGTTATTGGTGAAATTTTATTTATTTCACTATTAGATCATTTTATTTAAGTCATGGAAATTATGCGTGGAAAAATAATATCGCCAAAATGTCTGCCGAAAAAGAAAAAAAATCATTAGACGCTTAAACTTAATTCACATTTAAAATCGGTCCAAGTTATTGGAACATCCTTTATTTTATTTAAATACAAAAATTTGTTAAGAAGATCGTCATGTGGTGAATTGTGTGTGAATATGTAACATGTTTGACACGAGAAGTTATTTTTTTTCTCATAAATAGTAAACTTACTGTAAGTTCTCTATGAGAAAAAATAGGGTTCCTGAAATTATCAAATTAGTGATTTTCATTTGTTCTAAAATAATTAATGCTTTTCATTAATAATTTTTGCTGGAAAAATTAATATAATCTTGGAGGCTGGATGTGATTCGTGCAACTAATGGTGCACCAATAAAGTGCAAATGGCAACTTACAGAGGCAATCGATATAAATGATAAACCATTGACGAGGCTACGGTAGAGCGAATGTGGCAAGAAATCGAGTGACGTCTTGATGTGCTTCGTGCAAATAATGGTACCCATATAATGGTACCCATATAGAATTGGATTAAATCAGTAAGAAAAATACCTTCAATATCTTGTTCACATTTTGTAACAATTTCCTCATATTTGTTTATTCATTTGGTTTTGTAATAATTTTTCTTCAGATTGTAAAGAAACTTTATGGACATCCAGTATTATTAATAGATACAGTAATCCCTCGATTAGTGCGAATAATATGTAGATTAAAATATACGCACTAATCGAATATAATAACTTATAGGAAATTATTTAATTTTACATCAATTTTAGCCTCATTCAAAATTAATTTCTAATTTGCGTAATTTTTAATTAGAATATAGATACATATAGGAAGATACAATATAATGATATGAATTAATGTTTATTAATCTGATTTTTTATGAAAAACTTATTTAGAGTGCTTTGCCGTATGATATTCTACTGTTCTTCATATAATTGTTGATAGTGAGAAATTGCCCCTTCAAAATTCCCAAATCATATTCACTAGTATTTTAACCTGAAAAATGTATTTATAATCTTTCCATAGTAATTGCATACATCTTTTATATTGCGATATTTTTTTAATAAATCTAAATTTCTGTATATAATTAAATCCCCATTTTTTTTAACAAAAACATCAGAATATTCTTTTTAAGACCTTCAAAATAAACATGAAAAATCTATACAAAAATGTTTAATAGAGACAAATATTGGAATATGTATTTTCATTATCGGCATATTTCATAAAATATATATTTTTATAACAGTTCATTTTTTTTTAACACTACTGTAATTACTTACAAAACTTAATAATTGACAAATAAAATAGTTACCCTTTTCCCATTTTTTATTTTAGAAAATTTCATTTACTCTTGCTAAACAGAAGAATGTTTTACAGCACTAATTGAGTAGTATGTATGCACTGATCAAAATATATATATATATATAGATAGAAAGAGAGAGAGAGAGAGAGAGAGAGAGAATTATATATACATATATATATTGTTTGATTGTCTTGTAAACGGGAACTTACATTTTTTTTAATGTTTATACAACCGAAGACGGAATTCCGTGTCTGTTTCTCCAACATAAATTCCGTTTTTTTTTTTTTTGCATTTGTAGCAGAAAAGTAAATATATAAGTTTTGAACTGTCACAAGTCAGAGGCTGTGGTTTGAATATTGTATGAGTGCCGGGATGTGAAATTGCTATCAGTGATGATACGTCTACAGATTTATATATGAAATGATTTTATACCTCAACTGGCCACATATGTCTGTTTTATGGCATTGTTTGTTTTTTTAATTTATCCAAAATAGCACGAAACTTTTCCATATGCAGGGAGATAAGTTGTATCCATGTTACGTTCTTTGCTGACTCTGGATACCCATGCTACTACAGAAAACGTTATCAACGAGAAGGACCATTTCTTTTTGTTATTCGTTTTATTAATAATGTCAGCTCGGATTCCAAGAAGCAGTAGGAAGAATGACGCCACGGGAACGCATGTCGCACGGTGGCTCAGCGTCCCTCCGTGGGTGATCTTAGCCGGTTGCTAACTTTAGTGTGGGAGGTGTATGGACGCTTCAGAATTCTTACGAACTTCTGTTGAATTCGGGTCTATTTCGACTTATATTCAAAACCCAGGCAATTGTCAGAAAACCCCGGCCAATCAATGAGCATTCTGGCCCTGGGTTAAAAATGTTGACTAATGCACGGTTAGTTAATATTGGGTGCTACCTATTCCTGTTATTATGTGCCTCATCGGGATATCTGGCCTATGTATTTTTATGACTTTAGGTTCATTTGTTTTTTAATAAATGTTATCGTCTTCGAGAAGCAGTTTTTGCTGATAAATACATTTGCCCATAATTATATTTCCACCGCCTTCGTCGGAAGGGGTTATATGAATATTTTTTTTTTCGGAGAAGTGTTATCTATCTATCTATCTATCTATCTATCTATCTATATATATATATATATATATATATATATATATATATATATATAGGGGTTGGACAAAATAATTGAAACACTTTTTAAATTCAAAGAAAATTTATTTAATATAGAGTTGGTCCTCCTTTAGCCTCCCATACAGCTTTAATACGTCTAGGAATGGAATCATACAGCTTCCTGACTTCATCCAGAGGAATTTTCAGTCATTCTTCCATTAACACCTTCTCCAGCTCTATACGACACGAAGGTGGAGGATAGCGGCTCCTAAATTGTCGCTCCAAAATGCACCACAATTGTTCAATAATATTGATATCTGGAGATTGGGAAGGCCATTCGTGCTCTTCATACCAATTCTTAACCACTTGAGCAGTATATATTGAAGCATTATCGTCTTGGAAGATGCAGTCACCATCAGAGAATAAAGTCTGGGTCATTGGATGAAAATCATCTCCAAAATATTCCGGTAATCTTTGCTGTTGATTCTGCCATGCAGGGTAACTATTGGACCGAGACATTTCCATGATATTGCGGCCCAAACAATCACTGATCCACCTCCATGCTTCACTGTTGGAAGAAGTCAGTCAGGGTTGTAAGCTTCTTTGGGCTGCCTCCACACATAAACTTGCTCTGAAGTTGAGAAAAGAGAAAAACTGGACTCGTCTGAGAATATGATTTGCTTCCATTGGTCTGCAGACCAGACATTGTGATCTCTGCACCACTTCAAGCTCTTCTGAATGTTGCGGGTAGAGAGAAGAGGTTTCCTTAAGGTGGCTCTTCCATGATATCCAGCCTTTTGGAGCTTACAATGAACAGTTTTAGATGAAACTGGGCTATTCAGATGAGTATTTAACTCAGCAGTCACTATGGCCACAATAGTCCGATGATTTTTTGCCACATTGCGTTTCAATGCATGTCGGGTCCTGTCAGTAAGTTTGCAAGTCCGGCCCGAATGGCTACGGTTGCTAGAGGTTTTACCCTGTTTCTCGAATTGCATCATAGTTCTTGATATGGTAGCTCTTGAAAAACCAAACAGTTCAGCAACCTTATTGATCGAGGCTCCTGCTATGCGAGCTCCAACAATTTGCCCTTTTTCGAACTCAGAGAGGTCACGCATTTAGCTTAAATTTTACTAAATTCTAAAAATAAATAAGACAAAGACAGTAAATTAGATAAATAAACGTATATACAATAGATATAACCTGCAATTACGAAGTTTTAGTTAAAGTTCTTAATATAATAAGTCTTTGAAATATAGGAGTGGAATTTGCACCTGTTCCAATTATTTTGTCCAACCCCTGTATATTCAAAACCCAAGCAATTGTCAGAAAACCCCGGCCAATCAATGACCATTCTGGCACTGCGTTAAAAATGTTGACTAATGCGCGGCTAGTTAATATTGGGTGCTACCTATTCCTGATATAATGTACCTCATCGGGATATTTGGCCTACGTATTTTTTATGTACTCCGATGTTATCGAATGATGTTCGATGATGTTTAACCGGGAACTGTCTTCATTTTCTTTTATGAATTTAGCTTCATTTGTTTTTTAATAAATGTTATCGTCTTCGAGAAGCAGTTTTTGCTGATAAATACATTTTTCCATAATTAGATTTCCACCGCCTTCGTCGGAAGGGGTTATATAAATATTTTTGTTATTTGATATTTCTTCGGAGAAGTGTAGTTACACTGGATATTTTTCGATATATATATATATATATATATATATATATATATATAGAGAGAGAGAGAGAGAGAGAGAGAGTGAGAGAGAGATAGATAGATAGATAGATAGATAGATAGATAGATATGGCAGCATATATTTTACATTATAAACAGCTAATCATACAATGAATCAATTAGTGATATTAATGTAATTAATGGCGAATTCTCTTCGCTAACAGACTTAATATAATGTGTAACTTAATAATAATTCGCTGAATGACGCGCTCCTTATGTATAAAGTTATTGTCAGATGGATCTGGTGTATTTTTAGAACAGAAATTACTTTCGAAAACTTCACGTCCTTATCATCAGGCTGTAATTTTTTTCATTTGAAAATTAAAATCAAAGACGAAATAAATCTATTTTAGACCAAAAGATTTTATTTTAAGAATGTGTTATTTGTTAACGGTTATATAATATTGGAACGTGCAAGTCGAAACGCTAGAATTCAAATATTTCAAGTGAGAATTGTTTGTATGAATTTTGGAATGTGGTAAATCCACGAATTCCAATTGACGTGACATGAACCAAGTACATATTTCAGTTAATAGAGTGATTATGTGTTAGTAGATTTTTTCAGGAATTTTGTACAACGAATCAATTGGTTTTTCATAAACACATTATATTGGGCAGCATATAATTTAAATTATAAAGAGGTAATCACCCAATGAATCAATTAGTAATAAAAATGTAATTAATAGCTAATTACCTTCGCTAACAGACTTAATATCAGCATAAACTTACTAAAAATCCACTGAATTTCGCGATCCTTGTCTGTAAAATTGTTGTTAGATAGATTTTTAGAGCAGAAAGTACTTTCGCAAACTTCATGTTCTCATCGTCAGCCTAATGTTTTCATTAGAAATATGACCACAAGATCCATCTGACATCTGATATATACATAAGGATCTCATCATTCAATGGATTGTTAGTAAGTTAATATATTGTATGATAAAATCTTTATAATATATATATATATATATATAATGTGTATGTATATAAATGTAAATATATATATATATATATATATATATATGCATTTTTTATATATATTATTTACATATTATATATGCGAGGTATTTATTGGAAAGCGCTCAATAGCAATGATAGACATAACATGTTTTAATGAAACTTGCATATATATATATATATATATATATATATATATATATATATATATATTGAAAAAATAGATTTTTGCAATACGATTTAATCTCATGATACTGAATTTGGTAATAAACGTAGATTTAAACAAAGAACTATTTAAATATTTCATCGCCCGTATCAGTTTGCCGGTCTCGATTCTCTAGGAACAAACAATAAACATTAAACATTAATTGCGAGGTTTCCCTTTACCCGTAATAAATCCCACTTACTGGTGCGTCTAAAACAATGCGATAAAATACAGATAATAAACTGATCCAAGTCTCAGTTCTGCTTTGTTGGCGGTCTCTTTTCGTAACAATGGACGCGTATCAGATTAGCACACATGGAACAATTGCTTTCAAGATAATTCATTCGATCGGATAAAACAGCATTATCACTATAGCAAGAAGAGTATTCATTAATAAATAACATAGATATGCCTTTTAACCAATGTTTTGGGTAGCTCTCTGTTTGTTATGAAGGGAAGGAGACGAACACGAATTGTTGATATTGGATGAAGAAATATACTAAACCATCTGTGAATAAATACCCTATCCGCACTTTCCAGGCTTTTTCGGCCGTTAACCCTATTTTGTTCGGTCTGATGTCCTCATTTTTATTGATATATTCACGACGTTTCGGTCGCTGTACACACTGGCTTTCTTCAGGTGATATATGTTCGGTAAATAAAGGGTTCAGTCGGAATCTCAACGTATATCATCTGAAGAAGGCTGGAGCCAATAAAAATGAGAATAAAGATGAGGACAACCGTCCGAATATAATAAATCGTGTAAATATGTAAGATACCTCAACTCAGATATATAGAGATAACCTAGAGAAGATCAGAGCGTACATCGGTCGAAACGTCGTGAATATGACAATAAAGATGAGGACAAGAGTTCGAACGATGTAATAGTGTAAAAAGTTAAATGCATCATCTCAGAAATATAGACAGATGCTGAAGAAAACCGGTGCTTACAATGTCCGAAACGTCGTGAACATGATAATAAAGATGAGGATAACCGTCCGAATGATGTAAATAGTGTAAATAGTTACAATACATCATCTATAGGCAGATCTTTTTCGGCCGATTTCAAAAGCGTTTACATAGCCTTTTGCGAGATGAACTGTTTTCTACATGAAAATTTGAAAATTAAAACTAAATTATAACAATATTGGCAATAAGACGAGTGACTGCAATCTTCGAGCCTTATATATATATATATATATATATATATATATATATATATATATATATATATATATATATAGCATAATGAGAAGCCACGTATACATTCTTAATATGTATATAATATAGAAAAAACAACTGAAAAGTTGCAAATTTAAAAAAATTGAATGTTTTTTTTGTGAAAGTATTTATCTATATTTTTATATATATTTGATATTTCGTATCGGTCCCGATCTTTCATCAGAAATGGCTGTTTTCAGAAGTTTGTTTACATTAAGTAGCGTCCGTCGCGAGACGCGGACGTCACGTGATATGGAATGCAACTGTGTTTGAATATTTCTAACGTAAATCTAACTGTAGTAATATTTTAGATGTTGTTTAAAAAAATTTTTAACTATATCTAACAAAAAATTTTGGTTTAACTATTGAAATATTCATAAAGATTTAATATACCCAAGTCTTTATTTAATACTAGTTTATATGTATTTAATTTTAATTTTAAAATCCAGTATTTTTCTTTTTTTGGGGGGATTTTTTTTCAGTTTTTTCTATATATATATATATATATATATATATATATATATTAAATGGACAAAGTCCGACAATTATTTTAAGACATTTTTATGTTTATATATTCTTTTTATAGATACAAATAATTAAGTAAATGCTATGTTTATAATAAACAGTATTAATAACATTTACCGGCCTGAATGTCCGAGAAATTTTCATAGAAAATATTCGTCCCCCGACAGGAATCGAACCTGTATTCTATACGGAACCGTCATTTAGCCTGACGTGCCTTAACCGATCGAGCCATGGGGGATCGTTCGATTATCAAGGACCGTGGCTCGATTGGTTAAGGCACGTCAGGCTAAATGACGGTTTCGTATAGGTTACAGGTTCGATTCCTGTCGGAGGACGAATATTTTCTATGAATATCTCCCGGCCATTAGGGCCGGCAAATGTTATAATACTGTTTATTATAAACATAGCATTTACTTAAATATTTGTATCTATAAAAAGAATGTATAAACATAAAAATGTCTCAATAGATACATATATATATATATATATATATATATATGTATATATATATATATGTATATATAGAGAGAGATAGTTAGATAGATAGATGCATATCGATATAGTGATTTACGAAGCGCAGCTTTGACTTTGCACAAAGTTGGGAGTATGGAGCACCGCATGTGATGATTGAACTTACTACTGAGTGGTAATTAATCTCACGAGACAAACTTTCTTAACTATCAAACTACCTTGTAGTCGCCACTGTTTAATGATTGTCAGTTTTATGCTTCAAGTTGATCTTCAAATTACAGCTGACAGCCACCATACAGCTTTCATTCCTATCTTCACACTGTCTATACCTAAAACATCATTTCTAAGGGTTTAATCTATTTTTTATTAATAACACTGAGGTACACGTATTTTATTGAACGCTATCTGACGCTTGATTCTAGGTAATTTGCACGCGTTAAATATGAAAATATCAATTCGTTTGGCGCTATCACGTCCTGATTCTTGTCAACAGCCGACGTGCCATTTTTCAAATTAAGACTAAAAAAATGAAGCCGTTTGTTAAAAATATGTTTGCCTTTTAACTAAGTTTAAGCGGGAAGAAAAAGATTTTGAAGTCGGAATTTTCGAAGAGTCCAATGTCATGCATATCCGAGAGCTTTCTGTTATTATCAAGGACGATTTTCATTTTTTATTTTTAACCAAATGTGTTTTTTAAATATGTTTCTGAAGTTAAAGGAATGTTTTATTTTCCAAACACTGTCAGCACGTTGTAGCCGTGTTCGTAGTAAATGTTTCTGTGCGATGAATTGTTTTCTACACTTCAATCCTTTTTCTAGCCTGTCGCTATTTTTATGGTTGATGTCCTGGTTAGCAATGTTTGTTGGTTCCACCAATCCAGACATTGACATGACCCGCCTTTCAACGTGCGCTAAGCTGACTCATCCTCGTTCGCTTCATATTCCATTGCTAAAGAGGAACTTCTTCACATACAGCTTCTTTTCAGAATTGTTGCAATATGTAACGAAATCACGAGAATATGCTTCACTGATCACAACAACCTTTTTCTCTTTAAGTCGGGGATCAACCTTTATTTATCTTGCATATCCACATAATATGAAACGATTTATTTGATCAGGGAAGCATCCTCTCGGGAGTCCGTTACATATTGCAACAGCTCTGAAGAAGAAGACTCTAACATGTATGGCTCTTGGGCCTTTTGTGAACAATAAAAAATATGTAAGCTATATTATATCAAATGTTCGGTTCATTTTACCGATGCAGTAAATGATTCCTCCTACTCCAATTGATACTTACAAGAACCAGATCAAAACAAAATTGGGTCATATCTTGCCTGTCTTCGTAGAGCTCAAAAGGCTCTAGGTAGCCTTGTGGAGGATGAATTATCTTTCATCATACAAACCCTTTCTCCACAGATGAAACCTTGCAAGGCTCCCGCGAACTCATCGTATTTTTCTTTTGGGAATAATTCCATACCGTCTTAATGGTCAGATTGTTGTCGCAGGTGCTTGTTAAAGAGATTCTTTAAACGGCGAAGTGATTTGTTTGGTTCATCGCGGAGGCGATTTGGCATGCAGCTATTTTGGCGAACAGGTTAGCAACTTGAAGATCGATAACATTGGGGATCAAGAATATTATTGAACGATGTCTGACGCTTGATTCCAAGTAATTAGTAAGACGCTGAATTATCAATTCAGTTTGACTCTACACCAAGTAGCGACAGTCTATTTCATGAGTGAACGAAATCTTCAAGCCTGATATATATGTATACATACATATATATATATATATATATATATATATATATATATATATATATATATATATATATATATATATATATATAATCGACTCTCCCGTCGAATTCGACGTATGAGGGTCAAGCAGACCAGTTCCTATAAACTGAGAGCCCGACGCACGAGATTTGATTATAGTGGTGAAGGTTTCGTGCAGGACCATCCACACTTTTTGTAGGGACGAATACAGAAACCTGGTGCACTGAGTGCCACAAGGTCCCCAAAACCACCCTCCGCAGGTTTTGAATTCAGAGTTGTACGTCTCCTAGATTAGATGCCATCCATGGCTATAGAACCCAGTCTCTCCTGCTATTTACCCATAGTTAGCGGGAGAAGAAGAGGATGCACACCTTTCCCAAGGGTATTAGCACGTAAGTGAATGTAATGGATTCGACTGGAATTCGAACTCGGCTCTCCGATTCTTCAATCCGAGCCGCTATCCATTACTCCAACGCACGTGAAGAACTGAAGCTAAAATGAGGCTAAAACTAATGGAAGCCAATGTTTTATATATATATATATATATATATATATATATATATATATATATATATATATATATATATATATATATATATATATATATATATATATATATATATATATATATATATATATATATATATATATATATATATATATATATATATATATATATATATATATATATATATATATATATATATATATATATGGATTAATTAAGGCTGGAAGTAGTGATTTTCCAAGCGTAACTCAGATGTGGCACAAGTCCGAAAGTATGTGATACCAAGTGAGGATGGAACTTACTACTCAGCCGACATAGTTCTAGCGAGACAAGCTTGTTAACCATTACACCATATCGAGGTGCCCAAGTATGGAGACAAGCTTGAAACAAAACTTTTTTTTTTGTATTTTTCCAATGAAACGTGTACCAGTGCACAAGTTATTACTTCGTATGTCCATTCCACGAAGTCTTTCATCGTAAAGTGAACACAGATTCTCGATTGGATTTAAATCAGGACAGTTTTCGAGAGAATCAATAGTACATTGATTTGCTTACTGGTAAGTCTTGCCATTGTATTCGTCCAGCGTTTCAATTTTCGTACGCTTCATTGGAGTAACTTCCATCGCAGAAAATGGCCGTATGACAACTAATCAACAGTCGAGGCAATATTATCTGGTCGTGATTAAAATATGATGCAATCATAGATGATGTAATATATTTCAAGGCAAAGCAAATTTCATCATACACCCAGAAGATAGATTCATATTACTGCACACCACTGCAAATGACCTAATCTGAGGCTAAAATAGAAATCGATTACGCCCTCTGATTCCAGTGGGTTTAAAATCATTGGTAAGGCTTGCCAGTGTGTTCGAAAAGCATTACACTTTTTGTACGCTAACTTGGAGTAACGTCCATCGCAGACAGTGGTCGTAGGACAACTAATCGACAGTCGAGACAATATGGTCTGGGCCTGATTAAAATCTGATGCAATCACTGATGATGCAATGTATTTCAAGGCCAAGGAAATTTAATTATACACTCCGAAGATAGAGTCATATTACTGCACGCCACTGCAAATGACCTAATCTGAGGCAAAAATAGAATTTTGATTCCAGTGGGTCTACAACTGCCCGTATGGCGAAAGAAAAGAAACGAAATTGGTTGTTTCTATTAGTTTGCATAAGGGTGTAAAAACAAAAGAAATCAGGTTTCTTTTCACATTTGAACTCCTGCTTGATGACATATTACTTGATGGTCTGCCTACTAGTATAAGTATTTAAAGTCCTTAAGTCATATAAATTGAAGAAAATCATAAATATAAACACAAAAATTGGTTTGATTAGGAATTTATTATAAAAAAAGGTACTTACAACCTAAGAAATTAAACTAGAAACACAGATAAGGAGATACAATATAAATTATTTTTAATTAAGTCGACTATTAAATCACGAAAATTACTAAATCATATGTCAATTCAAAATTATGTCAACTTAAATAACTGACTGACTGATTGAATTATCTCATTAACCACGCTAATGAGTTGTTTTTATATATTTTAGTTATCCCTCCAGAATATTCTACAGAAAACAGGAACGCTCGAGAAATTTCGAGAATTCTATGATATTTTTAGCTTAATTTACTAATATTAAAATTGTCTAAAACGACAAAATTAAAAATAGGATGTTACATATAAAAATATATATAATAGTACAAAAACATAACAATAGGTACAAATACGTGGATAAAAAAGAAACTAGTAACATAATGAGACTTCCCGAGTAGTGAGAAACAAAATGTTTTTATTAATAGGAAGAAAGAGAAGGAGTGTTGAGCAAAATCAGGACCTGATAGAGTAAAAATTCCTGCTCAGCGCATTCAAATTACATAGAACAATCAAATCTAATTCAGCAGAAAAAAACGGAACTTTCTTCCTTAGTATAATAATAGATGCTTTGACAGTTATTCCTGTTAGATAGTGCCCTGTATTTAGCAATTTTCTGCACCCACTGTCAAGGAATGGAGTCATGTGAAAAGATTGAGGTTATCAGGTTGTCATTTACGAAGGAAGGGCTGCACATAAGAGATATGATATATGACACAGGTAGTTCGACCGAGTAGTTAGAACGTTCCCATTCTGATCATGAGACCCGGGTTCGAATCTCACCATGATCGCTTTGTCAAGAAGACAACGTATCGCACTAGAGTGTTCGATCCCATCGTGCGGCACCTTTGTAAAGTTATTTAGCCTAAGCCTTGTGTGTGAAATTGGATAGACGGACCTCTTGGGTGCCGTAGATTGCTGTGCTAGCCCGAAGTCACAAGTCATCGTGATCGAGGGTTTGAGCGGGCTGGCCTTCTTCAAATTATCGATCACGCTAAGACAACACAATGTTTCCCGGAAACTGTAACTAAGTCCTGCTCAGCATAGTTGCAGTATAAACCACAGGTGGGCTCTGTGGGTGTTGAATAAAGACAAATGCGCCTGAGCAAATGTCTTCAATAGGGATTGGCTGGCCGTCCTAGTAGACGGGTATCCTTGAATACGAGTAACCAGATATACATACAGTTATGGTGGACATTTTATTTTCCTTCACAATGTTCCCTGATACGGCGAAAAATAGGATTATATATATTTAGAAAAATATTTTCCGTATTCTAAAAATTTCCGAAGGATATTTATGCGACATATCGTCCATTCATTAATACCTGAGTCGGCATTCATATGTAAAAAAGAAAATCCTGATGTATGATTTTTACGGTTAGATATAATTTTTTCTGCTTTCTCCATAACCTCGCTCTACGGCTATGAAGAATATCAAACAAACAACAAAAATGGCTGCCTTTTCTTACTACTATATGGGCAAATGAAGCCACTTAAATTTTTCTCCGTTAATTATCGACGATGAACCGGAGATAAGAGGTGGATTGAAACCTTTCCAAAACATATTTGCGCGTGAATGAATATACCGAACAAAACCAGAAACTGGAACTCGGCTCTCCTCTTAACAAGTCCGAGCCATTATCAATTACACTACCCTATTTCCAAGCTAATAGCAGCGGATATTCCCAAGCTGTCAGCCATCTTAGTACTGGCCAGGAACGACTTTGCTTAACTTCAGTGATCGTACGGGAACGTGGTGTGGCCGTAAGCCTAGCATTATCATGTCATCTTACAATTCAACAAACTAAATGAAAATATATACCTAACTTGTGACACCAGCTGGCAGCCATGGCGACTCGATGATAACCAGTTACGTGAATATAGCAACTGCTCACCCGATACTGTTCCCAAGAACCACTCAAGGTTACTGAATGGAGTGATCGTATGGGAACCGGTTTTTCAACGTGATACGGTTGTAATCCCAGCATTATCCAGTCTGCTTCTAATTGAAATCTAAAAATATTCCTGATGTATGATTTTGACGGCTGGATATAGTTTTTTTTTTCTGTTATTTCCATAATGTTTCTCTAAGAAGAATGTCAAACTGACAGCAAAGATGACTGCTTTTTCCTGCTATTGTATGCGAAGGTCAAGTCCCTCATATCTTTCTCCGTTAACGATCGACGCAGAGGAGAGTTTATTTCAAGTTGGCTCACAACGAACAATAATGCAGACAGAAGTGAATACATGCCGTTCCTAAGGGCATTCTATCTAAAGATAAACAGATGTAACCCGAATTTGAAATCAGTCCAACAATTTTGTTCTCTGTTCTGCAATATTATTAGTCGGATTAGTATTATTACAATTTTTTCTCTCATTTCCCTGACGGCAAGGTGATCAAATTTCAAACTTAAATTGTTTGTCCAGTTAAACTTAAATGTATTCGAAAATATATTCACATTAAATACTGAAGTAAAAGGAAAAATTTCAATAACTACATTGTATTTGCTATTATTTTAACATGTTTTTTTCACTGTCTGTGCAACTGTTTAAGTAATATAAGGCTCAAGAGCCACTTAAGTTAGAGGTTTTACTAAATGGAGGTGTTTTACGGACGCAAAAACTGTACATTATGAGGATATGTACGATCGATAAAGGTTTACCGTGAACTTGAAGATCGTAGTGTTCAAGGAAGCATCGTTTCGGGAGTCTGGTCTTCATGGAAACACATCACTATTTATTGTAAACTTTCTTGAAACTTAATAATTCAGAAACGAAAGATTTGCGGACATATGTTTATATGGACTTTTGTCCTTATTTTTGATACACCATATATATATATATATATATATATATATATATATATATATATATATATATATATATGGTTTCCACAAATTACGTCGGAGATACGTTCGTAGGTCGCAAAACAACCTGATTTTCAACGTAGGTCGGAACCCACCTACACCTAAGTGCAAAAAGTTCCCCCCCGGCCCCTTCCCAAAAAAATCACAAACAAGAGATAGCAAATGTATCATAATCCAATATGGCGTACAGCCGGTGAAGAAACAACTACGTCTTCCTCATATAACGCTATTTATTATAGGAGATGGCGCTGTAACCATATATTTATATGTGAAAATTTCTCAAAGTTAACTTTTAGAGAAGACAATATTTATAAATAAATGACAATAGGAAAACAGTAATTGGATGAAATGCGTCAGCAATTACTGCTTTCCTATTGTCATTTATTTATAAATATATTTATATTTTAGAATTGGACATAGTCCGACAATTTATTTAAAGACATTTATATATATTGTTTAACGTTCTTGTATCTATAAAAAGAACGTTAAACATAATATATATAAATGGCTTTAAATAAATATATTTATATATATAAAAATTCAACCTCAGCGTTGCAACTGCACACAAAAGTTTGTATCCGTTAAAAATAACTCATTAAAAAACAGAAAAACAAAACATATTTCGATTCGAATTTAATTTTTTTGTCTCAAATGCTACCTGAATTTTACCAAAAACAAAATAATTTCTATGCCTGAAGATGACTGACCGTACAGTCGAAAGTATTTGCGTATTAACGAAAAAACCTTGAACACCTTATAATTTTTAAAAACAAGGATCATAACATGCATCGAGTGATTTGTAGGTTAATATACCTTTAAAATTTTGTTAGCGAAGGGATTTCGCCATTTTATATCATTTAACTTTACTAATTTACATTTTGTATGAATGGTTCATTGTAATATATATATATATATATATATATATATATATATATATATATATATATATATATATATATTATAAATTAATTGATTTAAAATATGTGTTTTTCGCTACACAGTGATAACTATGTTTCAGAAATGGAAGGTAAATCTTTCGAATTTAATTTTGTTATTAAACCAAAGACATTAGTTCCATTTCCTCGTCAAGCGAATTTTGGAGTCTTGGCGAGGAAATGGAACTAATGTCGTTGGTTTAATAACAAAATTAAATTCGAAAGCTTTACCTACCATTTCTGAAACATGGTTATCATTGTGTAGCGAAAAACCTATATTTTAAATCAATTAATTTATAATATTAATGCTCTGTAAATTTACATTGAGCACTATTGTGTAAAAATAAAAATATCAATGAGAACACCGGATTTTATATATTAGTGTTCTTTCTTTTATATATATATATATATATATATATATATATATATATATATATATATATATATATATATATATATATACGAGGGTCATTCAATAAATAAGGTGAATGTTTCGATATAAGATCTTCTAATACAGATAGAAGCTTACTCTTTTTTTTTTTTTACTTCTTTTTCATATGGATTTAATTTATTTTGCAGATTAAAAAAAAAAACTTGAGAGTTTTGTCGATTAACAAAGATGGGCAACCAAGAAGCATGCTCCATGATTGAACAGCGGTCAATTATCAAGTTTTTGGTTGCTGAAGGGTGCAAACCAGTTGAAATTCATAGGAGAATGTCAACTGTGTATGGTGCCACATGTTTCAGCTAAAAAAATGTCTACAAGTAGGCTAAATTGTTTAAAGAAGGACGGAGCAGTATTGAGGATGAAGACAGGCCTGGGAGGCCTACAAAAGTGAGGTCTCCTGAGGTGATAGAATCAGTCAATGACCTCATTCAGTCTGACAGAAGGGTGACTGTGGATGACATTTCAAGGACTTTGAAAGACATAAAGAACAAACGCAGTGGTCATCAGTCAGAAGGAGTCATCTTGCATCATGACAACGCAAGGCCTCACACAGCAGCCAAAACGGTGCAGACCATCAACGAACTGGGCTGGGAACTGCTCCCTCATCCCCCTTACAGCCCAGACCTTGCCCCTTCAGACTTTCACCTGTTAGGGCCCTTGAAAGCGTTCACGTGAGGCACGAAGTTTAAAAGTGACGATGAAGTCAAAAGTGTTGTGAGCGACTGGCTGAGACATCAGTCCAAAGAATTTTATGCTGAGGGAATACGGAAGCTTGTGCACAGATGGGAAAAGTGTGTGACAGTTCTGGGAGACTACGTTGAAAAAGAAATAAAGCTTCTATCTGTATTAGAAGTCCTTATACCGAAAGATTCAACTTATTTATTGAATAACAAAATAATGTGTGTGTATATATATATATATATATATATATATATATATATATATATATATATATATATATATATATATATATGTGTGTGTGTGTGTGTGTGTGTGTGTATATATGTATATATATATATATATATATATATATATATATATATATATATATATAGTCACTCATTTTTACTTTTTGGGCTACTGTGGAAAATTTATATTGAATCCATTGCAATATCTGCTGCTAGGAAAGTTGATTCACTCTGTCATGTTACGCATTTTATGTTGTCATCCAAATCTATCTTTCATATTTATTACTCTGTCATTCGTCCTTGCTTTGAAGAGTGCTACTTCATCTGGTTTGGTTTTACTGATATATATTTAGAGATTCTTAGTAAAAATCCAAAGAAGAATCTGCAATCTGTTTAGCTTCTCGGCTACATTCAATTTCCAACCGCCGAAATATATTGCCTATTTTTATATGCCTTTTTATACAAATATTTCATGGTAATTGTTCTGATGAACCTTTCTCCATGTTACCCAGATTTCATGAATCTAAGCGCTGTATTTGATTGGCGACAAGACTTCATCCTTTTATAGTTAAAATGGCTAGATATAACCGTAAGTTCTATGCTAACAGTTTCTTCTCTCGCACTTCTCGCTTGTGGAACTCACTTCCGGACTTATGCTTCCCAATCATCTTTGATCTTCGGAAATATAATGCAATGTCAATCATTATCTATGAATATACTTTTTTAAAAGAAACAAAAAGGCACGTCACAGCGATGCGAAGAGGACTGAAGCCGAGATGCCAGTTCAGGACCAATAACATTGCAGAATCTTCTTTTATCTCATGAAGGATCACTAAATATATGACAGAAGCAACAGACCAGATGTGACAGCAATATTCAAATCATAGACGAATTGTAGACTTATAAATATTTAAGTCAGATTCAAATGTCAAGTTAGAACTGATAAAGTTACAGACCCTTCTTCGGATTTTATCAAGAATCTCTCTCTCTTTCTCTCTCTCTGTCTCTCTCTAAATATATATATATATATATATATATATATATATATATATATATATATATATATATATATATATATATATCAATATAGCATGGCAATTTTTCAGACGAACTTTCCGCTACCCAGACTTTATGAATTTAAGCGCTGTATTGATGATTGGCGGAATTATATTGAATTAATTGCTAGGTCTGCTGCTAGGAATGTTGATTCCAAGTGGTATGTCAGAAATCTTTTCTCGCCAGAATCTATCTTACATATTTATAGGTCTAACATTCGTCTTTTGTGTGAATATTCCTGCCTCATCTGGTCTGGAGCTCTTGCGATATTTCTGGGAGATTTCTCATAAAATCCAAAGAAGATTCTCCAGTGTTACTGGTCCTGACCCGGCACCACATCTTCAGTCACTTTCCCATGAACGTCATGTTTCTTGTACCTTTTCCTCCTCTCTATGTATATTGTCATGGTAATTTTTTTGTTGGACTTGCTTCTATGGTGCCAAAGGTTTATGAATTGAAGCTCAGTACTAAGTCTAATCAATTTACAGATGCAATGGCTAGATGCAACCGTAATTTATATGCTAAAAGTTTATTTTATCGCACGTCTCACAATAGAAATCTCTCCCGAATTCTTGCTTCGCAATCAACTTTGATCTTAAAAAATTTAAATATAACTGGCTTCTTGATTTTTCTTCTTTTATTATACACTCTGCTTAATAGTATGTTTTTTTTATTATTATTTGATATTCTCTAACACTCAGTAATACCCTTTCCGTCTTAGTGGCTTTATTGCCTTGCTTTGGGTGAAATAATAATAAAATGTAGTTT
>OZ038518.1:22004137-22006637 GCA_964036315.1 Acanthosepion esculentum | reverse complement strand
AAATTAAACTGTAACACATATCTGTTAGATGTGGACGTCTATTCTACTCGAATATCTTCATGTCTCGCACATCTCGCCTGTGGAAGTCCCTTCCTTATTCCTGTTTCCCTGACAAATATAATCTCCAACTATTTAAGTGTAACGTCAATCGACATCTCCAGTTGCCTTGATCTATCCACTTCCCTTCTCCACATCCTTTCCCCTTTCATTCCTATCTGCTCTCGCTCCAAATCTTCTGTAACCCCCTCGCCTTGATCGATACACTATCTTTCTCCACATCCACTCCTTTGCTCTTCCTCCAAACCTTCTGTAACCAATTGCGTGCTAGTGGCTTCCAGCCTTGCTTGGGGTGGAAAGCTTAAAAATATATATATCAATTCGGAATTTGATCTTCTTCGAAATTGTCCCCTTCTGAAACCACACACTTCGTTTCAGTTGATGGTAGCATTCCTGGAATTCCTATTTTGGGGATTGCGAGCAGCTGCCTTATTGTATTCTCTTGGATTTTCCTCGACGTTTTGAAATCTGGTTCCTTTCAGGTGGGACTTGAAGGAAATTGTCGCAAGAGACGAGATCTGTTAAATATGGTGGCTGTCGGACCTGGGGAATGTTGTCTCTGGCCAAAAACTACTGCAAAATCTGTGGTCTATGATGAAACATCTGTGGTTTTGTATGACGACCGCATACTACACACCATCCTTCCAAGCGCTGCTATGCACAATGATAAAGAGCAATAACGTTATAAATTAGCTTAGGGCAAGCACGTCAGTGTTTGTGATCAATTCGAGACCAAAAGCGGCTTCACTTTGGGTACTTTTGATCCATTACCTTAGCAAGAATCTTGATACATTTTAATACATCTTTAAAGTATTCAGCGTATATATCTCTTAAACGTATGTATACTTTTGATTGGTTGTATCGCCAGCCATATTTAAGTGAAATAATTATTTCATGTAAGAACATTACATGTTTCGCAAATTGGCAATGGACATCCTTTTTATAAACTAGTCAGCATCATCGAGACAGACACATAGTATTAAAAATGACGGTTTAGGTGTCATATAATGGAGTATTTGTGGGACATATATTGGGGTATTTGAAGCCAATAGTTGTGATCTTTGTGCGAGACAAATAAAGCTGGCTATTTTAAATTCAAATTTCTAAAACTGAGAGAATAAGTGAAAAACAATTGTTATGGCTAAGAAATTATAAAATAGGAGAAATTAAGACAAATGAAGGTAACGATTGGTATTTAGATCAAAGTTGACAGAGAAGCAAGATGCTGGAAGGGACTCCCGAAAGGTAAAAGTGCTATAGAAGAAACTGTTAGCATAGAACTTACGGCTACATCTAGCCATTTCAAGTGAAACATCCTACGACATTTCCGCCAATCTAGTACTCTTAATTTCATAAATCTTAGATGCCATAGAGGTAAGTTTAATTATTTCACCCTAAGCAACGCAATAAAGCCACTAAGACTCAAGCAATTTACTGAGTGTGAGATAATATGAGAAAAAATAATAAAAGAAGAGGAATTAAGAAAACAGAATGTAACGATTGACATTGCAGTTCCAGTTTGAAGACCAATCTTGGCTGGGAAGCAAGAAGCCGGAAGATTTCTGCGATGGAAGAAAGTATTAGCAAAGAATTTACGGGTACATCTAGCCATTTAATTTGATTTGCTCACTGGTAAGGCTTGCCAGTGTGTTTTTGCAACGTTACAGTTTTCTTGCGCTTCCTTGGAGTAGCGTCCATCGCACACAATGGCCGCAGGACAAGAAATCGACAGTCGAGACAATGGTGACTGGGTGTGATTAAAATCTGATGCAATCACGGATAAATCAATATTTTCATGGCCAAACAAATTTCATAATACAGCCCGAAAATATATGAATATTCTTGCACACCACTGCAAATGACCTAATTTGAGGATGAAATAGAAATCGATTAAACCCTGTCATCCAGTGGGTCTAAAACTGACCTTATGGTGAAAGTAAGGGAACTAGAGCGGTCATTTCAAATTGATGTGAACACGGGTGTACATATGACACTACATATGGAACATAGATTGTATTTAATTATTTCACTCTAAGCAACGCAATAAAGCCACTAAGATGCAAGGCGTTACTGAGTGTGCGATAATAAGAGAAAGAACTAAAAAAAAAGAAGAGGAATTAAGAAGACAAAATGTAACGATCGACATTGCATTTTGATTTTTGGAGACGAAACTTGATTGGGATGCAAGAAGGCGGAGGAGTTCTACGGTTACATCTAGCGATTTCAACAGTAAAATGATGAGACCTTGCCGCCAATCTAGTACTGCGCTTAAATTCGTAAAGCTTCGGTACTATAGAGGCAAGTTTAACTGAATAATTTCCTTGAAAATATACATATAGAACAGGAAAAGCAAAACAATGTTCAGGTGGTGGGAAAGTGACTGAAGCCGAGATGCCAGGTCAAGACCGACAACATTGCAGATTATTATTTGTATTTTATCAAC
>OZ038518.1:21911637-22001637 GCA_964036315.1 Acanthosepion esculentum | reverse complement strand
GAAAATTTATCTACATCAATTCCCGTGTGCGCAATCCTAACTTCTGTGATTCTCCCTCACTCTACCCATTCGCCACAACGCGAACAATAAAGATATTAATATATTTTTATATATATGTGTTCGTTGCTTTATTTAAACATAGCCGAAATATACTACACGTGTTGTATCTATATCTGATGGCTGTCTGCATATTGATCTTGAGATGTTTATGCTTCAAACTTTTTCAAGATGGCGCTAAATATCTCTAAAACTGATGGCAATCATTACAATGCCCACTCAGCTGAATTAATGATACCAATTGTTTTTGTTGTTTTAGAAACATTAACGTTTCTGTCTGAAGGAATTTTCCTCTTCAACTCCTGACTTTTACAAACATACAAAGTTCAAAGACTAAGATTATAAAAATTCCGAGAATATTTTCGTTTCATATCGAAACAAGTGTCTTCAGTAATTGGCCGTTGCGAAAAGCAATTGACAGAAATGTCCAACAAACAGAATTGGCAAAGTTTGCAATAATCAAAAACAAAAGAAAGAAAAAAACAGATCAGGAATTATACCCAGCAAACAATTTATGCAAGACAAAAATAATAAGGTAAAAAAATTCAGAAACTAAGAACGGTGTTAACATGCAAAAAGATGGCTAGAGTTTCCCCGAAAATTTGTCTCCGTCAATTCCAGTGTTCTCAAACCAAACCTCTGTGATTCGACCTCACTCTACCCAATCGCCGCAACTGGAACAATAAAGGTATTCACATATATTTATATTGTTATATAGGAATAAAGTGTCGCTGTCGACGCTTGAGTTTGAACAGAGATCACCAGAGAGCAAACACAGGCGATCCCT
Organism: Acanthosepion esculentum; assembly: GCA_964036315.1. Lineage (NCBI taxonomy): Eukaryota > Metazoa > Mollusca > Cephalopoda > Sepiida > Sepiidae > Acanthosepion > Acanthosepion esculentum. The sequence goes on along the minus strand of OZ038518.1, from coordinate 22,000,793 downwards.
GTAGACCACGTGACCATTGAGGAAACGCATGAGTACGAAGTTAGCGTGACGTCTAAATGATCGCCATTTCTAGTCTATCCTCTATTATTATATTCTACATTCTATTCAGTATACTACTACTCTATTCTGATCATTATACGCGTTACTATTCGAGCGAGTATTATGCAGCAAGTACTACTAGTGTGAATACAATTCGAAGGCGTCTGACACCAGCATTGTTCAACAGCGTTACTATAGCTGTATCTGCGATTACAAAGTCTCTACTACAACGAGCATCACAAAAGCGAGAACGGCTATTCGTTGACATTGCAAAAGTATCAAACGAGTGTTTGTTGAAATCATCAAATGTATATAAGTGATCGTCGCCTTATTTACCAATATACTATAGAGAGAGGGAAAGGGTGTCAGAGAGAAAAAGAGAATTAATCCAAATATAAGATATGTCACTACGCTAATTGATGTTACATTTGCCATCCCGACTCCAGAGTTTTGGAGACGGATACTACAGAAATCACGCCGTCCACGCACAGGGGGTATCAGCAATTGTGTGTGTGTGTGTGTGTGTGTGTGTGTGTGTGTGTGTGTCTTCTGAAGATTCCGTTTACGCACCAAACAGACTGTCGCCTCAGTCAGTGTCCAATGTTATATTTTTTAGTATTGAGCATAACTTAATATATTTTGTTTAACTTACTAATTTCCAAGCACTTTTTCAAATTGACCGTCTGTTTATTTTGGAGGCTCCGGGTATATCTCGTTTTTTTAATATCTTTTGTTTTTTTTGTAAACCGTAATTTTCTTCGAAATACTTTTATTTTTTATTGAACTATTCACGTTCTTAATTTGCATGAATTTCAATATTTTCTCCAAACATAAACTGCAATTTCTTGGGCTGTTTCTGTTTCTCTATTGCGTTATATACTTGCCTCCTAAACGTTTCTTTCATTTTCATTTTTTGTCCAACATGCATATCGTGATAAGATGGTGTTATTCTTATATCGTGCTTATTTGAATTAAAAAGAAATGGACGGAGCATCATGTTTTTAATCCTTTACTAGCTGGTCCGAGGTAAATCTCCTCCCCCGTGTTTCCTTTCTTTACAATTTCGCCTTATATAATGTTTTTCTCTCTACATTTACCTTGTATTTTTATGTATAATACAAAGTTCTTTTAAAAGGTTTTAAAAGTGAACACTGTTATATATACGAAGAAAACGGAAAAATATACAAATATATCTATATACGAGGGGCATTCAATAAATAAGGTGAATTTTTCGGTATATGGACTTCTAATATAGATGGAAGCTTACTTTTATTTTTTTCAAAGTAGTCTCCCAGAACTGTCAGACTTTTGCCATCTGTGCACAAGCTTCCGTATTCCCTCAGCGTAAAATTCTTTGGACTGATGTCTCAGCCAGTCGCTCACAACAGTTTTGACTTCATCGTCACTTTTAAACTTCGTGCCTCTCGTGAACGTTTTCAAAGGACCAAACAGGTGAAGGTCTGAAGGGGCAAGGTCTGTCTGTAAGGGGGATGAGGGATCAGTTCCCAGACCAGCTCGTTGATGGTCTGCACTGTTGGGGCTGCTGTGCTGTTTGTGCTCTGCAATAAGCATCTTTGGCACCCACCGGCAGCTGACCTTGTGTGCTGTCCCAACAGATAAGCTCAAATCCCTTGCAATGTCATCCAAGGTCACTCTTCTGTCAGACTGAATGAGGTCATTGACTGATTCTATCACCTTAGAAGACCTCACTTCTGTAGGCCTCCCAGGCCTGTCTTCATCCTCAACACTGCTCCGTCCTTCTTTAAACAATTTAGCCCACTTTTTTGGATGAAACATGCGGCACCATACAAAGTTGACATTCTCCTATGAATTTCAACTGATTTGCACCCTTCAGCAACCACAAAATGGATAACTGACCGCTGGAGCATGCTTCTTGGTCGGCCATCTTTGTTAATTGCCAAAATTCTGAAAGTTTTTTTTTAATCTGCAAAAGAAATTAAATCCATGTGAAAAAGAAGTAAAACAAAAAAAAAATAAAAAAGAGTAAGCTTCTATCTGTATTAGAAGTCCTTATACCGAAAAACTTATTTATTGAATGACCCTCGTATATATAAAATTGTAGCCTCTCTATCCATTTGTTTACAATTGAAATTCTCCCAATATTATGAAGATAGACCGCCATAACTATATATATATTCTGAAATTACATTACAAAAGGTACTTGAAGAAGTATATTTCATTTTTGTCAAAGGGGCCTCCGAGGTAACAGAACGCCCACCCACTTTCCAATTATTTTTTTCCTTTGATTTAAATTAAATTTAAATTTGAACAAGGGAATGACTCCTATAAAACATAACGGAGACAGCCATATGGAGGTCACACCGGCAAGATCAAAATGAGAAAATATTGACGTCAAGTTCAGCAAGAAATCAATAATCCGTGGATAGTGCCTTACAATAGATACTTTTTACGACAATTCAGCTGTATATATATATATATATATATATATATATATATATATATATATATATATATATATATATATATATTTAAATAAAAAGAAAGAACAGTAAGATATGTAATCCGGTGTTTTTATTGATATTTTTATTTTTACAAAATAGTGCTCAATGTATATTTACAGTGCATTAATATTATAAATTAACTGATTTAAAATATCTTTTTTCGCTACACAGTAATAACCATGTTTCAAAAATGGAAGCTAAAAACTTCAAATTTAATTTTGTAATTAAATTAAAAACATTACTTCCATTTCATCCTCGAGAGAATTTTAACTTATATATATATATATATATATATATATATATATATATATATATATATATATATATATATATATATATGTATATATATATATATATATATGTATATATATATATATATAAGTATAATAATAATTTTAACTTATATATATTTTAACTTATATATTATATTTTATATATTATATTTTAACTTATATATTGTATATATTTTAAATTATATATATTTTAACTTTTATATATATATATTTATATATATGTATAATAATGATTTTAACTTATATATATATATATATATATATATATATATATATATATATATATATATATATAGCATGATGTGAGGCCACGTATACTTTTTTGATATGTATATAATATATGGATAAAATAACTGAAAAAAAATTGTGTGTTTTTTTAATGAAAGTATTTATTTCTGTGTTTATATACATATTTAATATTTCAGACCACCTCGGTCCTACCTCAGAAATCAAATGAGATGAGACAAACACAGTATCTCATTTGATTTCTGAGGAAGGACCGATCTGGTCTGAAATATTAAATATATATAAAAACACAGAAATAAATACTTTCATAAAAAAAACACCCAATTTCTATTTAGTTATTTTATCCATATTATATACATATATATATATATATATATATATATATATATATATATATATATATATATATATATATATATATTCCTCACTTTTTTTCTTTGTAATCTTTCATTATCCTGTGAAAGGACTTGTTAAATAGGTGAAGATATCTGGCACGTTACCCTATCCCCTTACACATCTTAATAAAGATAGATTTAAACGTATTCCTATCTCTCCCATCCCTCTCTAATTCCGATCATATCGTTCGTCCTCCTCCTCTCCCTCTCTCTATCACCGTACATCAACTTAAAACTACTCGTCAAAAACTTGTATAAAAATAGTAATATGATAATTTTCAACCATTTTCATTTATGCTTGGAAATGTGATCTGAAGAGCCAGGAAAAATAGCATTCCTGGGGAAATTAAATCTTACCTACTGACCCTTAAATTTATCTCTTTTAATTTAATTTATATATACATACATATGATGAAAATGTGGAAAAGACAAAGCAAAATCCGAATATGTGAGTTTACTGTTTTTGTTTTTGTTTTTCTGTCGACGTCAGACGTTTCGGTCAAATAGACCTTCTTCGGGACATGGTTAATGGAGACATATTTATATTAAATTTAAGTTAAATATAAATATGTCTCCATTAACCATGTCCTGAAGAAGGTCTATTTGACCGAAACGTCTGACGTCGACAGAAAAACAAAAACAAAATAAAAAAACAGTAAACTCACATATTCGTATTTTGCTTTGTCCTTTCCACATTTTCATCATACCGTCGGATCTACATCCATATATTTGCTTACATACATACATATATATATATATATATATATATATATATATATATATATATATATATATATATATATATATATATTGCACGTGAAACATCTTAATGTAAATAATGACAACATATCAAGAAATGTATTAAGTCAGATTAAATGTAACTAATAATCTTTAATTATGTATAATAATATAATGTTTAATATCGTAGAAAATCGACGACGGTGTATCTTTATAAACAGTAATTCAAACTTTGCTAAACAGAGGCTTCTCTGTGGTTGCATGGTACTTCAGGCTATATGATGGTTCCCATAAGGGTTACAGGTTCGATTCCTATCGGAGAGCTCATATTTACTACGAAATTTCTCGAACATTCAGCCCGGTGAATGTAATTAATATATTTAATTAAGTAACAGAACATTTACTTAGATAAATTATATCTACAAAATTAACGTATAATGAGAAAATATATTAAATAATTGTCGAAATTAATCCATTTCATAATATATATATATATATATATATATATATATATATATATATATATATTGACACGTAGACTAACTCTACACATTTCTGACAATAGCTCAATTAGATCTCATTTAAATATTCATGGAGACTTACTGGACACTATTCGGAACATACTTGTCGACAACACTAATATGATAGAATGATCCACATGCAAAAAAAGGCTAAAAATAATGGAAGCCTTATTAATAAAAACAAGCAAACCAACACTTAATAATATTAACTTTGAACATGGACATTATATCTTGACCTTGTATTGAAACAAAGAAATGAAAACATTTTATAAAACATACATACAACAAACTATTTCTAATTTTAAAAGTTAAAATATAATACTTGAAAATGGCTAAATGTATAGCCGATAGCGCTCGGATAAAAAGAACATTCGGACAGTTTTTATGTAATTTATCATCCGAAAAGAACAAAATTATTACATCGGATGAGAAATTGTATAAAAAACTAAATAAAAGCACCTTGTTTGTCGTTTTAAATGAAATGTGCATGAAGAAGGATTGCTACCTAAACACCCCCCCCCACACACACACATATATATATATATATATATATATGTATGTATATATATATATATATATATATATATATATATATATATATATATATAAACATAAAACATAAGATAGCATGTATTTTATATACAAAGAAACAATCACGCATAATATTACTGATTGATTCTATGCGTGATTATTTCTCTATCTCTCTCTCTCTCTCTCTCTCTCTCTCTATCAATCTATATATATATATATATATATATATATATATATATATATATATATATATATATAAAAGTGGACATGGAAGTCAGCACTTAGAGGCGACAGTGTGTTTCATGCTTAAAAGAAAAGTTGCTGCCAAATTACACACACACACACACACACACACACATATATATATATATATATATATATATATATATATACATAAATATAAAAGTGAACATAGTGAACATGCACTAGCATGAAACACACTGTCGCCTCTAAGTGCTGACTTCCATGTCCACTTTTATATTTACACACGCTCTATCTCTGATATTGAGCACTTTATTCCATAAATATAGCACACTTTAAGACAATATTTCTTCATACATATATATATATATATATATATATATAGATATATATATATATATATATATATATATATATATATATATATATATATATATATATAATAAACTATAAAATCCCAAATCACCACTTGTGAGGAATAGTCTATTTCGGCAGACGTAGATATCGGTAGTTTGTCTTATCAACCTCGGTGTGTTTCGTTAATTAGGAGTTAAACGTGAAAGATAAAAGGAAATACTTGAAAATTTAATACAGACTTTATTCATTTCTATGTATCAGTCAGGCGAAAGGCAAGGGTCAGGGGTCAGTGTAGGGTGGAACGTATTTGTCTTAAAAGGAAAAATATTTATAAAATTATACCCGAATATTAAACCTTATGACCTTAATTTGATGTTATCTGAAGAAAGAAATTAAAATTTAATTTAAAATTAAAAGAGTAATAAAAAGGGGTTTAAAATATCTTGAAAAATATATCAGTGAAAGGATTCAATCGATTAATGGAAAGAGTTTTGGGTGGGGGAGATCTTAGTGTAGGGGAAAGTTTATAAATTATAATATAGTGTAAAGAGTTTATAGAGGGATATATATATATATATATATATATATATATATATATATATATATATATATATATATATATATATATATATATATATATATGTTATATATATATATGTATGTATACATATATATATATATGTGTGTATATATATATATATGTGTGTGTTATTATATGTATATATATATATGTGTGTGTGTGTGTGTGTGTGTGTGTGTGTGTGTGTGTGTGCAGAAAAATAGGAAAGAACAACTTAGGTAAATAATCCGGAGTTCTTTAGTATTTTTGCTTTCATTTTTAAAAAGACAGTGCTCCATACAGAAGGAGAGCTTATATTATGATATTTTTTTTAAAAATATGGTTCCTTCGCTACATAAGACTTCTCATGTTTCAAAAGCGAGAGCCGAGACCCTCATTATAATTTTTGAAATTAAGTTGAACTAAGGTGTCTGTTCTCGCTTGACGATGAAGCGAGACCAGACACCTTAATTCAACTTAATTTCGAAAATTTCAAAAATTATATTGAAGGTCTCGGCTCTCGCTTTTGAAACATGAGAACTCTTATCTAGCGAAGGAATCATATTTTTTTTTAAATATTATAACATATATATATATATATATATATATATATATATATATATGTGTGTGTGTGTGTGTGTGTGTGTGTGTGTGTGCAGGTAGGCAGAAAGAACACGTTAGGTAAATAATGAAAATATTATATATATATATATATATATATATATATATATATATATATATATATATATATATATAACACTTATTTTAGTGAGTAAAGCAGAGAAGTAATATATGTCAATATTTTATTGAGTTTCTCCTGCTATCGAATAAATTCTTTGATCACATGTGATTTTCCGAATATGTTTAATGTTTCGTGTACCGTTAACCATTGTTTGTCATATTCGTGAAAACAAGGTAGACATCAAGAGATGGCCGATTGGCTTTTATGTAATTTACGATCCAGTGTTTGAAATGAACGTAGCATCACATGCCCTGGTCTTTGTGTAGATATTAGCGTCACGTCACGAATGTGATCTCAGTTCAAACGCATTTAACACGTGCGGGCCGAAAGTTAAATAGATGTTATTGATTGTAGGTTGCCGACTTTTGATGTGAAGTGACTCCAATATTTTTAATCGATATTTGCGTTTGGTTTCGCAGAATAATTTTGCATTGTGAACCATAATCTGATTACAGTGATGGAATCTATTGTCTTGAAATTTCCATCAGAATTGGATAGGACAGACGAAACAATATCTGAATGTTTCGGTAGTGTAATGAAATAATGAAAGGTGCCTTTCAGAAAATAAGAAAATTATAAATGTAGCAAAATCTTGCGAAAAACACAGAAAACGTAATGAACTGCTATGAAATATCTAATAACTATAGTTGATTTTTTTTATTAATCATTTTACCCATGTTAGGTAATAAAGCCACTAAGATATAAACGATTACTGAGAGTTAGATAATGAGAACAATAGTATTACGCAAACAGAACAATAAAAGAACAAGAATTTAGAAGACAGAATATAACGATTGACATTGCATCTAAACTTTTGAAGATCACATTTATCTGGAAAGCAAGAATTCGGAAGAAAGTTCCACAAGCGTGAAGAGCGATAGAAGAAACTCTTATTCTAGGACGTACGGTTACATCTAGCCATTTCTCTAAAATGATGCCAATCTAGTACTGCGTTGAAATTCATCAAGTCAAGCTAACTTGGAATAAATTTGATCAGAACAATGACCATTTATAGAAAAGCCCCCAAGGAAGCTACATTACAGCGGTGGGAATGTGACTGAAGCCGAGATGCCAGATCAGGACCAATATCATTACAGATTCCTATTTGAATTTTATCAAGAATCTCTGCAAATATCGAAGGTGCACTAGACCAGATAAGGCAGGAAGATTCACAGTAAAGATGAATGGTAGACCTATAAATATGTAAGATAGATTCTGGTTAATAAAAATTGTCTATCATGACACACTAAACAATCTTTCCTAGCAGCGGACCTAGCAATTGATTTAAATTTAATCTTTCCATTTCATGTCAACTGGGAACATTAGCCCGAGCAAGCTCAATGAATAATTTTTTGATAATCTCCACACGGATGAAGAAGATATTTGAAGCGACAGAGAGATGGTTATAGTGACAAGTAATGAGAATGACATGGACTGAGAGTGTGCGTAATAGGGAAGTAGAAGGGGCAAAAAAGTACACAGAAGTTTATAATAACAAAAGAAAAGAGAAAGAAAGAGTAAAGGAAAATAGAAAGAAAAAAGAAAAAGGGAAAAGGAAGAGAAGAGAAAGACAGAAATGCTTAATTGATTGTTTGATTAGTTTTCTACGGATTATCAACCCTTTGCTGGTTATTTAAAGCCATAAAATATTTTTAGATCGTAAGAATTATAATGATTTAGTAATGGTAGCCTTACTAATTAACCCGTAACTGGGGAGAAGAGGTGGATTCATGTCTAACCAGAATTTAATAAGCAAACAAAAAGGCAAGAATGTTCTATATTACAATTAATATATAAACTGATCCCTCATTTCGTGGCCACGGTAGTTTCTATACATTTCTATTCCAGAGAATGTAAATAAATCTAAAAGACCTGCCTGTGTAGCTAATCAGTATTTCATTGATTGATTCGTTTTATACGGCTTATCAACAAACAAGAAATTATAATGTGGATATAAAGTGGGGGATCAACTCTATATCACAATCAATATATAAACTGATCCCTCACTTTGTGTCCACGGTAGTTTCTATCCATTTCTATTCCAGAGAATGTAAATAAATCTAAAAGACATGCCTGTGTAGCTAATCAGTATTTCATTGATTGATTCGTTTTCTACGTCTTATCAACAGACAAGAAATTATAATGCGGATATAAAGTGGGGGATAAATTCTATATTACAATTAATATATAAACTGATCCTTCACTTTGTCGCCACGGTAGTTTTCATACATTGATATTCCAAAGGCTGTAAATAAATTTAAGAGGCTAGCTTGTGTAACTAATCAGTATTTCATTGATTGATTGATTCGTTTTCTACGGTATATCAACCCTTTTCAGGCTATTTAAAGCCAAAATATATTTTTAAATTGTAAAATATCTTGTGTGATAATAATGATTTACTGATACAAGTCTTACTAATTAACCCATAGTTGGGGAAGAATAGTTGGATTCATATATTTTCCATGGGTATTTGTGCGTAATTGAATATAACGAACCTAACTGGAATTTGAACTCAGAACTCCGATTAACAATTCCGAACGGTTATCCATTACACAAGCCGCACACCCCAGCTCCTGGTATGCCCAATCTGTGACTCAGCTGATCAGCTTCGACGTTGCTTAACTTCGGCGATCGTACGCGAACCGGTGTGTAAGCGTGATGTGACCGTAAGCATATTTCAGAAAAAGAAAGCTTAGATGAGAAGACGTAGATGGGAAAAGAGGCAGAAACAACCATACTTTATTATGTAAGCATAAAAAGACAAAAATGTGTGTGTGGGGGGGATAAAAAAATATTGTCTTTTGCAGGCGACAAGAGATATTGTTTACAAGGGAGATAAGCGATGCTGCAACTCATCCGGGTCCCATAGGTGTCCGTCTCTAGCTTAAGTAGACAAAATACGTTGTCATAATGTCATAATGACGCAATTAAATATCTGAGAAGTTGTTGATTTTTTTCATGTATGTTTTAAAATGCCAGAAAATAACGTATGTGATAGAAGGAAGGAAGGAAGGAAGGAAGGAAGGAAGGACAGAAAGGGAGGGAGTACAGAAAGGAAGAAAGAAAGAAGGAAAGAAAAAAGGAAAGAAAAAAGGAAAGAAAGAAAACAGAATGAATTATGAAATAAAACCTTTTAAAAAAACAATTGAAAGGGAAGAGAAAAGGAAATGAAATTTAGAAAGCCCGAAAGAAAAGGAAAATAGAAAGAAAGAAACAAACAAACAAATAAAGAAAAAAGAAAGTAGAAAGAAAAAAGGAAAAAAAAGAAAAGGAAAGAAAGAACTCAAAATAAAACTTACAAGACAATAAGAAATAATTAAAAAAAAAACAATAAAAATGGAGAGGCAAAGAAATTAAATTTAGAACAATCCGAAGGAGAAGGAAGGGAAAAAGAAATGAAAGAAAAAAGAAAGAAAGAAAAAGGAAAGAAATAAACAAAACAGAAACAAAATAATTTAAAAATCTATTAAAAAGGCAAGAAAAGAAAACGAAACTTAGGACATCCCGAAAGAAAGAAAGAAAGAAAGAAAGAAAGAAAGAAAGAAAGAAAAAGAAAAAATTAAGAAAGAAAAACAATGAATAATAAAATGAACACACAAATAAAACTTAACAGAAAAAAATGAAATATTAAAAACACAATTAAAAGAAAAGAAAAGGAAATGAAACTTAGATAATCGCGTATGAAAGAAAGAAAGAAAGAAAGAAAGAAAGAAAGAAATGTAGGAGAGAAGGAAAGAAAAAAGAACTTAGGATAAATTTTCAAACAAAAGGAAATATAAAAAAACAAATAAATAGAAGACAAAAGTAAATTAAACTTAACCTGAGAAATAAATTAAGAAAAAGAAAGAAGGAAAGAAAGAAATAATGAAAGAAAGAAAGAGAGGAAGAAAGAAAGAAAGAAAGAAAGAAAGAAAGAAAAAGAAAGAAGGAAATAAAGAAAGAAAGAAAGCAAGAAAGAAATTAAGAAAGAAAGAAGGAAAGAAGGAAATAAATAATTTAAGAAAGAAAGAAAGAAAATAAGAAAGAAAGAAAGAAAGAAAGAAAGAAGAAAATAAAGAAAGAAAGAAAAAAGGAGCTAAAAAGAAAGAATAAGAAAGTAAAAAAAAGGATATATTTAAAGTGAAAAAATGATAAATGAAGATATTCTGATGCCAACGCCATAGAAAAGATTTCATCGTCTAAAGAATATTGGATATGTTAATGAGCCTTAGAGTAAAAGAGAATATCAAAGAAAGAAAGCCTGAAAGAATAATTATAAAAGAACTATAAAAGAAGAAAGAAAGAAAGAGAAAAAGAATGATAGCAATGTATAAACAACAGAGAAAGACCCCACTGCCACCACCCCTAAAAAGATGAAATGAATAAAATACAAACAATGTGACGAAATGAAAAAATGATTGAAAAGAAAATATGAGAAAATGTAAGGAAATCAATAAAAAGAAAAAAAAAACACACACACACACCACGGGAAAAAAGACAGAAACGAAAACGTGAATCGTCAAAGAAAGAGAAAAAAGCAATACAAAAAACAAAACAACAAAAAACAAACAAACAAGGGAAGTAACTCTGGACTTGAACCACAAATCGATATCTCTCAGACCTCCACGACAGTAGGCAGTGGCTTGTCCAATCGATTAGATTTCAGATCAATGCACTTTGAAGACGCACATGTAAAAATTCATCCCACACATTCTACCGGACAACACTTTTCATGGCTTCATGAACGCGCACACACGCTCATAGACACCCACGTATATATATATATATATATATATATATATATATATATATATATATATATGATACGTTTCTCTATTTTCCTTCTCTCTCTCTCTCACTCTCTCTCTCTCTTGTCCCTCTCTGAGTATCTTCTGTATAACTTGTCTCTCATTAATACAAACATACTCTAGAGGATCTGTCACAATAAAAGCAGCAGCCTGAGTCAAGAATCCTGCCCTGGTTGCTAAGCAACGTCCATCTGCTTGGCCGTATTTCTGTCTGCCTGTACGATTTTCACTTTCCGAATCAGTTCTTTTGCAATAAGTAATTAATTTATAAAGATCTACATAAAGGTGGATTCTCTCAGACAATTGCCATTGTTATTAGTTGAAGTACTCCTCTTATCATAAGTACTACCGGTATATTTTTATTTTCTTGAACCTCCAGACTCACTGTTGATTGTTTGATAGATTCATTTTCTACGGCTTTTCAACGCAGGTCATCTAAAGCCAGAAAATATTTTTAGATTGCAAGAATTCTTTTTGTGATAATAATTATTTTAACACTACAAAGGACAAAATTAAAACAGTTTTTTTATAGCCTATAATTTGAATTACGAATGGGATCATCGGTTAGAGGTAGTTTAACTTGACATTCTTTAAGACGTAAACGCCCCGCCAACCCGTATTACCATTAAACACTGGTTCCTGTACGATCAGTGAAGTGAAACAACATCAGGTCAGTATAAAGATAGGTGATCGCTTTGGAAAATGAGGAGTTGTAATCTTCGATTTGAGGGTGGTGTAATGAATAATGGCTCGAAATTCTTAAACGGAGAGCCGTGTTCGAATAACAGTTGAGTTCGTTATATTCCCTTACACGCAAAAAAATTTGGGAAAGGTATCAATACACCACTCCCATCTATGGGTTAATTATTAAGCCTTGTATGCTAAATCTCAAAAAATATTATAACAATCTAAAAATATTTTCTACATTCTTTGGTTTATCCAGTACTAACCTTCACTACTAGAACACGCCATGCCATTATATCTATCAAACCGCGCACTTTACCAACGTATTCTATCGACGAGTAGACATTTCCATTCGAACAGCCTCTTCATGCGAACCACTGCTCTGTGAACCTGGCTCCCAAGAGGTTGTTTCCCTGATCATTACAATTTTTACCCGTTCAGGATTGGAGTTTACGGTTATCTTTCCCTCATATCCGTATAAACTACCTCTTAACCTTAACCTAAGGATTTAGGAGAGAACAAAAAGACAGCATTTATTAATAGCTACAAACGATAGGTAATTGTGGAGAGACATGATCACCAACGTCCTGGAGGGGGGGGGAGACGGAACACAGAAGAAGAAGAATGAACTTGTGTAAATGGATGGCGGAACAATGTTTAGAAGATATATTAAAAAGACAAAATATATTAAGAGCTACAACAAACAGGAAACTGTGGAGAGCCATGATCGCCTATGTCCAGAAGAGCACGGCACATAAAAGGAGAAGAATGAGCTTGTGTAAATGGATGGCGGAACAATGTTTAGAAGAGATAATAAAAAGAGAACATTCATTAAGAGCTACAACGAACAGGAAACTGTGGAGAGCCATGATCGCCTATGTCTTGAAGAGCACGGCACATAAAAGGAGAAGAATGAGCTTGTGTAAATGGATGGCGGAACAAGGTTTAGGAGAGATAATAAAAATACATTATTTATTAAGAGCTATAACGAAGAGGAAATTGTGGAGAGCCATGATCGCCAACGACCAAAAAGGACGCGGAACATAGAAGAATGAGCTTGTGTAAATGGAAGGATGAACAGGGGTTAGGAGAGATAACAAAAAGACAAAATTTAGTAAGAGCTTCAAAGGACAGGAAATTGTGGAGAGCCATGATCGCCAATATCCAAAAGAGACAGAGCACATACGAGAAGAAAAAGGTTATTTGCGATAACAAGTTGTGTTACTCGTGGATTTTATACTGAATGCTAGCATAATTAACACTAGACAGATTATGGAACTCTCTTTGTTTAAATAAACCAGAACATCTGCGGGACCACCTGAGAAAATGTTGGCTCCTTTTAAATGGTTAGTTTATTTTGAAAAATCCACAGCCCAGTCCTGTTTTTTATCTTATTTTATCGGGGAAAATATTACAGACTTTTCCTCCTGGGTATGATGATAAACTACATCTGGCAGCAAGGCTAGTGATCGGTAGATAGGAGGTTTTAACACTAGGATGGCCAGTTCCTTTGATATATATAAAATGGCCAAGGTGTCTTTTTCGACACCTTATGATTGTTTTATAATATTTCGCATGAAAAATAATCATATATGGTTAATGAAATTACTCATATATTTGCAATACATAGTTTATTAAAGAATATTACTATTACACAACATTAGACCTCATTTTGAAGTAGGCTATAACATTCTTTCTACAATCCTGTAGGACCGACTATTTAGCAATATCTTAGATTCCACAATCTGTACACGTTACTAACAGTACCCTAGTTTCATCCTTTGCACATTTGCCGTGTTATGATATTATTTCAATGCATTTACCCTATAAATAGCCTAGGTGTCAAAAACGACACCTCGGACTTTCAAGGTAAAACCTCAAATATCAGCTGTTCCACTGAATATTTTTTAAAGAATTCAGTCTGTTAAGCATCTTTGCTAAAATGCAATAATTGTCCATAAGCCTCAGCATAGAACCAAAACTAGTTATTCCATAGTAAGTTGTTGGAAATTTGAAGGTGTTGAAGGTCTTAGTGTTAAGAAACTTGGAACCGCCTTAATATTGTTCCCATTACCCACCCCCAACCCTGGGTGGTAGCAACTGTCAGGGTCCCAACTATGGGCAAATAGTGAACGCCCAGACAAAAACAGGACACTATGAAATTATAAAAATACATTTTTATAGTAAAACTATCAGTAAATACATATTTATATGAAAAAAAAAATACCAACAATAAACTGTCCTGTTTCAAGCGCCAAACTACATCCACGTGCTGGGTAAGACGATAAACTACATCCGCGTCCTGGGTAAGACAATAAACTACATCCGCGTCCTGGGTTAGACGATAAACTACATCCGCGTCCAGAATAAGACGATAAACTACATTCAACAGCAAGGCCACTGATCAGGTGTTTTTGAGGAGCGTGGAGCCACCTCTTAATTACTGTTGTTCGCAGGTCCACCTTGACCCGGGGTGGTAGCACTGTCAGGGTCTCAGCTATGGGCAAATAGTTAACCCCCAAACTGGGGTCAAACACCATGAAAGTGTAAAAATAGGTTTTAATATCAGCAATATACTTTTGTAAAAGATTATTACCAGCATTACATTTTTGAAGAAAAAATTATTACCATCAATAAAAATCTTGTTTTGTTTTTTTTTTGTTTTTTTTAAGCGTATCACCGCAAGTAAGGCTGGAGGCCACTATCACGCAAGGGGTTAAAGAAGGGTTGGAGGAAGAGCAGATAGAAGTGGTAAAGGAGAGGATGTGGTGAAAGAGAAAGACAGTGGGTCGATCAAGGCAAGGGGGTTACAGAAGATTTGGAGCGAGAGTAGATAGGAATGAAAAATTAAAGGATGTGGAGAAGGGAAGTGGATAGATCAAGGCAACTGGAGATGTCGATTGACGCTACACTTAAACCGTTGGAGATTGTATTTGTCAGGGAAACAGTAATAGGGAAGGGAGTTCCATAGGCGAGATGTGCGAGACATGAAGCTATTGGAGTATAAGAGACGTCTACATCTAACAGTGTCCACGGTGTAGGGGTGGGAGCGGGATGCCAGCGTCGTGGGGCGTTTAAATTGACGAGGCCTGGGGACAAGCGAAAGCAGCTCCTCGGAGCAATTACCGTGGAATACTTGTAAAAAAGGCAGAGCGAGGCAACATCGCGTCTGTGAGAGAGCGACTGCAGACGAGATGACAGATCAGGGCCAATCACGTTGCCTATCCGTCTCTGGAGCTTATCAAGAACCCTGAGGCAAACAGCAGGGGCCCCAGACCATATATGGCAGCAATACTCCATGCAAGGGCGAATGGTCGATTTATAGACTTGGAGGATCGATTCCGGAGAGAAAGATTTCCTGGCTCGGCAGAGAGAACCAACTTTCCTTGCGGTGGCTGATGCAACTGACTCGATGTATTTGTTCCATCTCAGATCAGCAGACAGCGTGAGACCGAGCAGCCGCAGGGAGGAGCTCTCGAGAAGTCGGCATTAAATATACCATTGATGTTAAAACAAGCCAAACCAAACCAAACCAACAATAAATATTTATAGTAAAATTAACAATACAAATTTAAAGCAAAATGACCAGTAGTACATTTTATATTAGAATTACCAACAAGACATTTTATAGCAAAATGACCAATATATTTTTATAGCAAAATTACTAATAATACATTTTATCTTTAGTTAAATAATATTTCAATTAAATTCCAGTATTAAATGACCCATGAGGATTTGATATGCCGTTAAACAAACGAATCAATCCCTTCACGGTGTTTTTGAACGGGTGCTAGTCTGATTTTGGTCACGTGATGCTGCGTTCTTCGATTAAAGATTTTTTTTATGAGTTCGTGTCCCAGCTGAATGTGTGGAGACCGTAACGGTTATCAACGCCAAAAATTAAATCGGGGACCCATGTTAATACCTCGCATTAATATCCCTTTATTTTTCAAGCTAGGAATTCATCTACACCACCACCCCTAATTGTAGTCTGTCTCGTGTAAGATAACCCGCCTGAGCCTATCTCATTCAGGGTGGTTTTGAATTAAGAGTTTTCCCTCTTCAAGATTAGCTGCCACCTCAAGACAACTCAGAGACAAAACTATTTGACCCATGCAATTTGGGGCCAACTACAGTGACGTCTCGTAATTTTTTTTAATATCAAAGAAAATTATGGTTGTCTGTATTGAGGATCAAATAATCATTATTTGCCTTCTGACTATTATCCTAATGCTGTTGGTATCACAACGTTTCGGTCGTTCTGTCCTCCAGCCTTCATCGGGTTTATATCGATCAGAGTCACCAACAGGGAATAAATTTCTTGGATGAGGCGTTATCATTATTTGCACTATTTATATTTGGACTATTGTCCTCATCTTTGTTGTTGTCACAACGTTTCGGCCGTTGTGCTCTCCGGCCTTCCTCAGGTGTATATCGATCTGCTTAAGCAACAAGGAATGTCGAACTGAGCTCTTAATCTACGGGGTTACATTCTAATATCTCGGGATATCTCGTCTAGTTTTTATTTTTAGTCCAGGTTACTGATAGCACGCCCGAGATTAAAACGTTGGTTCGCTATTTTGATGACATAGCAATTGTGAGTTCAGTACCTGAGTCAAACAGTGAGTACTCAGTGGAGATGGGCGATAAACTTTTTCGCATTTCAAAGCCGCTAACTGACCAGGCATCGGAGCCGAGAAGCCACTAAATCTATTATATTTGTATTTGCATTATTAAGAGATGTGCTGTTGTTTTGACTTTTGATTCAGAACTCCAGGAAAATGACTTGTTTCGGCTTCTTGGGATCACGCCCTCAGCTGACATGAAGTGGAAAAAACTATATTAAATCCATTGCTAAGGCAGCGGCTAAGAAAGTCGGTTCACTGTGCCCTGGTTTTTGTTTTGGTGTGGCTTGATTCGTTTAACGGCATATCAACCTCAATGGGTTATTTAATCCAGACAATTTTTTTTATTGCTGGTAATATTTTTTTTTTCAAAAATGTATTGCTGGTAATAATTTTTATACAAAGTATTTCTGGTATTAAAACCTATTTTTACACTTTCGTAGATTTTTTTTCCCCGCAATAGTTTGCCATTTCTTTCTGCGGTAGACCAGTTGCCATCCAAGGCAATCTGCCCTGCGATTTACCAATAGCTGTGGGGGGGGAGAAGTAGAGGATTCATACCTTTCCCAAGATAAGTAAACGCAATAGGTTCGACTGGAATTCGAACTTGGCTCTGCGAATTTTCAATCCGAGCCGCTACCTATTACTCCACTTACATATTATCGGTCCTGATCTAGATACATTTTCGGAATAGCTCTTCGCTATGGTACCTAGACTTTTTTAAATTTGGCGCAGTACTAGACTGGAGTCGTGATCACATCAATTCACAGATAAGCCGGCTAGATGTAACCGTAAGTTCTGTGCGCACTGTTTCTTTTCTCGTACTTCTCTCTTATGGAACGCCATGTTGGCTTTCAAGCCAACTTTAATCTGTAAAAATTTAAATGCAATGTCAGTCGCTATCTACTATCCTCCTGATTACTCTTTTATCTTCCCGCTCAGTATCTGTTCTTTTCCAAATTCTTCCACACCTTGTAAACCTTTGTCGTTTTTTTTTTTTGTCATTACTGTCTCGCATGGGGTGATACCGATTGAAAAAAAAAAGATATTTTCTACAATATTTGTAAATATCAATAAGCACATTCAGTTGATTGTGTTAAGAAATGAATTATTTTCTCAGATAATTTGATGTCTTCTCAGAACGAAGAATGGAACAAATTGGCAGGCGAGAATGGTAATCGAATTTATTCAAGAATGAACAAGAAAATATGGTTACACGCCAGAAAGAGAAAAAAAAATTAAAATTCTGATGATAAAAAGAAACACATTGATTTATCTGGGAACAGTAGAATAAGATCTGTTGTCTGAACGATATTTGCTTGAATAATAATTGAAAAAATAAATTCACTATACGTTTCTTATCGATTTAAATAATTTAAATTTAAAGTTTCCGTTTCCTTTTTGTATTGGTTTCAATTCTAGGGTGAGGGCATATCATTATTTAAAATATCTACATCCGGATTAATATTTGACGATGTTTCGCCATTTGTCACCACCTGCCTTCATCTAGTAACGATTCAAGTAAACTAAAAGGGATTTCGAAGTGAACCCTTTAATTAATCTATGGGGCAAATTGTTCTACGTCCGTTGTCCACATCTAAGGGTATATTGTCTTGTTCTTATTTATTACTGCTTAACCTGTCTTCATTGAATCTCTCTGTATTTACTCGAAACTGGGTTTGAAATCATGCCGTAAAATGTGGCTTACAAGTCGAGTTTTCAAGCCTACAAAAATATTTCCAAAACTAGGTGTCGATTTATATGGCGATTAGAAAATCCAAACGTTTACCACCGTCTTGTAAACAAGTGGGACAGTACAATTATTAATTACACCACAAACCTCACCTCCAGCAGGCTACCACAAATATATCCCATTAAAAATTTGGAACATATTTGTCTCATTAACACAGACATTAATATATAGCAGTACTATCAAAAAACTATCTGGCGTGATGTATAATTTACGGTATTAATATTTTATAGGATTTAATGTTGACTATAATGTGTTTATTACAGGGGGGCACTATTTTTGGGACACTTTGAAAAGTGTGCTTAAAGGTGTTTTTTGCTGCCGAAAGCTTTTGTGTTGATGAGTAGGTAGTTCAGCAGTAACTGTCCATTAATGGTATGAACATTGATTGATGGGTTTGTCTTTGGTTTCAGGTTTTCTTTATTTTTACTTCAACTTAGGCGACACTATTTTTCGGACATGACACAAATTCCGGTTTTTTAATGATTTAGTCGTCGAACGTCTACAATATGCAAATTTTCTGCAGGTAAATTGTACCCTGATCATTACATTTGAGTATCTTTACCATTCACTGCGAAAACGTATTAAAATCCTGAAGAAGAATGCATTCAAAAGAAGTCATCAGTTTGGTCCAAAAGAAGAGAGAAGACGGGCTCAGCATCCGAAAGATCGCCGCTGAGATGAAGCTACCGAAGTCAACAGTTGAATACATGCTAAGTACAGACTATGAGCGGAAGAAGAAGAAGAGAGGACGGAAAAAACAATTTCCAAGAGAACAGAAAGAAGAATGAAGAGGAGTGTTAGGAGGTTGTTATCATGTGGAGAAAAGGTGACAGCGAAGAAAGTAAAGGAGAAGTGTGAACTTGACGTCAGTGTTCGAACTGTACAAAGAAAGCTACACGAAATTGGACTTATGTATGCTAAAATCAAGAAAAGAATTACACTAACGAGAAAACACAATGAGGCAAGGCTGGAAAGCGCCAAAAGATGGATAACAAACCATGTCGACTTCAAGAAAGTGATATTTACTGATGGAAAACGTTTTAAGTTCGATGGACCTAACGGGTGGTGTACATGGTCGAGAAAAGGTGAACCTGTTATTCTCAACAAGAGGAAGATGGGAGGAGGAGGAGGAGGAGGAGTTATGGTTTGGGGTATGGTATTTCCGAATGGAAACTTGTGGCTCGAGTGGTTAAAAGGACGTCAAAATAGCTTGAGCTACAGAGAACTTTTGGAAAAGAGAGCCCTACCACTCATAGAAAAAGAAATGGGAAGTAATTTTATTTTGCAGCAAGATAACTGCAGCATCCATGTGGCCAAATCAGTGAAAAATTGGATGTATGAAGCAAATATAACTACTCTGGAATGGCCTGCAAGAAGTCCAGACTTAACTTTAATTGAAAACATATGGGAAATGCTTGCAGAGCTTGTTTACGACGGGCCAGAAATAACCAGAGAGGCTGAACTGTGGCAGCGCATAAAAGGTGCTAAAAATAGACTGCTAGAAACACGAAGAGACGTTATTATCAATATGTACAAACATTATGAAGATAGACTGGTAGAAGGCATTGAAAAAAAGGGTGCTGCCATAAACTATTAGCATTGTTTCTGCAATGTCCAAAAAATACTGTAAAAAAAATAAAAATACTTCTAATTTGAATTCTGCTTTTCCATTTGTAGTATTGAAAGAATTTTTAAATGTTATTGCCATTACACTAAAACAGTACAGACTGCCTGTGCTACCTAAAACTTGAAAAAATAAAGTGTCTGAAAAATAGTGTCGGCCCCCTGTAGTAGAACTGACGAATTTTAAATGTCGCACTAAGTTATACGGATACAATATATGGTACCTACCCATGTGTGCCATAGGTTGCTTGTTATACAACGCATGTAGAAAGATATGGCTAGTGTTTCAATTTACAGATAAGTAGTGTAACCTTTTGGCACAGGCTATTGTATACTGTAGCCTGATTTCATTTACCGATAGGCCTAAGATTTCTAGCCTATCGTATGTTTGGGTGAGTATAGAATAAAAATTTTGAGGTCGGCTTGTTCGCAATTTACGGTAATAATATATAAAATGGGTCGATTTGCTCATTTTCTATTAGATCATTGAAAAATTCGTGCTCTACTAGAAAATTTTAAATGTTCTCCCAGTACAATAGTGATTTTCCAAGCGTAGCTTAGATGTGGCACAAAGACAAAAATTGGGGGCACCCAGTGAGGATTGAACTCACTACTCAGTCGTAATCGTTTTAGTGAGACAAGCTTGCTAACCATTACACCGCCTCGAGGTGCCCTTCTCCAAGTACAATATACTGGGTACAATATACGGTATTTACGGGTGTGTGTTGTAGATTGTTTGATAGACAACGTATATGGAAAGATATGACGATTAGTGTCTCTATATACAGGGAAGTGGTGTGACCTTATGTAATTTTGGCACAGGTTATCGTATATATAAATTCATTTACCGGTAAGCCTAATTTCTGGGGTTGCTGGTTGCCTAGCGTATGTCTGGGGTGTCGATCTATACGGTAGGTATAGTTTTAACCTTGAGCTAAAAATCAAGAGGTCGACTTGTACACCTGGTTGGCTTGGATGTCGTAATTATTTTCACCAAATTCACGAACCAACACTTGAAGCTAGTTAACCGTGAAACAATCTTGAATCCAGGCCTTGTAGCCTTAGACCTAATTATACTAATTGCCTACTTGCCACTGACATTTAACCTACTTTCCTTTATAGTATAGTGTCCTGTCGCTGTTCCTGATACCTTGTTGACGTTTCTCTTGCTTTAATAATGGTTTCGGTAAGTATTTCATTTTCTGATTGGCCGACTACAGAGGGCCTCATAGTGCGTGTACTTGTCCCCTCACCTGTCTACTTCGAGAAGTGGGCGATCATGGCTCTCCACAGTTTCTTGTCTTTTGTAGAGCTTAGTAAAATGTGTAATTTTGCTATCGCTCCTAATCTATATTCTGCTAACCATTTACACAAGCTTCTTCTTCTTCTTCTTCTCCTTTTCTTCTTCTTCTTCTTCTTCTTCTCCTTTTCTTCTTCTTCTTCTTCTTCTCCTTTTCTTCTTCTTCTTCTTCTTCTTCTTCTATGTGCCGTGTCTCTTTAGGATGTGAGAGACCATGGCTCTCCACAACTTTCTATATTTTATAGCCCTGCGTAAAGCATATGTTTTTGCTACCTCTCCTAATTAATAATGTGCCCACCATATACACATTCTTTTTTTTCCTACCATATACTTTCAGGGCGTCGACAATCAATGCTTGCTACCTCTCCTTTGTAGAGCTTGTCTTTTTATTATCTCTCGTAATCACTGTTCTGTCAACCATTTATACAAGCTAACCTTATTCCCTTTCTTCTTCTTCTGTTCTTCTCCTTTTCTTCTTCTTCTTCTTCTTCTTCTTCTTCTTCTTCGCGTATGCTTTCAGGGCGTCGACAATCAATGCTTGTTACAACTTCCTCTCCTATGTAGAGCTTATCTTTTTGTTATCTCTCGTAATCCCTGTTCTATCAACCATTTATACAAGCTACTCTTAATCCCTTTCTTCCTTTTTTCTTCTTCCTCTATTTTCACGTGTCCCTTCAGATCGTGGGATGTCATGGCTCTCCACAACTTCCTCACCTTTGTAGCCGTTGTCTAATCCCTCTTCCAACCAATTGCACAAGCTCGTTAGGTTACACGCTGTTTCCTCTGTTCGTCTTGCCTTCAGTATTCCCTGCGAGTGTCAAATTATACAAGCTCACTTTCCTCATTAAATACCCTAGACATTTAAAACCTCTTTCTGGTACTACGTATAAGTGTCCTTTTCGTTTCCATTAGTGGAATGTTTTCAAAATAGGAGCCAGAGAAGAGAGATATAGGAAGACAGCATGCGTGACTCTTCACAGTGTCGTAATTTCAAATCATTCTACTAAGTTTTATGACCACGCCTTCCTTTCCATAAATAGCATTATGATTCCCGATTTCGATCCAACCTTACGTTTAGTGGACAGCTGGTTTGACCTTCGTATTCTTTGCCTGAAGTTTTCCTAGACAGACAAACAGCTAAAAATAACTAGACGATACAACATATTAATAAAAAAAGAAAGATGACGATATTTGTCCAGATGTAAATAATGTAAGTAACTATAATTTCATTTTTGACATTATTTTTTAAAATCACTTCACTCAAAGAAAGGCAATAAAGCCACTACAAACAAGGGGTTACTCGAAAACTACACAGTAAGATGAACTAATTTGAGAGTAAACATAGATATCTACTGATCCAAGCCGGATCCTAATTAAGAAAAGGAAACATCTATTTCTATATGAAAGTGAATTGTCTACATGTTCCCTATGATCTATACGAATATACACCCAGATTTTGTTATATTGACTGTCAATGTTGTTGATTAAGATTTTTCTTGTGTCGACTCCGAGTTGCATTGGTATCTTCTGATATATTTTTTTTATCTGCGGATGCTATCAAAGAGTTTATTCGCAGTGTGGAAACAATATTAAGTGTTCACTTGAAGCTATAAATCAACTCATGAAGAACTTTTTTTATTGCGTATGTTAGTGA
This sequence comes from Acanthosepion esculentum, assembly GCA_964036315.1. Lineage (NCBI taxonomy): Eukaryota > Metazoa > Mollusca > Cephalopoda > Sepiida > Sepiidae > Acanthosepion > Acanthosepion esculentum. Next base: position 21,977,262 of record OZ038518.1, on the reverse strand, counting down.
TTAAAGAGCTGGCATTTGTAGTCAGGTTTCGTAATTGACCTGTGGGAGCCAACGTGTTAAACTGACCATAGTTTCGTAGAAACATATATATATTTAATGTTTTATTCATCACAAGTGTTTTTTTTCTATGGAAACCTAAAATATAGCTGATGTAATTCATTTGCGTTTGTGTAAAGGTCAGTTTGAAAAAAAAAACAACATATTCGCGGTCTAAGTTTTATGAAAACAATGCAACGCTACATTTGTGTACATTTATATAACAACCTAATGCAACGCGTTTGAATATTGTCCTATTATTTTTGCCACTTAAGCGCCGACTGCATCGCCTGATGGGGCCTGAAGCTTACATCAAACGGCGGATGGAAGCTTAGAGATTCGAAATTCACAACAAATATCTCCCCTAATAATTCTACTATAAACACGACCTATATCTACCTATAGACTCAAGTAGACACACACCACTACTCTTTACTATGGACTTCTTATCGAGTCGCTACACCACACCACACCTATCCATTCATGCACACGAAGACTTGCCTGAGTCGTTAAGGTTTCAAGGTCTTTAAGTGTGAATGGATCTGCAAACTAGAAGATGATTCATAGTTTGGAAGTTTTGATCATCAGTAGCATAGCTCCATTTCTGAAGGTTGTCTCTACAGCAACCAATGAAACTCAGGCAGGAACAGAAGGGTCAGTCCGTATTGTAGCCAAGGAGAGGGATTCTGTAGGGCTGAGAGATATCCTCTGTTCAGCATTAAGGTGGGTACACCCATCCAGTGTTGCGCATAGAACCTTGTTATGATTTCAAGGTCGTTAAATGTGCATGAATCTTCAAGATTGGGGCAAACTAGAAGATGTTTCATAGTTTGTGATTGATCGCATTGGCAGTTAGGATCATCATTAGTGCCATAATCCCATTTCTGAAGGTTGGCTTTCCAACAACTGTTCGGAGGTGGTCCAGCCAGGACGAGAAAGGACAGTCATGACTAGAGCCTCGAGTGATTCTGTAGGGCTGAAAGAGAGCCCGTTTTTTCCCGTGTTAAGATGGCTGCAACCAGCGACAGACACTGAGTTTTGTTTTTCAGTGGTTCGACACTATACTACTACCTACAAACCCAAATATAAAACGACTTTCTTCTACCTAGTGACGCGATAAAAAACAAAAGCAATATCTACATATTAACTCAAGTACAAAATCAACCTATATCTACTTCAGGTTTATACTTGAACCAATAGATAAACATTAGTACAACCATAACCGAAGTTTGCCTATTGCCTCAAGTATAAACACATCCAATGTACAGCTACATAATCAAGTATAAACGCAACCTATTTCTGCCTACAAAATGAAGTATACAATTATTTACCTATTGGCTGAAACATAAACACGGTCTATGCCTACTTAAAAAGTACATAGGGTCAAGTAAAAACAAGTTTACCTATTGGCTAAAGTATAAACGCGACTTATGTCTTCCTATATCAGTCAGTTATGTGCCATGCGTGATACACGCATATGTGATCATGTATCAATCGATACATGACTGTAGAAGTAGATTTTTTTCCGGCAGTAGGTTACCATTTTTTCAGTGGTCTATATTACTTGGTCTGCCCTGCTATTTGGTGGGCGAAGAAGAGGATGCATACCTTTCTCAATCTGAGCCGCTATCCATTACTCCACCGTGCCCCCTTTCAATATAAACGCAACTTATGTCTATTCATAAATTCAATTATACACATGTTTACATATTAGCCCAAGTATAAAGATAAACTATCTCTAAATATAGAATATATAGACTCAAGTATAAACATGTATAAGTAATGGCTCAACTATAAACTCTATCTATGTCTACCTATAGACGTAATTATAAATAAAAATTAGGTCTACCTATAGACCCACTTATGTTTATCTATATACCATATATACTCAAGTATAAGTATGTCTGTCTATTGACTCATGTATTTAGCCGCTGTATGTATGCCTATAGACTATGTAATAAAATAAAAACGGCCTATATCCACCAATGACCATATGTATAAATGCAACATCTATACATATGGAATCAAGTGTAAACCCTCACTTTTTATCTACATACTCATGAATAAATGTGAGCCATGTCAACATAAAAATTCAAACGAATAACATAGTATCTTATAATTATCTTTGTAAAATTTGTATCCGGTCTTCAAGTGGTTATATAATAAAGCTATTATCGAAGATCAAATTTGGAGAGTTAAATCTAAAAAGTGTATCTTATTTATTTACTCTAAACTCCCTATTTCTTAATTTTGGGCCGTTTAATTAAAGTCTATTTGCTTTTTTTATGAAATGTATTATCATTATTATTACTAGTATTATTATTAGTTTTAACCAGACAAAATTTCACGGTTTTTCTATTTGAAATTTCTGAGAAATCTTATTTCTTCAGTTAATGAATTGCCATATCAATAAGAAAATTCATTCTCTTTTTGTGGTTTTTGATCACGAAGTCTCGGCGATTAACTTTGATTGTTCTGTCTGTGTGTATTGCAATGTCGCATAAAATTGTTACAGGTCGTATCTTTCTGACCGATCCTGAAATATTATTATTTTTATAATTATTATTATTATTATTATTATTATTTTTATTTTCTTTGATATCTGGCGTTTACACATTTCTTTCCGCGTCCCGCCCAGGGACCTAAGGTTAGAAATGGCATCATGACACTTTCCACTGCAAAAAAATAAAAATAGAAAATAAAAAATAATTACATAGATAAAGCCCTTAGTAAAGTGTGGGCTGTACTTGTCAGAACAATTTTTTGTATCTATTTGAGGCATGGACTTCCAGGGATCCCTTCAATCAGCCTACTGGAATCTTTTCCAACCAATGCGAGGGCTCCAACTACAACAAGGATTGTTGATGTTACTATGTGCCACATTTTTGAGATTTCTATTTCAAGGTCCTTGTATTTTGACAGTTTTTCTAATATCTTCAAAGATACATTGCAGTCTGCAGGGACTGCCATATCAATAAGGCGGTACCTAATTTGTTTGTGGTCTTTAATAACAATGTCTGGGCGGTTGGCTTTGATTGTTCTGTCAGTGTGTATTGTGTAGTCCCACAGAATTGTAACAGGTCCTATCTCCGTAACCGGGTCTGGGTGGTGTTCGTACCAGTTTCTTTCAGTTTCATTCCCACAGGAGTTGCAAATTTCCCAGTGCAGATATTTGCCCACTCTGTCATGCCGGGTTTTATATTCAGTGGGTGCCAATAACGTGCAACCTGATACAAGATGATCAATGGTTTCTGGATATTTATCACAGAATCTGCATTTTTATTATTATTATTATTATTATTATTATTATTATTATTCATCAAACACAACTTATTTCTATCTATGAACTACAGTACAAAAGAGACCGCTGTCGACATAGTGTCTCGTGTGAAAATACGACTGATGTCAACGTATCTATTAAAGAATAAACAGGCTTATCTGTAAGTACAAATAATTAGTACGACTATTTAATATACCTCTGGTCAAATTATGACCAAGATCACATGTCCCGTAACTTGTTAGAGTCGTAAGGGCATCACATATACTGCAGCCGCAGTACACGAGGCACAACCTTGGGAAGGATAGCCTGACGGAGCCTAACCCACTCCAGGCTGGTTTGAATTCAGAGCTTTCCTTCTCCTAGACCGGTTACCAACCAAGACTATAGGACCAATTCTGTTTTGCAATTTACCTATAGATGGGATAGAAGAAAGAGATACTCTGCATGTGTTGAACAAACACAAATGAGCTTAAGCGGCGTCTGAAATGCGGCTTAGATAGTAGTAGACTGACATCCACGGATTCTAGTGGCTGCATCATTTACTCATACTAAAACAAGGTACAAAAAACAAGTAATCGATGGCTTCTGCGTAAACATTAACCTGCCATATACCTCTAATTTGCATATAAACCTCCCCTATTTACATTTAATATTCCAGTATTTTGGAGTGAGGCTAGCTACAACTACTGGTAGTTTATGGCATCTGGGTAAACATTAGCCTACCAGACACCTCTACTTTGCGTATAAACCTCCCCTATTTACATTTAATATTCCAGTATTATGGAGAGAGGCTAGCAACAAGTACTGGTAGTCTATGGCATCTGGGTAAGTATTACCGTACCAGATACCTCAGCTTACATACAACAACAGGAATATATTTTAACAATATTTTAGCAAGATGAGGATTCAGAACTTACCAAATGGTATTAGCACGGAAATGAATGTAATGAACCTGACTGTATTTCGGACTCGGCTCTCCGATTCCTCGAGCCACTATCCATTATTCCACCGTGTCTCAAGAACGAACACGCTATGAGTTAAAGAAGTTGCCACTTTAAATTGACAAATTTAGGGGCTATAATTAGAAATTATATGGGAAATTTTCTCTGAAATAAGTTGGAAATATTTCACGTTTTTATTTGAAATAAAAAATATACAAGTCATAAACAGAAGAGTTACGATAAACGTGAAAAAATGAAAAAAGATGGAATGACACCGAGATAGGATTGCCAGATTAAAAAATTAAAAATACGGGGCACTCTTAAATTTCTCTCTCTCTTTCGCTTTATCTATCTATATGTATACAAACACACACACACATATATATATATATATATATATATATATATATTATAATTATTATTTAAAAATGTGTTATGATTGTGACACACAAATTACCATGTTTCTAAACCAAAACATAAATCTTAAATTAAATTAAAATTTAAAGATTAGTTTTATTTTCAAGAGATGCAAAATAACACACAAACACACATATATACTCGGTTGCATTTAGGAAAATATATATATCAATATAATTTTGAAATAAAAAGTCTCATTCGAAAATATGAGAAAATACAAAAGAAAATCACAGGACTAAGTTGTCTCTGGCGTTTAATACAACGTGTTTAAAAGAAAGGATGCTGCCTAAGTACATATATATATATATATATATATATATATATATATATATAGCATCCCTTGAAAATGAAACTACTTTTCAGTTCAGTTTAAGATTTACGTTTTGGCTTCAAAACATAGTAATTTCTGATGAAAACATTTTTAAATACTAATTATAATATTATTCTCTACTGTATATCGAGCACTGTTTTTAAAAATAAATGTAAAAGACATCTGGATTATAAATCTGATATATATGTATGTATATATGTATGTATATATGTATACATGTCTACATACCCAGGTGAGACATAAATCAATGATTTTAATGTGTTTTGAGCAAAAGAAAAGTAAAATCACACGATAATTATTTAATACCAGGTAAGAAAAGGTAAATATCTAAAAGTCTAATGATTTGAATATTTTTTTTAATACTGACAACAAAGAATTAAACATGTCAGTTTTTTGTAAACTTCTAGGAATACTAGTTTCCTCGTTACTTTGTGGTTATTTTCCTGAAGAGAATCTGAGAAAAGACATTACAATTCTTTATAAAGTTACTACCAAGAACCGTAAGAAGAAGGTAGTAAAAAAATATATTTTATTACGCAATTTGAAAATGAATAAAATACGTGACATTTGGGGTAACCTTGAATGGTCAGTATGGGGCAGGGGACAAAGTTATCCAATACGTGGCATGGACAGTGTATAAAGGACGTCTGGCAACCCTACACTAAGTGCATTTGGCTAAACACTAACAAAAAACGTAAGCATTTTTATTCACCATACCTTTTCATGAAAAAAAAAATTATTTCCTTCTTTTCACTTTATTATTTTTATTCTTTTTATTCTTCCTCCAGTTTGTTACGTATTCGAACGAAATAAACGTTGTTAGAGGTTCACAAAATGGCCGCTGTTTGTTGATTGGCTTTCGCATTTTGTAGTGTATATCGGACACTTTTGATGTCCATGCCGACCACTCTCGTGAATCGCTGGCGTAACCTGGAATTCTATGTTCAGAACAAACTTTAGAGTTCCAAGTTATGTCAAAGACTCTTCGAGTATTCATTGATTGGTGCCGTTTTTTTTCCGTCGTCTTTTCTTGTCGTCTGTTGATTTCTCTCCGTCAGTAAATAGAGAAAACAAGAAGTTGTCATCACTCGGCTCTGGTACTTTCGTTCGTACGTCTTCTTTGATTTTATTTACGTTCCATCCCAAAATATCGCCGTTAGAAATGTGTCTTTTATATTTTAGCTTTGATTTACTGGAAAATTGTTCTTTTGACTTTCTACACTCATTTTTTATTTTTTTGCTTCGTCTTTCATGACTGTTCACTGCAGGTAGACATCTTTACAGAAGAGTGCTGACAGCTCACTCGTATACGGACGCGTCAGTACGTTGAGTTATTTACTCGTCTTTTTCTCTCTAGGCTTATTTCTTTCTGTTCTTTTACTTATCCGTGAACAGGAATATACATTTTTGTTGAAGATATATACATTCTAACATGCTTTCTTTTAAATATATTTTTACTGTTTTTATATATTTCTCTCATTTTATAAACGTTAGCGGCCTACTGCTGAAAATATGAATATACAAAAGCTTCATGCAACAAACAGAACATGCAGGCATATGCTGAAATATAAACGTGCAAAATAACGTACCTTTGTAAATGATACTTTTTATAGATGTAGGTGTTTACACAGACTTTTATATGTTTCTATACTTGGAAGTTTGCATTCATATTCACCATAGGTGTTCGTCACAAAACGAGTGTATGGGAACATATAAGTAACTGTCAATATATTTAAGGTGGGGTCGAGGAACAGATGACGAATATGTTCGAGGGGGAGATGTGACTTTTGCAGTGATAAAGAGACAAGTGTAATGGAGGCCGAAAAATGGTCTCGGTCAAGCACATTTCCAAAAATCTAACGAGATATGCTTATGATGTGGCATCTGGTTTGGACACGAGGATTTAAAAAAAAACCTTATACTCGAGGAATTTCGTAAAAAAATCTGCGTTCCCGACAGGAATCGAACCTGTATTCCTATACGAAAACCGTCATATGTCATTCATTATGAAATAGACAAAGTCCGAAAATTATTTTAAGATATTTTTTTATGTTTGTATGTTCTTTTTATAGATACAAGTATTTAAGTAAATGTTCTGTTTATAATAAACAGTACTAACGACATTTACTGGCCTAAAAATTATGCGTCCTCCGGCAGGAATCGAAACTGTATCCTATACGGAACCGTCATATAGCCTGACGGGCTTTACCGATTTACCCAGAGGAGCGTTTCGGTTAGCAAGGTCGAGTTTACTGTTTTAAACTAAAATTCTCTATGATTTTCTCTCATTCATTCATATCTGCTCGATGCGTATCCAAATGTAAACAAATAACGTCACACATTATGAAATGGACAAAGTCCGACAATTATTTTAAGAGATAAAAAGATCGCATAAACATAAAAAATGTCCTAAAATATATATATGTGTGTGTGTTTGTGTGTGTGTGTGTGAGAGAGAGTGTGTGTGTGTGTGTGTATATATATATATATATATATATATATATATATATATATATATGAAGAAATATAGTCTTAAAGTGTGCTCTATTTATGGGATAAAGTGCTCAATATCAGAGATAGAGCGTGTGTAATATTTATATATATATATATATATATATATAGTAATAAGTGGGAAACATGGAATATATAATAATCGGATATTATTAAATAAAATGAGTTGAAAAGAAAAACTTGAAGGAACAAATAATTGATGAAGATTTGGTAAAAAGGGGGGACAGAATTTTCACTCGATTATATATACATATATATGAATGAGTAAAAATTCTGTACCCTCAAGTTTTGTTAACAATAATTTTATACATATATACATGTTTCGCCATTCTATATGGACATAGCGAGATCTAAAAATATATAAATTGAAGGCTTGTATGAAGATTTGCCTTGGATTCATTTCAGAAAAGACGTTATGAATTTCAAGCTTTCAAGCCATTCAAAAAATGAGATGAGGTTTTACCTTTTAAACGACAATTTATTCATCGCATCCTGCTTATATATTACAAATGGAAACGTTTAATCGAAAATAGATCTGATTACGTGTTTCGCCATACAAGTCTCTGCACATCCCACACAAACAGGAGAATCTAGCCATGGCTGTCAGACAATTTCTGCGACCTCATCACCCCTTAAACCTGGACACCTAACTCGCCAGACTGCAACTCCCTTCATTATTATACGTGGGGCGCAGTCGAGCGAGAGACCAACAAAACTCCTTGTAACACCAAAGATGAACTGAAGGCAAAGATCATAGCAGCATTCACCAACTTAAACAAGGAGACCGCTCAGAAGAGACGTAGATTTCGAAGTCTTCTGGATGCCGAGACAGAATCTAATGGCAACTTTATTGAATATATTTCTCCTTTAATGTTTCAAGATATTTTTGTAAAATTTTGGTAAATTTATCTGTTAAAATGAGATGTCATCGGTATTTTTTATTTAGAGTAAATTAGACGACAATTTATCCACCGCAACCTGTATGTATATGACAGATGGAAACGTGTAATCGAAAATAGATCTGATTACGTGATCCCACATTCTGAAGGACTGTATGGGAATTTGCATTGGATTCATTTCACAAAAGGCAATAGGAATTTCTTGCTTCCGTGCCATTCAAAAAATGAGATACGGTTTTACCTTTAATTCGATACGAAAATCTGGTAAAATATATTGACATTTTTCGACCTGTCCTAAGATTTAGAAAGAAAAGATGGAGAATGAATAATGGCAGCGGTTTTTAGATGTCACACATTTCCCTTCTTTAATCAATGTGCTGGTGTTGTTCAGATTGTTGATCATTCAAGATAACACGTTCTCTCCCAGAAACCGTAACTAAGGTCTGCTCAGCCTAGTTGCAGTAGAAACCAAAGGTGGGCTCTGCGGGTGTTGAACAAACACAAATGTTCCTGAGCGAGCGTCTGCAATAGGGATAGGCCAACTGCCCTAGTAGACGGGTATCCACGAATACGAGTGGCTATCTATTTTATATATATATATATATATATATATATATATATATATATATATATATATGGTAAAAATAAAAGAACAGTAAGATATATAATCTAGTGTTCTTTTTGATATTTTTATTTTTACAAAACAGTGCCATCGAGCTCATTCTTACGAAGAGCAATGCATTATATATATATATATATATATATATATATATATATATATATATATATATATATATATATATATATATATATATATATACAGACATTGAGATTAAGCAACGTAAGTTTCTGGTTAACACTTTTAGAATTTCCAGATTGGGGATCTTTTTCGGAATTTTGTATCGTATTTTAAACATACACATACACACACACACACATATATATAATTTTCAGATGACATATATATATATATATATATATATATGTCAACTGAAAATTACGTCAAGTATTATCACGTGAAGAAGTATTTTCAGTTAACAATAAGATTGCAATAGCGTTTTCTAAATTTATTCTAGTTGCGAAGTATATATATATATATATATATATATATATATATATATATATATATATATATATTATTTGAATATTATCTGTCACTTCTTTACACCTTTACACGTGACCTGTATCCAATCAAAACTTCCTAATGCATCTTACTGACTTTTTCACACTTCAGATGAGATGAGGATTTACCTTTAATTCGATACAAAAAAACTGGGAAAATATATTAACAATTTTCGTCATGAACTACAGAATTATAAAGAAAAGATACAGAATAAAAGAAATTATTTTTTTTAAGTCACTCATTTTCTTTTTTCTTTAATCACGAGAAACGCCGGCTTAGGGGAAAAAGTACTAATGTTTATTATTTAAGCATGCACACAAATAGACAGACACACATTTCTTTCTTTCGTTTTTGGATCTGATGAAGCCTAGAAAGGTGAAACACGTAATCAAATCTCGTTTTAATGAAACGTTTCACATTTGTCAAAATTCTTTAAAAATGTCCTATTTTATATCCTATTTTCAACATTAATTGTATGTATAAAGAGAAAAAGAAATATATATATATATATATATATATATATATATTTTAAACATGTTGTTTTGAATGTTAATGACAACATAGTCCTGCATATTTTCTTTTGAATTTTATCATATTTTCTAATGAGATTTTTATTTGAAAATTATATCGAAATAAAATATGCAGGACTATGTTGTCTTTAACATTCAACACAATATGTTTAAAAGAAAAGTTGCTGCCAAATTACACACACACACACACACACAAACACACACACATATATATATATATATATATATATATATATATATATAGACAGAGAGAGATAGAAAGAGAGATTGACAAAGAAAGATACATAAAATGGTTTAGCCTGGTTCATGACTTCGATTGTAGAGAGTTAGATAGCTCTGGGCAACTTTTCTTTTTTTTTATAAGCATTTCCCCCCTACCAAGGCGGGGGCTCTACTAGTACGCAAGGGGCTCCAGACAGTGAAATAAGAGAAAGGACTGCTATAGCCAGGGTTGGGGAGGAAAGGTTAAAAAAAGGAACTTATGTGGATAAAAAGAAGGTGGATCAAGACATCAGGAGATGTCGAGTGACATTACATTTTAATTTTTGAAGATTTTAGTTATCAGAGAATCAAGTAAGATGAAAGGAGTTCCACACTCGGGAAGTGTGCAAGAGAAACCGTTGGAGTAGACGCGGTTACATTTAACTGTTTCGACAGTAAAAGGGTAGGGCCTACATGCCAACTTAGTAGAACGCTGAAATCCATGCAGTCGGCGCACCAGTGAAAATAGCTTGCCAGAGCAGATGCTATGAAAATATTTATATAAAAGACAGAGGGAAGCCACATTACGTCATTGAGAAAGCAGTTGAAGTCGAGACCCCAAGTCAGGACCAATCATAATGCATATCCATCTTTGGACAGTAACCGTTTATTTCAATTCCTTTTTCCTATAAAAGAATACGCGATGACAGCATCTCTATAATATGCTACTACGCATGCGCTGCTGATATACTGGCTTGTAAATAAATACGTTTTTCAGATTGACTTTCATTCACATTGAATTGGATTTTTCTGAGAAGAAAAATATACACGTGAAGACGTTTATGACTTCGCTTATTACAGCTGCCTACGAAAGCAAATTTTTACCTGAGGTGTCATTTTTATTCACCCCATTTGATCACCAGCAAAAGAATTTCAGTAACAAGATCTGAAAAGGACATAACCTTGCTTAGCTACAGAAAATTGATAGAAATTATAATGTTGCCAAATTCTTTTTTCGATTCGCTTACTACCAAATACATAACCTGTATAAATAAAAAAAAAAATCGACAAGGACGACATTTTGTAATGCCTAGTTTGCGCTGGGCTGGATTCTTCCTCTTAAATTTAGTTTCAAATAAAAAGAGGAGGAGAATGTCGGGAAGAAGAAGGGGTGGATTGGTGAAAGAAAATAATGGTGGGAAATAAAGAAAAATGAGAGAAATGATAAAGACGAATGAAATGAAATGCAAAAACTTTGGGAATAGAGAACTCAAAGGAAAAATTAGATTTGGTAACTGGATAAAAAGAAGATAGATACAAATAGGAATTTATAATTTTCAAAATAAAAATAACAAGGAAAAATTACTGATTAGATAATTTAAAAAAAAACGTCAGAATGTAGGAATTGAGGAAAAGATGAAGAAGAAAAGAAAATCTTTTAGCAAAACAAAAAGGAATTGAGAACAATGAAAGTCAAACGTAAAAAGGAAAAACGACGAAACGAAAACAAAATCCAAAGTCAAAAATTAACACAAAAAGAAAAAAATCTACGAAAAATTTTGAAAAGTCATAATCCTTAAATGAAAGAAAGAAATAAAGAAAGAAAGAAAGAACACATAAACAAAGGCTGGGAAAAGAAAGTAAAACAATGAATGGTTGAAATAAATAAATAAATAAATAAACAAACAAAGAACACATGAACAAATGCTGGAAAAGGAAAGTAAAAGAATGAGTGGTTGAAAGAAAGAAACAAAGAAACAAACAAACAAACAAACAAACAAACAGTAAAATAAAGGAAGAAAAAATAAAAGATAACGAAAGAAGGAAAAAAGAATGAATGAATGAGAGAGAATACACAGAGGAAAACAAGTTAAAAACGAAAGAAAGAAAGAATGAATTAATGAATAAATGGAAGAAAAAAGAAAGTAACAAAAGAGAAAAAGGAAAGAAAGAAAATCATCAAAAGTGTAAAAGAAAAAGAAGTAAAAAGTCGTAAAAAATAGTTTTCCTATCCATCCTGATTTCAGTTTAAACTATTGTCTTCTTTTTCCATATTTATTATATATAAAGTTCAATTTCCTTGATTTACTTCTAAAACATTTCAGTGAACCTTTCGCTTCATAAAGTCATAATTTATAATTATAGCATCGATAAATGGAAAAAGGTTATCAGTTTAAATCAAATGCTTCTTAGGAGGTACGTTGGAATAATGGAGAACGGTTCGCAATTGGAAGAATTCGAAATCAGAGTTCGAATTCCTCTTGAATCCATTACTTTCACTTACCTCTTAATAAAAGGTATGAATCATCTTCTTCTCCCGCCAGTAAATAGGACAGACTGGGTTCTATAGCCTAGTTAAGGAGAAAATATCTCTAAATTCAAAACTGTATGTAGCCCTGGTGTAAAAATACAATTAAAGAAAGCATCGTTCTCATTGGCTCGATGATCTTGAGAACGGTCGAAATGGATGGAGCGATGGTGTTCAGTTTAAACTGGCGCCATCTTGTTTTCCATGAGATGTTGATTAATCTTCCTATTTTCTTGATTCCAACTTAAATCTTTGCATATTTTCCAAATTATTTCAGAAAAATGTTAACTTTCCATATTTTTTAAAAAACTATAATTAAAATATATGTAAAAAATAAGGTGTCGATTAAAACTCACCAAAAGTATTATATATGAACCGACACAATTTATTATTTTCAAATTTTATCTTTTTAATCTAGCAAGTCAATAAGACCACTAATACGCAAGGTGTTATTGAATGCGAAAGAATAAGAGAAAAGCCTTAAAGAGAATGGGAAAGAATTATGAAGATCCTTTAAGTGAAAGAACAATAAAAGAAGATGAATTTAGAAGACAAAAGGTAACAAATTTAAATTGTTGAAGATTGGAAAGAAACATCTCGAAAAAGAGTTCCACAATGGCAGCAGAAGAAACTGATAAGCATAGAACTTGCGGTTATATCTATCTATTTGAACTGTAAAATGATAATACCTAGCTCCTGATCTAATACTGTATTTAATCTCATAAAGTTTAGGTACTACGAAGGAAAGTCGAGGTATGTGTTGTGGTAGGATCCACCTAATCTGCATAGTTGACTACCAACTATATAAATGTGGTTGGTACCGGAAGACGGGGGGAGGAATCACGAGATCCAACTAGAGACTCTGATCGACTGCGACTAGTCAACACATTCTCCAGGAACGTCTTCCCAGAAATATACAGATATGTACTTATTGTGTACACTTTCTTGTTATAATACATTCTTGTTCTAAGTACATTTTGTGTTGCATTATTATTCCATGCATTAGGCGAGATTCAACAATGAGTCAAGACTCAACAGTATGGAAGAGGAAAGTGCTATTCATTTTGAAAATACAAAAATATGGCACAAGCCCAATAGTGGGGATCGAGGAAGCCTGTGATTCAATATGTGTTATCTTAAACTTAGCTAGCCACGATTACTGGCCCAAATATACAACAGTATATCTTACACCAAAATAAAACATTTTTATTTTCCATTTTTATAGCAGTCCATAATACCTAAGAATCTCTATGAATTTCTAACTAGTTCCCATATATACAATTTGTTTGTTGGGGTGGGAGATAAAAATAACAAACGAACAACTGCCGTGAAAATATTCATAGAAAAGGCACAGGGAAGCTACGTTACGGCGCTAGGAAAGTGAAGATGCCAGGTCAAGACCGATAACATTGCAGATTCTTCTTTGGCTATTATCAGAAATCACTAAATAAATAGAATTACCAGGCAGATGCGACAGTAATATTCAAAGCATGGACGAATGGTAGATATATATTGATATAAGAGAGATTCTTGTACGACAGAGGTAAGCAACTTTTCCGGCAGTTAAGCCAAATTATCAGAATATATTCTGATAATTTTGCACAACGTTCGTGTGTAATTGATTTCAAGTAACATTGTTGAAATCTTCCAAAATAGCTCAGTGAAATTTTCACATTTAAAAATGAATAGTTTATAATTTATATATACAGAAAATGAAGACGATAAACTGACATTAGATGGATAGGACATAATATGGAAAGAAAGAAAGAGGGAGAAAGAGAAAGAAAGAAAGAAAGAAGAAATTACTGAAAGAAAGAAAAGCTAGAAAAAGAAGGAACAATTAAAGTAAAAAAAAACATTAAAAATAGTAAAGAAAGAAAGAAAGAATATCTAAATGGATATAAGGAATGACTAAAATAACTGGAAGAATGAAATACAGAAAGAAAGAAACATGAAACGTAAAACAATTGAAAACTAAAGACAATCTAGGAATGAAATTTAAGCAAAAGAACGATAAAGGAATAGAAATAAAGAAGGTAAAACGAAGAAAAAAGGCAAGAATGAAAGATATTCAAAACGATGAGAAACAATGGAGAATAAAAAGAAAGACAAGGCAAAAAAAAACATCGCTAATAACCCAGAAGAGAACGTAAAAGGGAATAAAAACAGGATAATGAAAGAGAAAAACTAATGAAAGAGAATGTCTGGTAGATAAAGAAAACCTGTAATGAAGAAAAAGGAAAGAATTAAGAAATGAAAAAAATGAAAAAATGAGGAAATATAAAAGCTCAAAGAGAAGGCAAAAGTGAATAACAAAAGAGAAATGAAAGAGAAAAATGAATGAAAGAAAATAACTGGTGCCTAAGAAAAAATGAATGAAAAAAGGAAAGAATGAAGAATTAAATTAAAAAAAAATAAGAGAAGATAGCAAAAATTCATAAGAGAGAAAAAGAAGTGAATAAGAATGGAAAACAGGAGAATGAAAGAGAAAAAACGAAAAAATAATGACTACTAGGAAAAAAAACTTAGAAGGAAAAGAAGGAAAGAAATATGTAAGGAAAAATAAAATTGAAATAAAATGAGAAAATGCAAAGATATCAAAAACCACAAAGAGGAGGAAGAAAGAGAAGAACAATGCAAAAGAAACGTGAATAAGAGAAAATAACTGATATCTAAAAAAAAAAATTGAATGAAAAAAGAAAGAATTAAAAGACGAAAAATAAAATACGATAGCAAAAATCCAGAAAAGAGCGAAAATTGAAAAATAAAAGAAAACAGGAGAATGAAAGAGAAAAATGAATGAAAGAAAATGGCTGGTACATAAAAAAAACAACAACATGGAAGGAAAAAAAGAAATAATTACGGAATGAAAAAACGAAAAGAAGGAAAAGTGAAAAACAAAAGAACAATGAAAGAGAAAATGAATGAAAGAAAATAAGTGATACCTAAAGAAAAAATTCAAAGAAAAAAAGAAAGAAGAAGTAAGAGACTAAAAATGAAATGGAAAAGATAAGACAAAGAAAAGAAGATAGCAAAAACCTACAGGAAAAAATTGAATAAGAAAATATAGGATAATGAAAGAGAAAAAAGAATGAAATTAAATGACTGGTAGATGAAGATATAATTGAAATCAGAGATTGCAGACAACAAGCCAGAACAGAAAGAAAAATCAATAAGGAGAAAAAAGTTAATGACTGGTAAAAAGAAAAAAAGAAAAACGAATGAAATTTAATGAATAGAAAGAAAATGAGAGAAGGAAAAACAAATTAGAAAAAGCGCAAATTTAAAACGTAAATAAACTGAAGCGACAACTGAATTAAAAATAGCGATAAAAGAATTGAAAAACGAAGAATGAAACGATATGAAGTAGAAAAAAAAAGAAAAGGAAAAAGGCATTACTCTCCTTTAAATAGAGTTGAAAATACCGGTAAATATTGCCAGTAGGAGTTCCACCGAAATAGATATAGCAGATTTAAATATGGCTCAGCAGAAGTAAAGTCGTAGGCAAATGGGAATGAGTTGACGACGACATAACATCCGAAAAATAAAAACATCACAAATTAAATTCGATAAAAGACAAATAAATATACATAGTTTGCGAAGAGATATCAGTTAGAAAAGGAAGCAAAAATAACAGTTGCAGTTGGTTTGCTTATCATAGGATTCTGTTATATTTAATCAATGAATAAGTGAATACCAAACATTTGCTGGTGATAAATATTATTCGTTGCTGTACCATTTCGGTTCTGTTGGAATTGATGGGATCTGCAATGATGCTTTTCTATAATTACCACTTCATTCGAAGGTAGAGACTGGATTTTAAATGCCATTTGTTTAAAGGGGGGAACAATTCGTTCCAGAGATTTAGTGGAAGAAACTTATCACGGAGACAAGTACGGGTTCAATCTTTCTTTCCTTCTTTCTTTCTTTCTTTCTATCTATCTATCTATCTATCTATCTATCTATCTATCTATCTATCTATCTATCTATCTCTCTATCTATCTATCTTAGTCGGTTCCTAGCTATCTATCTATCTCAGTCTGTTCACATCTGCCTATTTATCTATCTATCTATCTATCTATCTATCTATATAAATATATATATATATATATCTTTCAATATATTACATATCTATCGCAATCTGTTTATATCTATCTATCTATCTGTCTATCTATCTATCTATCTATCTATCTATCTATCTATCTATCTATCTATCTCAATATGTTATATATCTATCTCAATCTATCTATCTATCTGTCTATATATATATATATATATATATATATATATATATATATATATATATATATATATATATATATATTAGTCTGCTCCGATCTATCTATCTATCTGTCTATGTTTTGATATTTAAAAAAATAAGCATGAACACAGCAATTCTGTCTTTGAAAATGATAAACACTACACTATTTGTCTTGAAAAACCAACAACATCCGGATGATGATATTGATCTAATGTCGAAATTACTCGTAATAAATAGTATGTATCAACATGGTAATTTTCTCTCTTCCATTAATAATGAAACTAAAATGTTTGTCCATCAATATGAAAGAATCCAATTGAAAACAAGTAGACAAAACTTGACTAAATTATTCAATGAAACGTGTCTCAATATATATATATATGTGTATATATATATATATATATATATATATATATATATATATATATAAGCAACTGTCAGTCAGTTAAGTGTTATATGTTCTGTATCCTTAAAGAGGTTACAAACGGACAAAGTTGGTACTCGACTGAAGGAACAGCGAAAGAAGACAGGTTTATTGCAAAAGGGAATACACTACTGAAAGACAAGGAATCGGGTGGCAGGCTAGTAATTCCCGAAACAAGGATATTTACCTTACCGCCCCGCGAGGTAGTATATGGCACAAGGCCGTTTTTAAATCAGGGTTAAAACCGAGTCCGAAGGCCCGTACAAAAATTCCTCGTAGACACCGTATACACGGGGTCGGGTAGCCATCTACAACCACAGACGAGACTCTGCCCTTCTCTATACCCTCGTTTTGGTTCCTCTTTGCTCGAATGGCAGAGTTCGACCTGCACAGCTGGAAAAAAGTATCCAAATATTTGCCGAAGCAAAGTTATTTAACTAACCTCCCCGCGTGACAAGATGTGGCACAAGGCCGTTTTTGATGCGGGGCAAAACCGAGCCCGTAGGCCCGTGCAAAATTTCCCCGTATACCCCGTAAAATACGGTGTCGGCTAGCTGCCTACCACCCCAAACGAGACTCTGCGGCCCTTCGGTATAGCCTCGTCTGTGTTCCTCTTTGCCCGGAGACAGAGAGTTCGACCAGCACAGCTGGAGACGAATATCCAACTAATTGCCGAAGTAAGGATATGGCACAAGGTGGTATTTTAATGCATGTCAAAATCAAGCCCGTAGGCTCTGGCAAACTTTCCCCGTAGAAACCTTATACACGGTATTGGAAAACTGTCTACCAGCCCAAACGAGACTCTGCGGCACTTAGGTATACCCTCGTCTGGGTTCCTCACTACCCGAAGGCAGTGAGTTCGACAAGCACAGTTGGAGACGAATCTCCAACTAATTGCCGAAGCAAAGATATTTACCTTACTGTTATGGGAACTTACCCATAATAATAATGGACTATTCCGTATATCATAAATACTGCGCCTCAAGAGGGAGCAGCAGTTCAGGTTCAGGTTCAGGTCAGAGTTAGTCAGAGGCAGAGTCGCGTCAGACGATTACTGTAAGACATTGGAATAGTGATACTTGTCGAGACAACATAGTTCACTCTAACCAAATCTGATAGTCATTACTAATACTTCTACTTCTTTGTACATATTTCTGTTTGTAATATATTTGTGTTATTCCATACCTGTGTTCGAGTTATTCTTCATTGGTTCTTGGACCATCACCGTGGTACAAGGAACTTGGACCATAACACTAACCCTCCCGCGTGGCAGGATATGGCACAAGGCCGATTGTAATGAGGGGTTAAAACCGAGCCCCTAGTCTCGGGGAAAATTCCCCGTAGACACAGTATACAGTGTCATGTAGCTGTCTACCACCCCAGACGAGACTCAGCTGTCCTTCGACACAGCCTCATCTGGGTTTCTCTCTGCCTTCGGGCAGAGAGTTCGATCAGCACAGCAAGAGAAGAATCTCCAACTAATTGCAGAATCAAGGTTATTGACCTTAGCTCACCGCGTGGCAGGATGGGTCTCAAGAGCGTTTTTTAATGCATGTCAAAACCGAGCCCGTGGGCTCGGGCAAATTTCCCCGTAGACCCCGTATACACGGGGTCGGATAGCTGTCTACCACCCCAGACGTGAAAACTGCGGACCTTCGGTATAGCCTCGTCTAGTTTCCTCTTTGCCCGAAGGCAGAGAGTTCGACCAGCACAGCTGGAGACGAATCTCCAATTAATTGCCGAAGCAAGCCCTCAGGTATAATCTGTGCTCTCAATATATATATATATATATATATATATATATATATATATATATATATATATGTATTGATATAGTAATTCCACATAGGCGATTTGGAGTGTGGAGCATTCCATTTCAACAATATGTCATACACGCTTTGTGTGATCATGTCTCTTTCAATTCATTGTAGGTACCGTTTCTTTCTGAAATAGAATGGTTTTCCAACCAAGAACTCAGTCTATTCTGCTATTCAGCTGTTAGCTGGGGTAAGAAGAGATAGACACCTTCTTCAAGGATATTTACGCGTAAGCGAATGTAACGAAACCGACTGGTTTTCGAAATTTGCTCTAGTGCACCTGTTTTTTGCGTCTGCATAACTATAGAAGTATATTGAATACAGAAGTGTTTTGAGTCTGTCTATATTTCTGAGTCGGCCAAGCATAGAAATAAATACAATATGGGAACCAGTAATAAGGAGTGCCAGAGAACAGCAATGATAACAAAAAGTTGCAATATGAGATCTGGTAAAAACATGCAATGATAACAGCAAAATTGCAATATGAGTACTGGTAAAAAATGGTTGCTGAAAAATTAGGTTTATAATACTCAGAAATTCATACCCAGATGTCCTCAAGGACACATGGTACAGTGGATAAAGGCGTTGGTTAGATCCAGTGACAGACCCAAAGAGTGTGAGTTCAATACCCGGTTCGGGCAGTGGAGAACTTACAGAGGGAAAAATTACCAGGAGATAACTGATAACTGACATCCATCAAACATGGCTCGTGGAACTAGAACAGTCTACCCCAGTGATCGAAATAAAGGGTTCGGTTCGAAATTCCAACCACCAGAAGAAGGCCGGAGCGTACAACGGCCGAAACGTTGTGAAAAATATGGCGACAAAGATGAGGACAATAGTCCGACTAATGTAAATAGTGTAGAAGTGTTTTGTTTAATTTGTAGGTTTGCCTAATGCTTATGACCTTCAAAAGAGTAGAAATCAAAACTAGTTCGATTAACACCGATACCTATAGGACAGGCTTGAATCCAATTTTCCCTGTCTTCTCAAGTGGATTCCTGACAAGCTATGATGTTTATGGCAGAAAAGTTTCAGTGCGTGACAACTTGCGTAATCTACTCAGAAGTTATATATTTTCTGTTTCACCATTAATGACAAAACTCTGTCACAGCGATTGTCACCCTTGATAAAGAACAGTTCATATTTCGTCAGAGTTTATGACCTTAACAGCAAATAACTCTGCTTGTCAACCATAAAGAGCTGATAGTCTCACTTTTAATTAACAGCAAGTTTTATCTTTACGGGCAAATAACTAGATTCTGCTTGTAGGTAATGAATGAGTGTGAATAAAGACAAAATACTCGGCCATAGTGAATAAATGTGAGTAAGGCTAAAATAAGGGCAAGGAAAGTGTGCTTCGTCCTCACTGGGAATCGTAATAATTTCACCCGTTTACAATGGAAAGACAGATACATGACTGAAGATAATGGATAAAAAGATGCAAATTCATTTTTTCAAGCTTGAAAGTGAAGTCTGAAGATCCAGAGAAAAATAATTATCTGATAAATAAATTATAATAATGGAACCTTAAAATAGTCTATTTTAAGTAGTCTATATATATATATATATATATATATATATATATATATATATATATATATATATATATTAGGAAACGGACAATGTCCGACAATTATTTAAGACATTTTTTTTATGTTTATACGTTCTTTTTATAGAATCATAAAAAAATGTCTTAAATAATTGTCGCACTTTGTCCATTTCATAATGTATGACGTCATTTGCTTACATGTGGATACACATTGAGCAGATATGAATGAATGAGAGAAAATCATGGAGAATTGTGTTTAAAAACAGTAAAATCGACCTTGCTAACCGAACGCTCCTCTGTGGCCGAATCGGTTAAAGGCACGTCAGGCTAAATGACAGTTCCGTATAGGATAGAGGTTCGATTCCTGTCGGAGGACGAATATTTTCTATGAAAATTTCTCGGACATTCAGGTCGCTAAATGTTGTTTAATACTGTTTATTATAAGACAAAGCATTTACTTAAATATTTGTATCTATAAAAAGAATGTTAAACATAAAAATGTCTTACAATAATTGTCGCACTTTGTCCATTTCATAATATATATATATGTGTGTGTGTGTGTGTGTGTGTGTATTTGACTTGTAAACATAAAAAAATGTCTTATATATTGGTCTACATTATATATTGCGCACTCTTAATTTAAATGTTACGAACGCTAGAATTGTACTCTAATCGTTCTCATCTTACCTGGATATATATATATATATATATATATATATATATATATATATATATATATATATGTGTGTGTGTGTGTAATTTGGCAGCAACTTTTCTTTCAAACATGTAGTGTTGAATGTTAAAGACAACATAGTCTTACATATTTTCTTTTGAATTTTCTCATATTCTCTAATGAGACTTTTTATTTGAAAATAGTTTCGAAATATGTATTGTCCATACGATGACCTAGCGCTTTCGAACATCATTGTTCATCTTCAGGGTCAATATTTTAGTCAAAATTTTTTTTTTTTTTTTTTTAAACAAACATTTGCCAATTATCTTGTAGCGTAATCATGTTGCTACTTTTTTACAAACTAAAAACGTTAAATTCCTTTTAAATTCAAAAGACGCGATGATGTTATATCACGTGCATGGCGTAGATTTTTATCATGTGACAGCGTGAAAAATTTTGACTAAAATATTGACCCTGAAGATGAACAATGATGTTCGAAAGCGCTAGGTCATCGTATGGACAATACATATTTCGAAACTATTTTCAAATAAAAAGTCTCATTAGAGAATATGAGAAAATTCAAAAGAAAATATGTAAGACTATGTTGTCTTTAACATTCAACACTACATATATATATATATATATAATGCTCTTATGTATCTCAGTCTATTCATATTTATCTATCCATCTCTCTATCTCAGTCTATTCATTTCTATCCATGTATCTTAGCCTGTTTATATCTATCTATCTATCTATCTATCTATCTATCTATCTATCTATCTATCTATCTATCTATCTCAGTCTATTCATAAATATCTTATTCTTTCCTTATCCCTCAGTCAATCTTACTCCTTTCGATTTTCTTTCTCATACATATATATATATATATATATATATATATATGTGTGTGTGTGTGTGTGTGTGTGTGTGTGTTTGTGTGTGTATACAGCAGCTGTTCTTGACCTGATCACAAAGTATTTAGAGCATCGAATACCATTCGTTATTCTCTGAAACAAAATTCTCCCACACTGAATTGATTCAATATTTATAATCAAAATATGCTTGGCTAATGTTAGCCGTGCCAATCGAAGAACCGAAAGGAGGTGGCGGGGCATATTCTATAATATCAGATATTAAATTTCCCGTTGCAAACGCAGCGAGTAAGGCGGAGATGGGTGGCGTTCACTGATGTGTTAGCATAAGGACTTCTTCGCTTTGTATCAAGCCTACAATATCAAAACGCATCGTTGAATTGGTTCTCCAGAGCATTCGCCATAAAAGTGGGGATGAAAGTTGTTACAGTCGGCAGGAATGAAACGTTGAAGGTCGCGAAAGATGCACGCAGATGCGAGGCAGAAGAGTCGACAGCGAAAAAATATGGCGGAAAGGCAGCGTGGAGAAACAGATAAAGCGGTTATGGCTAGGGGATAGGCAGAATTATGTAACCGAAGAATAAATGTAAAAAAAAAACTCAATCAAATAATAACACGAATGCAAATTCTAGCCGGGTGTATATTTCCTGAGAGGTAGATGTGCAGCTCTTCATCGGTTTTATTTGCAGAGATATGAACAGCAAACTCAGCGTCTCAAAATAATTCCTATATTTCTTTCCATTCAGTCTTTTATCCTTATCTTTGTTGTTAGTTTCGTTACGTGTCGGTGGTTGTGCTCTCCATCCTTCCTCAAGTGTCTATAGCAGGCATGAACAATCATTTGCAAGCAGGCGGCCGTTAGTCCTGAGCATGACGATAAACTATTCAGCAGCAGGGACACTAAATCGGAAAATTGGAAGTTTTGATGAGCGTGGAACGACCTTTTAATTGCGGTTGTTCTCAGGTCCACCCTGATCGGATGTGTTAACCAATTTAGGTTTCCAGCACTGGGAAACTAGTGAACCCCCGAACAAAAATCTATGAAAGCACGAATAATACATTTTATACTAAAATTACCAACAATACATTTTATCTGTAGTTGAAGGCATACAATTGCGTTCAAAATATATTTAGCTGAAGCCATAAAATTGTGTTCAAAATATTTAGATTTCGGCATTAAATAACCCATAGAGGTGTTGATATGCCGCTAAACAAAATCAACCAAGCAACAATACATATTTAAAGCCAAATGACCAACAATACATTTTATCTGTACTTGAAGGCAGACAATTGCGTTCAAAATATATTTAATTGAAGCCATAGAATTGTGTTCAAAATATTTAGATTTTGGCATTAAATAACCCATAGCGGTATTGATATGCCGCTAAACAAAAACCAACCAACCAAGAATACAGCAAAAATGACCAAACATAATAATCAAGGGTGTGACAGTCTGGGGAGTTAGGCGACCAGATATAGGGGGTAATGTGATTACAGAAATTGTCTGAAAGCCATGACTGGTTTCCCCATCCTGTGCGGCATGGTGTAGAATCCTGTAGCAAGATATATGATATTCCAACAGCCACCCTCTTAGCACAGAGCAGTACTACCTCTCCAAAGCACTTGAGTTTGGTCGTCGTGTAGAGTCTGAGACTCTCACCAAAAATTATTTGGAGTTTTTTTCTTGTCAAAATGATCAGAATGAGTTTTCCGAAACGCCGTAAATTCGTAATCACCATTAGAATCATTCGACTCTTTCAGAATCCTCAGATTGACACCCAGACGATCTAAAATATTCGTATTGGAGCTTCCAGCGTGAATGCAACGCAGTACAATATTATATTTCTACGAGGGTCATTCAATAAATAAGGTGAATTCTTCGGTATAAGGACTTCTAATAGAAGCTTACTCTTTTTTTTTGTTTTACTTCTTTTTCACATGGATTTAATTTCTTTTGCAGATTAAAAAAAAACTTTGAGAGTTTTGACGATTAACAAAGATGGCCGTCCAAGAAGCATGCTCCAGGATTGAACAGCGGTCAGTTATCAAGTTTTTGGTTGCTGACGGGTGCAAACCAGTTGAAATTCATAGGAGAATGTCAACTGTGTATGGTGCCACATGTTTCAGCCCAAAAAAAGTGAGTTCTCCTGAGGTGATCGAATCAGTCAATGACCTCATTCAGTCTGACAGAAGGGTGACAGTGGATGACATTGCAAGGACTTTGAGTTTATCTGTTGGGACAAACGCAGGGGTCATCAGTCAGAAGGAGTCATCTTGCATCATGACAAAAGCAAGGCCTTACACAGCAGCCCAAACGGTGCAGACCATCAACGAGCTGGGCTGGGAACTGCTCCTTCATCCCCCTTACAGCCCAGACCTTGCCCCTTCAGACTTTCACCTGTTTAGTCCCTTGAAAGCGTTCACGAGAGGCACGAAGTTTAAAAGTGACGATGAAATCAAAAGTGTTGTCAGCTGAGGGAATACGGAAGCTTGTGCACAGATGGGAAAAGTGTGTGACAGTGCTGGGAGACTACGTTGAAAAAAAAAGTAAGCTTCTATCTGTATTAGAAGTCCTTATACCGAAAAATTCACCTTATTTATTGAATGACCCTCGTAAATTTCTGACGGAGTTAATTGAGTCAATGTGCTCTTTTTCTCATAGGCGGTGTCCAACTGAGTCTATAGACAAAGAAATTAAAAGCAAAAAAAGGCAACAATTTACCCATCTCACCTTGTATAAGCAGAGGTATGTTGAAATAATGGATAATGGCTCGAATTGAGGAATCGAAGAGTCAAGTTCGAATTCCAGTCGTGTTCTTTACATTCTCTTATACGCAGGTGCTCTCTACAAAGTTTTTGCGTCTTGCTTCTCATTCAACTGTCATTTTCCAAATACTTTTGGCAAAGATACAGCTTCTGCCTTCCCAGTCAACGTTGATCTTCAAAATGCCTTCGGCAAAGCTATAGCTGCTTGCTTCCTAGTCAACTTTAATCTTGAAAATGCCTTTGGGAAATGTATAGCTTTATGCTTTCCAGTTAATTTTGATGTTCAAAATGCCCCGGGCAAAGGTATAGCTCATTGCTTCCCAGCTAACTTTGATCATCAAATTTCCTTTGATAAAGGTATAGATTCATGATTCCCAGTCAATTTTGATCTTCAAAATACATTTGGCAAAGTCATATCTTCTTGCTTCCCAGTCAACTTTGATCTTCAAAATGACCTTGGCAAAGGCATAGCTTCTTGCTTCCCAGTCAACTTTGATCTTCATAATGACCTTGGCAAAGGCATAGCTTCTTGCTTCCCAGTCAACTTTGATCTTCAAAATGACCTTGGCAAAGGCATAGCTTCTTGCTTCCCTGTCAACTTTGATCTTCAAAATGACCGTGGCAGAGGCATAGCTTCTTGCTTCCCAGTCAACTTTGATCTTCGAAATGACCTTGGCAAAGGCATAGCTTCTTGCTTCCCAGTCAACTTTGATCTTCAAAATGACCTTGGCAAAAGCACATCATTTTGCTTCCCAGTCAACTTTGATCTTCAAAATGGCTTTGGCCAAATCATATCTTCTTGCTTCCCAGTCAACTTTGATCTTCAAAATAAAATGCCTTTGGCAAAGTTATATCTTGTTTCTTACCAGTCAACTTTGATCTTCACGACAATCATTGTTTCCTGAGTTCCTGTTTTTTTGTTGTGCTTTCTCCTTATTTTTATTTTTTTTATTTTTCATTTATTTTATATATTTTTGCACTCAGTAGCCCCTGCGTCGTAGTAGTGGTTTTGGTCTTGGGGTTGAGAAAATAACCTCTGTATCTAATTTTCTTTCCTTGTTTTATTACGTTTTTTGTATTTTTCTACATTTTTATCATTTTTTTTCCTTTTAAGATGCCTTTCATTAAAATCCCCCCCAAAAGCCAGTTCTTTATTGTCTGCAATGTTTTCAATAGAAGAGATTTACGAAAATCTTACTAATCAGAATATTTATAACATTCGACTTCCTAGTCTAATTACTAAATATCGGTAAAGACATTCACAAACAATTTATTTTCTGGACATGAAGGATATTATGAGTTGCATTAAATTATGTGCTTTGAATTCGAACAAAAGTATACGTACGAAACATAAATTAGGAAGGAAAGCGTTGTGAGCGTATTTAGAGATTGGATAAGCATTGAATCCAGATTCATTTGTTAAATTTCATATGTCCTAACATTATCAAAAGTTAGAAGACCTTTATCTCATATTTTTATTTCAAACAAACCTAGATGCTTTCTAGACTTCGGCCTTTTACTTTCAGAGTCCTATGTACGTAAAAGTTATAAAATCTTAGAAATAATCAAATTATTTTATCTTTATTTGACACCATAATTCGGCATAATTATCTATCTATCTATCTATCTATCTAGCTATCTCATACTGTTCATATCTATCTATCTATCTATCTATCTATCTATCTATCTATCTATATATATATATATATATCTATCTGTCTATCTATCTATCTATATATCTAATACCGTTCATATCTATCTATCTATCTATCTCATACTGTTCATATCTATCTATCTATATATATATCTATCTGTCTGTCTATCTATCTATCTATCTATCTAATACCGTTCATATCTATCTATCTATCTATCTATCTCATAATGTTCATATCTATCTATCTATCTATCTATCTATCTATCTATCGCATACTGTTCATATCTATCTATCTATCTATCTATCTATCTATCTATCTATCTCTTACTGTTCATATCTATGATTCTATCTATCGCATACTGTTCATATCTATCTATCTATCTATCTATCTAATACTATTCATATATATCTATCTATCTATCTATCTATCTATCTATCTCATAATGTTCCTATCTATCTATCTATCGCATACTGTTCATATCCATCTACCTATCTATCTATCTATCGCATACTGTTCATATCCATCTATCTATCTATCTATCGCATACTGTTCATATCTATCTATATATCCATCTATCTATCTATCTATCTATCTCTTACTGTTCATATCTATGATTCTATCTATCGCATACTGTTCATATCTATCTATCTATCTATCTATCTATCTAATACTGTTCATATCTATCTATCTATCTCATATTGTTCATATCTATCTATCTATCTATCTATCGCATACTGTTCATATCTATCTATCTATCTATCTCATATTGTTCATATATATCTATCTATCTATCTATCTCATATTGTTCATATATATCTATCTATCTATCTATCACATACTGTTCATATCTATCTATCTATCTCATATTGTTCATATCTATCTATCTATCTATCTATCGCATACTGTTCATATCTATCTATCTATCTATCTATCGCATACTGTTCATATCTATCTATATATCCATCTATCTATCTATCTCTTACTGTTTATATCTATGATTCTATCTATCGTATACTGTTCATATCTATCTATCTTTCTAGCTATCTATCTATCTATCTATCTATCTATCTCATACTGTTCATATCTATGTATCTATGTATCGCATACTGTCCATATCTATCTATCTATCTATCTATCTATCTATCTATCTATCTATCTATCTATCTATCTATCTATCTATTTGCAGTGTCAGATGGATACATTGTCGCCATCTTTTACTTTTAATTTCGCGCATGCCCGTTATCGTTTTTATTTTGTCAACTGCACAGTATAGTAGGGTAAGTTGGGTGCCGTCTGTGAGAATAAGAGCACCATGACGCATTTCACCCCGCCAGAAATTTGGAAATGGCATGTTGTTCTGTTTGGCATTTGCCCCGACATTTCCAATATGAACATTTCAGTATACCTGATGACAGTGCAGAGGATTCGGAAAAAGGTTGGATGATATATACAGTGGACATTATGGTGTTTAGAGTGATTATTAGTGATGGCGACGTTAGGTCTTCATTCATCTTCCCACACGGACTGAGTATCAACACAGTGGCCTACAGCAAGTGTCTTCGGGAAGTACTCCTGACCTTGGGCAAAAGTCTCTGACAATAACAATCTGCACCATATCACACAAACAGCAGAACCTAGTCATGACTGGCAGTCAATTTCTCCCCAGACTACAACCCTTGATTATTATGCGGCGCGCAGTTGAGGGAGAGAGTAACAAAACTCTTTGTAACGCCGCAGATGAACTGAAGGCAAGGATTATGGCAGCATTCTCCAACGTAAACAAGGAGACCGTCAAGAAGAGGTGCAGCTGATCCTGAAGAACATGGTTGAAGCCAATGGCGATTTTATTGAATACATTTACTCTTTAGTGTATCAAAATATTTTTGTGTAATTCTGGCAAATATATCTGATAAAATGAGATATCAGTGTTATTTAATTTTTGCGTAATTTAGTCGACAATTTATCCACCGCACCCTATATATATATATATATATATATATATATATATATATATATATATATATATATATACATAATTTCTCTATATATATTGTATATGCGCGGTACATATTTGAAAACGCTCAATATCTGTGATAGAGTTAACATATTTATTTTTTAGGGATATGAGTTTGCAACCCTGGATTTTTACGCTTTTGCGATTATCATCTGATGACCGCAAAAGGGTAAAACCCATTTTCAGTGTTTTTAGTTGACAGGGAAAATGTTTTGGAAAGGGTAGGATGAGTGTAATGGTGATTACAGTATTTTGTGAGATCACACGCGATGGCGACGTTAAGCCCCCATTCACCTTCCCACAGTGTCTCAGACTCAACACGGAGGCATACATAAAGTCCCTTGAGAAGGTAGTGCTGCCCTGCATCAAGAGGGTGACTGATAGAAGATTAGGAGAAGCAAGATAACAGTCATGGCTGTCAGATAAATTCGGTGAACATCTGACCCCCTACCTCACCCACGCCGACGTCAAGCACAATCGCAGTTGAGCGAGAGACCAGTAAAACTCTTTGTAACACCAAAGATGAACTAAAGGCAACGATTATGGCAGCATTCGCCAACTGAAACAAGGAGCCCGCCCAGAAGATTCTGAAGTTGTCTGGAGGCCCGGGTTGAGGCCCGTGGCGTTAAATCACTCTTTAGTATTTCAAGACATATATTTGTTATGTCAGTGTGATTTTCATTTTTTCGCGTAATTTAGACGACAATTTTTCTATTGCACCATGTATCTATCTCAATCTTTTCATATCTATCTATCTATCTATCTATCTATATATCTATCTATCTTCAAGTCTATGTACCTATCTATCTATCTATCTATCTATCTATCTATCTTCAAATCCATCTATCTACTTATCTATCTATATATCTCTATTCAAATCTATCCACCTCTATTCAAATCTATCTATGTTTCTCTCTCTCTTCAAATCTATCTATCTATCTATCTATCTATCTATCTATCTATCTTCAAATGTATCTATCTATCTATCTTCAAATCTATCTATCTATCTATCTATCTTCAAATCTATCTATCTATCTTCAAATCTATCTATCTATCTATCTATCTATCTATCTTCAAATCTATCTATCTATCTTCAAATCCATCTATCTATCTATCTATCTTCAAATCTATCTATCTATCTTCAAATCCATCTATCTATCTATCTATCTATCTATCTATCTATCTATCTCTATTCAAATCTATCCACCTCTATTCAAATCTATCTATCTTTCTCTCTCTCTTCAAATCTATCTATCTATCTATCTATCTATCTATCTCTATTCATATCTATCTATCTATCTATCTCTATCCAAATCTTTCTATCTCTATTCAACTCTATCTTTCTATCTCTATTCAAATCTATCTATCTATTTCTATTCATATCTATCTATCTCTATTCAAATCTATCTGTCTATCTCTATTCAAACCTATCTATCTATCTATCTATCTATCTATCTATCTCTATTCAAATCTATCTATCGATCTATCCTATTCAAATTTATCTATCTCTATTCAAATCTATCTATCTATCTCTATTCACATCTATCTATCTATCTATCTCTATTCAAATCTATCTGTCTATCTCTAATCAAACCTATCTATCTATCTCTATTCAAATCTATCTATCTATCTATCTCTATTCAAATCTATCTATCTATCTATCTCTATTCAAATCTATCTATCTATCTCTATTCAAATCTATCTATCTATCTCTATTCAAATCTATCTATCTATCTATCTATCTCTATTCAAATCTATCTATCTATCTCCATTCAAATCCATCTATCAATCTATCTCTATTCAAATATATCTATCTCTATTCAAATCTATCTATCTATCTATCTTTTCAGCATTTCGAGCTTTTCCACTCGCAATATTTTTATTCATTCTGATTTCAGCGTCTCTGTAAAGTCATTTCTATGCCTCTGGCATTCCCTTCGTTCTCTCCATTCCATTATCTCTCACTCTATCGTTGTTTTCTTTCTCACTCTCTCCTTCTCTTCACCTTACTCACTTGCCCCTTCCCTATTCACCACGTCTTTCTCATTTTCCCACCATTAGAATAATTACCCGTACGAGTTATTGTCAACAAAGTCCAGAATGTTACCATGACAACCGTCAGGAATAATTTAAGTCATGCTGGCCACTTATTTGGTCGGGATGGGAAACAGGTTTATCGGTGAATGAATGAAAGTCGGAAAGCAAATCAAGTGAAAAAAAAATGAATGAATGAAAAAGAAAAACTCCATTGAGAGCTAAAAAATGAATGAGTTAAGGGAGATTAAGTATAAAACGTGAAAGGGAAGATGGAATTGAAAGTAGATGCAAGAAAGAAGGAATGTAGAGAAATAATAAAAGATTAAAGAGAGAAAATAAGGGGGTATAGTGGGACAAGGATAAAAGGTCGTAGAAACAATTCAGTATAAACAGAAGAATAGATTGAAAAAAAAATAAGGAACGAAAATCGTAAAAGAAAGAAAAAAATGGAACCTTTAAAGACGAAAAATATCGGGGAAATTAAGATGAAAAGACTTCATTAAATAAATGAAGAATGTCTGAAATAAAAAAAAATGTAAATATTCAACAAAAAAGCAAGATAGTAGTTAAAAAGTCGAAAATGACACAACCATAAAAATAAGCAATATAACTTCTTTCTCTTTTATTATCTATATTCTCCGACAACCAGTTTGACCATGTCTGTCCACAACTTCCCAATTCTCGTCAAGTAGGTTATTTATTCATTATTGGCGGTCACATGTTGTAACCTAGAAAAGGTTACTGAATGAGGAATAACCACAACTGATGTTTGAAATTAAATGGTAATCCTTATAACTTCAACAAAATAAAATACTCGCCAGCGGCGTGAAGTAGGTAAACAACTTCTAGTGGTGAACTACATAGACAGCATATTATCCCAACTTACAATAGTGTTCAACCTATTTATGAAGATTGGGACACACCCATTAGTGTTCATAAGTACGGTATATAACAATACACACACACACAAACTCACACACACACACACACACCCACATATATATATATATATTGTTGTTGTTGTTGTTGTTGTAGACTAATAAGTGTTACTGAATGAATAATAACCAAAACGGAGGTTGTAAATGAAATGGTAACCTTTATAAAATCAACAAATTACAATACTCGCCAGCGGCGTGAAGTAGGTAAACCACTGCTAGTATTGGACGACGTATTCATGAGGATTGGGACATACCCATTATTGTTCATAGGTACGGTATATAACACAACATATGATATGCAGATGACACAATGTTGATAATAGACACAGAAATAAAGCTACAAGTTCTTCTATTGAAGGTAGTGAAGGTAAGCGAAAAGAAAAGATTAAACACCAACTGCAATAAACATAATGCATTGTTGTTAGCTAAAGGGTAAGCCCAAAGTGTGAATTGCGAATCGGAGATACCAAACTCAAACAATTGCGGAGATTTGAATATCTGTGAAGTGTTTTAACATAGGATTAAAAGTGTGACAATGAAATCCGAAGGCGTATTTGTGTCGTTAAGGAAACATTCTAACAACCAAGAAGTTAGTAAATGAAAGAGAGAAGAAAGGACTAATCGCCAGTTGTAAGATGACAGACTATATGGCTGTCAACAAAAGGAAAAGTTCTTTATGCGAATTACAATTACGTGATACATGGAAATATACAAAATAGAAAGGTGCTTACAGCGATGTGTCTTCTCGCCTGTTTTATTCAACCCAGACGGTGAGGCGATTCTGAGAGAATTAGGAGTCCTACCAGGATTTATTATTAGCGGCTACAATCCTAACAACATAAGGTATACAGATGACACAGTGTTGAAACCAGACACGGAAGGAAAGCTACAAAATCTTCTACAGAAGGCAGTGAAGGAAAGCGAGGAAAAAAGATTAAACTCCAACTGCATGAAGACAGAATTGATTGTTGTTAGCAAAAGAGTGAGCCCAAAGTGTGAATTCCAAATCGGAAGTAGCAGAACCAAAGAAGTGCGGATATTTACATATCTGGAAAATGTTTTAACCTTCTTGTAGACTCATCGGCCATCTAGCACGGGGTTGACTAATCTTTATAGCTATGGATGCAGCCAGTAATTTCTATAACACGACATCGAAGTCTTGGGCGGAAAAGATCTCCTGATAAAATGAACAACCACGTCTCTGTGACAGACGTGATCCTCGACAGTGGAAGGCATGTGCTGCGGTTTGATCTGGAGTGGAACCGGCTCGGCCAGATCTACTTGCATGCAACACATGAAATGATATATCTCTTTCAATCCATATATATATATATATATATATATATATATATATATATATATATATATATTGGTTGTGGTGTTGGTGGTGATGGTGAAGATAAAAAAAAGAGATAGGCCTTTCAGTGAACACAGTCAGTATTCTAATTATAAAAATAGCATTTCTTGTTACAGTGTCTTGAAGGTTACCATCGCTAGAGAATTGAAAATATATAGAGGTTGAGTGACCTTTATCCGAAATTCCAAAATCCGAAAGTTTTTCAGGTGCCGACATATTTGCCATGAATAGAAAATTTCAGAAAGCAACATTGCTGCTCAGTATCTGTCTATATTTCTG
Organism: Acanthosepion esculentum; assembly: GCA_964036315.1. NCBI lineage: Eukaryota > Metazoa > Mollusca > Cephalopoda > Sepiida > Sepiidae > Acanthosepion > Acanthosepion esculentum. The sequence continues at coordinate 21,944,040 of OZ038518.1, read as the reverse complement.
AAATGAGGTATTATGTACACTATTTACATTATTCGGACTATTGTCCTCATCTTTGTCGCCATATTTATTACAACTTTTCGGCCCTTCACTATCTGTCTATATTTCTGAGATGAGGTATTATGTACACTATTTACATTTTTCGGACTATTGTTCTCAACTTTGTTGACATATTTATCACAACGTTTTGATCGTTGTAAGCTCCGGCCTTCTTCAGGTGGTTGGAATGTCGAACTGAACCCTTTATTTTGCTCGCTGCGGCAGATTGTTCTAGTTCCACGTGCCATTTCTAATGAATGCCAGTTATCAGTTATCTCCTGTTAATTCCCCTCTCCTAGTTCTCCACCGCCTTAACCAGGTATTGAACTCAAACTCTTTGGGCCCTGTCACTGGATCTAACCAACGCCTTTATCCACTGTAGCATGTGTCCTTAAGGAACATTGCTACTCATAGCATCGTTATTGCGTTACAAATAGAATGATGACTTTTTATTTTTCAGTTTTCGTTAAATTTAGCTGTATTCAGAATCCATGTTGTTTTTTTACCGACTTTTCCTTTTCACACTAACAGTGACGTCATCAATTATGCACCCTTTCCAACGAGTTTCTAACTTCTGATTTACAAGTAGTGTTTTGTGCAACATTTGTGTATTTTCATAAAGTAGTGATCATGTTTTTGCACACGAACAGAAAATACAAAGAAGTTATTTACGTGAAATCCTAAGTTCACCACTTAAAAATCTGGGTGAGCATTACAAGACTAGCGTTATTACCTGTTTCGCTATGTATCCAAATTTATTAAATTTTATCTAAAACTACTTTCAGGGTTATTTATACAAAAAAAAACTTTAGTGTATATGTATAACTTGTGTTATGAAATGTAAAGGGATATCGTGTTTATGCTTGGGTTCCATTCCCAAGCTGCCCCGTTTTTTAGGTACTATATATAAATTAAAGAGCCTGTATTTAAAAAATCCGGAAAAATGGAAACGAAGGAACTTCCGGTCCGAAGAATTTCGGATAAAGGATGCTAAACCTGTACTAACAGAGAATCAGAAGGGTAAAATATTTGGAAGGTTTCATGTCAGACACAACAAAACATTATTCCTTGATGACATCGGCATATAGCAACCAATTCACTTGCGAATTGATATTTTTCTGTTGTGATAGTCATTAACCTTATCCACAACAATAACAACACACCTGTAATTACAGCAAATCAATAATATTTATGAAATCACGTGCCACTTAAGGAACTACGTTCATTGCATGATCCAAACTCATAAATAATTATGTTGGACATACCACTACATACCTATCGACAAGACTCACGTTGCACATCTATGATTATAACTCAGTTACAATCCATTAAAACACACACGGAAACCTACTAAACTCCAACTGCAAAATACTTGAAGAAAATACGAGGATAAAAGCCTCATCCCAATATAATAATAGAAACACGAACAATAAAAAAGAAAATAACCCAACTCTCAATAGCATCAACTATGAACAGGGCCACCCTGCTCTGGCCGTGTTTAGAAAATAAAACATTCTTATAACTCTAGATATATACATAAAATAATCCATAAATTCAGTTAAAAATAATAAAAAAAACTCATCACTGATAATGGCTAAAAGAATAGCAGAAATCGCTTGAATATTAAAAAAAAACACTTGGACAATTTTGAAAAAATTTCTGTCCATAAATGAAAACTCTTATACGAACCCAAGAATATTAAAAAAATTATAACTTTATTTGTATTTGCGATAGAAATAATCTATAAAAATGTTATAAAGTTTAATGTACCTAGTTTTAAGTATAGCTAAAATAACTAATGTGATTTCAGGCATTACTGTAAATCAGTTGGCAAATATTTTCCGTGAACTGCAAAATCGTATTACCCTTGCTAATGATGGAGTACATGGAAAAACTTAAATAAAATTTCATTGAAACCTTAAAAAATATGGATTTACTTCTTTCTAATCCTTTTTACGAATTATTTCTATCACAAATACAAATAAAGTTATAATTTTTTTAAAGTGCACACGAACTTTATGAAACACCCTGTATATATATATATATATATATATATATATATATATATATATATATATATATATATATGTATGTATATATATTTGTGATGTGAAAGAACACTCGTTGCCTCTTTGTGGTATCAACGAATACTCGTTGTCACTTTCGTAATGCTAGTTGTAGTAGAGTCTTTGTAATCGCAGATACAACTATAGTAACGCCGTTGAACAATACTGGTGTCAGACGCCTTCGATTAGCACTCGCACTAATAGTACTTGCTTGATAATAGTCGCTCCACATGTAACCCGTATAGTGATGTGATTGGAAAAATAGTATAATGAATAGAATAGAGAATAGCGGTCCGTACAGTAATAGAGGATAGACTGAAATAGCGACCCATATAGTATAGAGGATAGACAAGAAATAACGATCTGTATAGTATAGAGGATAGACTAGAAATAACGATCTGTATAGTACAGAGGATAGACAAGAAACTACGGAACAATCTAGACGTCACGCTGCTTCCTATAAATGCGATTCCTCTATGGTCACGTGATACACTGAATGCAATAATGAGATCGTCTGTGTTTGCTCACTGGTGATCTATGTTCAAACTCAAGTGTCAGCAGCAACACTTCATATATATATATATATATATATATATATATATATATATATATATATATATATATATATATATATATGCCTGTGTGTGTGTGTGTGTTCCGGCAGAATATCTTCATACAAACATGTTTCATTGAATGATGTAAACATATTGTGTCCATTTATTTTTATACTGATCGTTTTCAGTTCTCTAATCAGTTTCTTGATGTTAAGATGAAATTCACCAAGGAAGGTACCGTAGTCTTTTTAAATTGTTTTGCAAAAGATTCCTTAGTTACAACAGAAAAAATTATCATCACAACGGAATGCAGATTTTAACGCAATTAAAATAAGATTATATTTGTAATTTATCCCTGAAGATGATCTTAGATAAGGTCGAAAATACTTAGGTTAAAAATAAAAAAAACTACGCTGCCTTCCTTGAAAGATCAATACAAAAATAGACACAATATATCGATATTATTCAATAACATACACACATACAAACACACACACACACACACACACACACATATATATATATATATATATATATATATATATATATATATTGTATATTTAGGCAGCAATCCTTCCTTTATGCAAGTTTCATTAAAAACGACAGACAAGGTACTACGGTTAAGTTTTTATTTAATTTTTCTTGTGTACGAACAAGAACTTTTTGTCCATCAAAGAACGCTCTTGCTCGTGCACAAGAAAAATTAAATAAAAATCTTAACCGTAGTACCTTGTCTGTGGTTTTTAATGAAACTTGCATATATATATATATATATATATATATATATATATATATATATATATATATGTTAATATACAGGGGGGCCCACAAATAAAAGGAATTTTTAGATTTACTATGTGGTGCAAAAAACTAAGTAACATATAAAATGTAATTATATATTTTACCATATGAAAATTTTTTATCCATTTGTTGTTCCAGGATATCTTTTCAACACGAGGTCATCGTTCTCTTTAAGATAGAACATTTAAATGGGGGATCGAAAAAACGCCGAGAAATGTTGCCAGAATTCTTTAGTTTGTACACCACATCTAACATTTGTGTTTTTTGTTCTGTTTTAAGAGACTAATTTTCTATCCAGTGCTTTTGTTTCAAATTACTATAACATAAAAATTCCAACAATTTAATAAACTGTACGAAATTTCTTGTTTTCTGTGGGGCACCCTGTATATATATATATATATATATATATATATATATATATATGTATGTATGTATGTATGTATATGTGTGTGTGTGTGTGTGTGTTTTCTTTAAGTTCTTTAAAGTCCTTTTTTAAGTCTTTGTTTAAAAGAGAGTTCCCACTTATATGGATATATTCATAGCTTTGAAGTTTTAGCATTCAAGCAATGTTTTTAATCCATGGAGAGTTTGTTATTTTGTCGTTCGAAGATTTATAGGTTTAATATTCAAGTCTGTTCTTTTTTAATATTGTTAGCAAAAGCAGAGTAATGGTGGCAGCTTGAGTAATTTCGTTTACTGTTTAGTGACTTGGTAGGCCGAAAGATTAATCAACTTGTCAGAAGAATTACGTCGATATATTTTATCTTTATATAAATTATTCGGTTTTTACTTATCAGTTATTATTTTATGTTTGATATGATAATTTTACTCTATTCGATAGGCAAAATATTAATAGAGAAACTAGTTCTTCAAGAAAAGCTACATTTACCTATATATAAAATTCTTTGACATACGTTAATCTGTATGTCCGTACGTCACACCATCTAAAATAGCCATATATTGACCGGGGAGAAAGGTAAACAGTTAACGGGGTACAAACTACACATTGATTTTTCCAGGGTTTGAAGCTGAGTACAATAATTCTTTTGGAGAAATTAAAAGTTTTACTATTTAGCATAGAACATACTCCCACGTGTTTTTAAAAACAATTTAATGATTTAAATAATACATACTTATTTAATAAAAATAAATATGAAATATTGTTTTTTGCATATCATTTACTTTAGTTTATATATATATATATATATATATATATATATATATATATATATATATATATATAAAAGGGAACCTAGCTCTTATCTCAAATGACAACTTAAAAGAGACTGTTTTACCAACACAAGGAATGTTAATAAACTCATGTTAAAAAGATAAAAAACAAATAAATAAATAATAAAAAAACAAATGAAAATTACAGACAAAAGTTCGTTTTCTTCATCAAGACATTCATTTCTGTAGTTTACTGCTACAGCAAGCAGAAACATTTTTTCTCCCGATGATGGCCATGTTGGCCGAAACTAGTCGAGGAATATAAATGAAATAATAATAATAAAAACATAAGAATATTAATCTACAACCCAGTATGTCTGAAGATTTTAATTGATTTTCTTAATAATTTTTATCGTTCAAAATATATATATATATATATATATATATATATATATATATATTTCATTCTGGTAAAATATAATGCACAGTTGTAGTTTCAAATGTGTAGAGGAATCCATAAATTAACGACTGAGAAGGTACTGCCAAAAGGTAATTAAACGCAGTACCTTATCAGTCGTTTATAATAAAACTTTATAAAAGAGAGATTGCTACCCAAATACACACACACACACACACACACACACACACACACACACACACACACACACACACACATATATATATATATATATATATATATATATATATATAAATTCTTGAAACTATATACATAGAACAGTTAAAACCTAACCCGAACAAAATTAAATATGAAAATTCCACAAATATACTTAAATTCCAATATTTGATGACAGAAGCCATTGGTTTATACCAACGGCTTCGCATACTTAAAATTTTTCACTCTCGCGTGATCATATGTGACGTCATGAGCCGAGGTGCGAATTTTGCTTCCAGCGTCTCGTATGCACGATTTTGTCGTTGCTTGAAAATCTTCCATGCAAACAAAAATAGACTATCATCAGTGCCATGTCCGTGTATTGTTTAATATATTTTAATGTAATTGTCATCTTTGATTATGGCTTATGTAAGCCGAAAGCTTAGATATGATTAAAAAACATGTGTCAATATCATGTTTTCATTTCGTTTTTCAATGATAATGTTATTAAGCTTATCAGACGATATGAAAGAAATTTTCTTAAAATAAATAGACAAAATTTGTCTATATTATTTAATGAAACATGCATTAATAATATATATATATATATATATATATATATATATATATATATATATATATATATATATACTAGCAGCATGGCCCGGCGTTATCCGTGCTTGATTCAAAAATCCTTCGACTCATACAGCAATCGCTATCACTTGACTTAAAATTCTTTGCCCTTCCCTGCCTTTAAAGGAGTTCCCTTTGCCGTGCTGATGTTTCTACATGCCTTACTTCTCACACTGCGAATTCTTTCTAAGCTCTATACTAAACCTTAAATCTGTTACGAAAAAAGAATTAACAAAATGAACACAAAAAGATCAGCTTTAAAAAAGGACTCGTAACTGGAAAAATCGAGTGAAAAAAGTATGTTAACAACAAAAATATTTTTCACACCCAACACAGTTCTGCGGAATCAGAATCAACGTTGAGTTTAAGCAACCGAATGAGCCAATTGGAGTAAAGTGCCATGCAGATTTAAATTTTTCCCACTTGTGACGAATGCAGCTATCGAATTTTTTTGCATGCTAGCACGCTAGTTAACATTCGTGTCAGTCAACTGTTGGCTCTCACGCTGGCCAATAGAATCTTCCTGCCTATTCGTGGCAGCCAGCTATAGGCTCTCACTCTGGTCACTAGAAAATGGCTGCAAACTACATGAAAACTTACGTAGAAGCATGAAAAAATCGATTATTTCCACTATCGATGGGAGTTTGGAAATGCAAAGTTGGTCTTTTCCCTCAATTGGAGCATGTGCATGTAAATTTTGGTGCAAATCCGTCGAAAATTGCGACCGTGCATTCGTTACACACATACACACACATCCTGCCTTTTATAGATAGAGATATATGATTAATATAAATGTAAAATTACTTAACTGATTGTTGTTATATTCAGCACTCCGACTCTAGATGTTCGTAGATGAACCTTTTATATAATCGTTTTCTCCTTTTGTCAGAAGGTATCAGTAACTGACGATGGATTTCCCATTCTCTTTCTCTTTATACTAATTTTAAAAAAATTAATTTATGCGCAAATATTGGTGTTAGGTCGATTTGTTTTTACCTTTTATGTGTGTGTATGTGTGTGTGTGTGTGTGTTTGTATATTCGCATGACTGTGTATATGTAAGTAAATACATCAGCCAAGCTTCCCATGTCATTGATGATTCCGTATGCATGATTCATATTGTCTTTATTGCGCAGCAGTCAAGAAAGACGCAAACAGGAGTTGAAATTAATTTAAAATAAGATCACACATTGATGGATTAAACTTGGATTTGCGTTTACTCAAAGAATAGAATTTCACTAGGGATCCCTCTAAGCAACAACAACATTCCTCCGAAGAGTATATGTTTCTCTTCTTTGTTTAGTCCTCGTCTCGTTGAAAAAAAAGATTCAGTCGTGTCTGAAAATTCCAACTTTAAAATCTTTCTCTTCGCGCTCCAAATTAGCTAAAAGGCTAATATATAATAAATATCATCAATCTTATTGCTAATATAATCGTTTTGGGGCTTTTTATTCCTGAAATTTAATCAACCGGTCTATATATATATATATATATATATATATATATATATATATATATATATATATATATATATATATATATATATCCGATGCGATGAGAACAAAAGTAATATATAAATTCCAACGTTCACAGCATTAATCCAAAAGAGGGCTCGATACCGATAGTAGAGCGATAATTATTTATTTATTATAATTTTATCATATAGACAAAACCATTTTACTCACTACAAAGATGCAACTTGGTTTCAGTGCATTTCAACTGCACTTCGAGGGGTGAAAGTCAAAAATCTTACTCTCACCCGTCGAAGTGCAGTTGAAATGCACTGAAACCAAGTTGCATCTTTATAGTGAGTAAATTGGTTTTGTCTATATGATAAAATTATAATATGTATATATATATATATATATTATAAATTATAATATATATATATATATATATATATATATATATATATATATATATATATATATATATATATATATATATATATATATATATATACACACCTTACCGTTAACAATAACACATTTCTAAAAACAGCATATTTCGGATCACATCTAATCTTTCGTTGTCCCGTTATTACCTGGATGTAAAAAACAAATCTATTTCCATACCTGAGAATGCCTGTATGAACAGGCGAAAGTAATCGTATAAAAAGACCTTATGCAACTGGAATTTATTAAAAACAGGGATCATAACATTCATCTACAGGTTCGGGGTTAATGTATCTTAATAAATTTGTTTGCGAAGATGTATTCTCGACATTTATATCATTAACTTTACTATCTGCTTTTTGTATGAAGGATTCCTGTAATGTAAATTGAACTGCACCACATACTTGATATATATATATATATATATATATATATATATATATATATATATATATATATATACAGACCCCGGAAAATTTAATTCCGGTCGAGCAATCTTGAAGAGAGCATGAGTTTGTAAACAATCACTAATATCGCTAATACTGCAATGCTCTTCCATGACTTGAGCCCTCTCGGTCATTGGTGTATTTATTAGAAGAACTAATGCGTAAAAATTAGCCTCCCTCTCGACCAGGCACTGATAGCTGAGGGGTAACATCCTGGTTTCGATTCTGGCTTGAAAAAATCGGTTGTCTAGTCACACTAATGAGCTGTGACACACAGAAATAGCCTGTCTGTAGATGACAATATATATATATATATATATATATATATATATATATATAATATCTGGATAAAATTAATGAAACAAAATTGGGTGTTTTTTTCATTATGCTATATATATATATATATATATATAGAGAGAGAGAGAGAGAGAGAGAGAGTGACAGAGGGAGCGAGAGCGAAACAAATAAGTAGGTTGTGGTCAGCGGCTGATAATGATGCTGTGTACAAAGTCTTCTAGATTACTGAACGTTTTCGTAGACCAAACAATGGATGTGAGCACAGTGTAATTAAAGCCAGTATTATTGATGTTCAAAAATTGTGTCGCCATTACTAGTGCTGTTTCTTACGCAGTCGGCACGCAAGAACTTTACCGTTGGGGAAAATGAATAAGCAATTGTCGAAAAACAACATTTCGATTCCAATGGATTCTAGAAGGTATTGACTTCTCCCAGATGCTATAATTAATCGGTCAGATCATTAAACGTCTATTCTGCGTCAACTAATTCCCTGGAATCTACCGGCACCATACTGAAATATATATTTGCATGGGGAATGGAATGGTTAGCTTCATTCCTAGAACGAAATGGAAATATTTAACAAAATATTCATGGCATTTTTAGCCCTGGGCATTTGCAATTCAATGGCGGTATAAAATTATTGGTATGACGATGCGCAATTTTGATTAGAAAATATCATTATTGTAATGATCTACCGCTATCTCTCTCCTCTTTTACTCTCTCGCTTTCTATCTATCTATCTATCTATCTATCTATCTATCTATCTATCTATCTATCTATCTATCTATCTATCTCACTCTGTTCATATCTATATATCTCAGTGTGTTCCTATCTATCTATATCAGTCTGTTTATATCAGTCTCTCTATCTATCTATCTATCTATCTATCTATCTATCTATGTAACTATATCAGTTTTTTCATATGTATCTTTCTTTTTCTCTCTATCTAACTATTTATTTATCTAACTTATCTGTTGATATCTATCTATCCCAGTTTTTTTGTTCATATCTATATATCTCAGTGTGTTCCTATCTATCTATATCAGTCTGTTTATATCAGTCTATCTATCTATCTATATCAATTTTTTCATATTTATATCTTTCTTTTTCTCTATCTCTCTAACTATTTATTTATCTAACTTATCTGTTGATATCTATATATCCCAGTTTTTTTTGTTCATATATATATAGCTCCGTGTGCTCCTATCTATCTATATCAGTCTGTTTATATCTATCTATCTATCTATCTATCTATCTATCTATCTATCTATCTCACTCTGTTCATATCTATATATCTCAGTGTGTTCCTATCTATCTATATCAGTCTGTTTATATCAGTCTCTCTATCTATCTATCTATCTATCCATCTCAAATTGTTCATATTTATCTATCTATCTATCTATCTATCTATCTATCTATCTCACTCTGTTCATATCTATATATCTCAGTGTGTTCCTATCTATCTATATCAGTCTGTTTATATCAGTCTATCTATCTATCTATCTATCTATCTATCTATCTATCTCAAATTGTTCATATCTATCTATCTATCTATCTATCTATCTATCTATCTATGTAACTATATCAGTTTTTCATATGTATCTTTCTTTTTCTCTATCTCTCTATCTAACTATTTATTTATCTAACTTATCTGTTGATATCTATCTATCCCAGTTTTTTTTTCATATCTATATATCTCAGTGTGTTCCTATCTATCTATATCAGTCTGTTATATCAGTCTATCTATCTTTCTATCCATCTATCTATCTCTCTATCTATCTATCTATCTATCTATCTATATCAATTTTTTTCATATTTATCTCTTTCTTTTTCTCTATCTCTCTATTTATTTATCTAACTTATCTGTTGATAACTATATATCCCAGTTTTTTTTTGTTCATATCTATATAGCTCAGTGTGCTCCTATCTATCTATATCAGTCTGTTTATATCTATCTATCTATCTATCTATCTATCTATCTATCTATCTATCTATCTTAGTCTGTTCATATCTATCTATCTGTCTTAGCCTGTTCATATCTATTTATCTATCTATCTCTTTCTCATTCTCTCTCTCTCATTACCCCCCTCTCTCTTTCGCAGTAACTATCTAAGTCTGTTACTGTCTGTCTATCTATGTCTGCTTATATCTATTACAGTCTATTTATATCTATCGAAATATTTCTTTCCTTCTAAGTGTTTATCTAAATCTCACTCTTTCTTTATTTATTGCTTTCTTTCCATCTTAGTCTATCTACCTCAGTCTGTTCATATCTATCTATCTATCTATCTATCTATCTCAGTCTGTTCATATCTATCTATCTATCTATCTATCTCAGTCTGTTCATATCTATCTATCTATCTATCTCAGTCTGTTCATATCTATCTATCCCTGTCTGTTCATATCTATCTATTTAAATGTCTATTTCTATATCAGTCTGTTCCTATCTCAATAAATATTTTTTCTCTCTGTTTACCTATATGCCTCTCTTTCTTTATTCATTGCTTTCTTTCCTTCTCAGGCTATCTATCTATCTATCTATCTATCTTTTTCGGTCTATTCAAACTTACCTATCTATCTAAATCTTTCTTTCTTTCTAAAGAAATTTGTTTTTATCTAAATCACTCTCTTTCTTTCATTATTGCTTTATTTCCTTCTCAATCTATCTATCAATCTACATTATACGATGGGTACATTGTTGGCATATTATATTTTTAATTTCACGCATGTTTTTTTTTTTGAGGGGTGTCGACTGCACAGTATAGTAAGGTCAGTTGAACACCGTCTGTGAGAAAAAGATCAGGCAATTCTCCGCACCAGAGTTTTGGAAACATGATTCTGTACTGCTTGGCATTCGCGCCGGAAACTCCAATGCGAACATTTCCGTGTGTCTGGGTGTTAATCTGAGGACAGTTCATAGGACTCGGAAAGATTTAGATGAGTTTAATGGTGATTACGAAGGTGTTTAGAGTGATCGTTATGCTTCTATTCATCGTCCCACAGGGCCTAAGTCTCAACACGCAGGCCTAAATCAAGTGCCTTCAAGAAGTAGGTCTCCCTGAGGTTCAGAATGTGGCTGATGGAAGACTCTGTCTGGCAACAGGACTGTGCATAATATCACACAAGCAGGACACTGTCATGGCTGTCAGACAGTTTCTGCGACATCATCCTTTACATCTGGCGCGCAAAATCCCCGGACAGCAACTCCCCTTGGTTATTATGTGTGGGGTGCAGCTGAGTGAGAGACGAATAGAATTCTTTGCAACGCCAAAGATGAACTGAAGGCAAGTATTATGGCAGCATTCACCAACTTAAACAAGGAGACTGTCCAGAAGAGATGCAGGAGATTCTGAAGTCGTCTGGAGGCCGTGGTTGAAGCTAGTGACGCTTTTATTGAATACATTTACTCTTGAGTATTCCAACATGCTTTTGTTTCATTTCGGTAAATATATCTGTTAAAACGACATGCCATTGTTATGTTCATTTTTGCGTCATGTTGACGTCAATTCATTCATCGCATGTTTTATATATAATATTCGCTTTTTATTCATTTTTATGCAACTTTGTATGCATATATAAACACAGACGCAAACTGTCTCCTTCCTTCTACACACACAGGTATATAAACACGCGAGCGCGCACACACACAGACACACACACACACACATATATATATATATATATCAATTATGTGGTGCGTGTTCAATTTATATTACGTGAATCATTCATACGAAAAGCAGATAATGAAGTTAATGATATGGCAAGAATCACTCTCGCAAACAATATTTAATAATAAAATACATTAACCTCGAATCCGTTAATGAATAGTATGATCCTTGTTTATAAATTCCGGTTTTATCAGGTCATATTTATATAATATATATATATATATATATATATATATGCAGAAATATAGTCTTAAAGTGTGCTATATTTATGGGGTAAAGTGCTCAATATCAGAGATAGAGCGTGTGTAAATATAAAAGTGGACATGGAAGTCAGCACTTAGAGGCGACAGTCTGTTTCATGCTAGTGCAATCGTCAGGCGACTAGTGCTGTTATTTTTCTCGCAAAACAAGCAAAACAATTTGACATAAATAAATAAACAAATAAGCCACTTCCGGTAAAAGTAACCGCCAAAATAGACTACCCATAATGCACCACTGACCCTTATATAAATAGCCGAGAAAAATAACAGCACTAGTCGCCTGACGATTGCACTAGCATGAAACAGACTGTCGCCTCTAAGTGCTGACTTCCATGTCCACTTTTATATTTATATATATATATATATATATATATATATATATGAGGGTCAAGTAGATCCGTTCGACAGCCCGACACCAGCACATGAGATTTGTTTTACAGTTTATTTTTATTTATTTTATTTTCTTTCATTTTTAACTTTCTGGCAGAATGACAGGTTGTATGCCCATTGTACACTTCTGGTTACTCTGAGTGAGTTTGTTTTACCGAGGAACTCTCAATCAGGTTAAACAAACGCATCCAGTGCCTACAGTTGTAAGTTTAGTAGAATTTACTGCCATTAACGACGCATCATCTCTCACTTAGAAACTTCAGATTATCACGTGCTTAAGCACCTAGAATTATATTTATTCTGGGAGCGGTTCCTCATCTATGACCCTTTGTTCGATAGATGCACGACTGCTTTTACTCACTTGACGCCATGTTTTTTTTTGGAAGAGTCTATGTATGTGCTGTTCTGTTTATGTAGATGGCGACGTCGTCGAAAAATTTCAGTCTTGAGCTAGTAACTTAAGAACAATGTTTTCACACATAATTGATCGATATGTGTCTGTACCTTATTTTTCGATATTCATCGATCTGAAAAAAAAAGTCTTTTCCCCGTAAGCAAGGCAATAAAGGCCCTAAGACGAAATGGGTTACTGAGTGTGAAAGAATATGAAAAAAAAAAATTATTTAATCAGAGGGAAATTATTTTTCTCATTCACACATTTAATTCCAAATAGACTTATAGGTACAGCCTGCGAAACGAATAGGGTAGCATATTTTTGTTACGGCACAGGCAACCGACCATGTTTCCTGCGTCTTGAGCGATGTATCGTATTTACGGGTTGCATTAGAGGTCTGGAGGCAGTGTAAGGCCCAATAGATGCCTAAAGTGTGGGGCCTCTCTGAGGGGACATCTATTCGTCGTTATTGGTTGCCCTTTGAGGTCTGAATTAATTTAATGTCTAATAAACGATAGCATGTAAATATTGTTATTGTTGTTGAATTCTTTTTTTTATAGGAAAGGAGATATTTGGGAAAAAAACCCCGGGGCACAGCTTTACATTTTGGTAAGATTCGATAGAGACCCTCTCAAATATTTTCCTTGTAAGTAAGTTACGTTTGCCTTCTTCTTGCATTCTTTAGATCGAAGTACTAACTTTATCCATATTTATCTATCTGTCCATCTACCAACACGACCAAAGTTTGCATAGTTCCGTCTATAATGATAAACTACGTCAAGCAGCAAGACCTCTAGTCTGGAGAGTGGAGGTCTTGAGGAGCGTGGAACCACCTCTTAATTGCTGCTCTTCCGAGGTCAACCCTGACCAGGAGTGGTAAAACCTGTTAGGGTCCCAGTTATGGGAAAATAGTTAATCCCCGAAGAAAAGGAAAGCACTATGAAAATACAAAAATACGTTTTTATAATAAAAAATACCAGCAATACATTTTTACTAGTAAATAACTAACAATAAAACGTTATAGTAAAAGTACTAACAACACCTATTTATAGTAAAATTACTAACTATATTTTAAAACATAATGACCAGCAACACATTTTATAGAAGAATTATTAACAATACATTTAATAGAAAACTGACCAATAGTTTAGGTGTAGTTGAAGTCATACAAATGAGTTCAAAATATATTTGTAGCATATAAGATCGTGTTCAAAACATTTAGATTTCGGCATTAAATAACCCATAGAGGTGTTGATATGCCGCTAAACAAAATCAACCAACCAACAATACATATTTAAATCAAAATTACCAACAATACGTTTTATCTCTAGTTGAAGGCAGACAATTGCTTTCAAAATCTATTTAGTTGAAGCCATAAAATTGTGTTCGAAATATTTAGATTTCGGCATTAAATAACCCATAGAGGTGTTGATATGCCGCTAAACAAAATCAACCAACCAACAATACATATTTAAATCGAAATTACCAACAATACCGTTTTATCTGTAGTTGACGGCATACAATTGCGTTCAAAATATACTTCAGCATTAAATAACCAATAGAGGTGTTAATATGCCGCTAAACAAACCCAACTCACCAAAAAAAAACAACCAAGACGAAAGAACTCTTTCATGACAATAATCCATATCGATATGGTTACAATTTCTTGAAGAAGTCAAGCTGTATTAAAAAAAGAAACTTTAAGAAAACAACCACATAAAACACACATATCGCGGCCTCTAGTAATTATGTCCACACAAACATGTATATATATACAAAAGCTGAGTATCATCTACCATGTATTCAATTGTGAAAACAGAATAACATATATGATATTTTTATTACTTCAAAGCCCCTAAGGAAATTAAATTTCGGCATTAAATGACCCATAAGGTGTTGATATACTGTTAAACAAACAAATCAAATCAACCAAAGTCAAATAAAATCTCGAGTTATATTTGTATATAAACTCAAGTACAAAAAGCGACCATTAGCCTCAAGTATAAAGGTAACCAATATTTACCTATGGATTCAAATTTAGTCACAACAAAGATTTCTATATCGATTCAAAAATGCACTCACCCCTAAGCTAATTCCGCCTAGTTCTCACCACCCTTCAGTATAGAGGCACCTCTATATATCGAGGTATTCAGTTAGTATAATTAGCGATAATTGTATCTTGCTAGGCGTGTCACGTCGTTTAAGCATCTTGTTTAAAGCGATGTCTCAACGAGATATGACTCTATAACTAAGCAACAATATTTGTCTCAGTCAAAACACGGCAAATGTTTGTCTATAGAAACAAGTATAAATACACACTTTATATATATATATATATATATATATATATATACATACATATATATATACATACATATATATATATATACATATATATATATATATATACGTACATACATATATATATATACATACATATATATATACGTACATACATATATATATACATACATATATATATATATATATATATATACATACATATATATATATACATACATATATATATATATGTATATATATATATATACATACATATATATATACATTTATATATATATATATATATATATATATATATATATATATAGTCTTAAAGCGTGCTATATTTATGGGATAAAGTGCTCAATATCAGAGATTGAGCGTGTGTAAATATAAAAGTGAACATAGAAGTCAACACTTAGAGGCGACAGTCTGTTTGATGCTAGATGCAATCATCGGGCCATTTTATATATATATATATATATATATATATATATATATATATTTAAATAAAAACAGACCACTTTAAGGTTCTATATAATAAATTATTTCACCACAGCCCTTTTAATTTACATATACTTATTACTGCCCGTCATAAATGTGTAAATTTCTTTTCATTTTTTGTTTCAATCTTTGGAAATAAAATCTGATGATCCGCGGTCCTTTAAAAGGGCTGTGGTGAAATAATTTATTATATGGAACCTTAAAGTGGTCTGTTTTTATTTAAATTATTTGCTCTGATTTACATTGAGCTCTCTGGATTTTAGCCTCATTGGGTCTACCCATACGGATTACCTAGTTTTTCGTAAACTAAATATATATATATATATATATATATATATATATATATATATATATGCCTCCGCCGGTCATCAGTGACCATGGATTTAATCCCACTCACCTGTAAGGTAGGATCAAGACTGAGCAGAATGCGCCCACCTCTCCAAGACACTGGTGCAAGTCAAAGCTATTACAGTTTACGCCGTTGCAAGACCTGCCAGAACGAGGCTGAAGTCAGGCCCGAACTAAGGACTACAACTCCGAATTTCCAACTGTATATGTACTGCATACAGTTTTGAATTACTTTCTCCTGGACAGGTTGCCACCCAAGACTATAAAACCCAGTCTGTTCTGCTATTTACCCATAGCTGGACGGAGTAGAAGAGGAGTCATACCTTTCTAGAACGTAAGTGATTGTAATAGATCAGACTTGCATTCGAACTCGGCTCTCGGAATCTTCAATGCATTACTCCACTCAAGAAAAAAACATGAATAGTATTTGCTAATAAATCCAAGTATAAATATGACAAATGTTTGCCTATTGACTCGAGTATAAAAATGACTCCAGTTCTCCTAGCGTCTCTAGTAGAAACTCAGCCAATGTTCATATAGAGTCAATTTTTAAAATTAGTGGGTTTTGTTCATATATTTATAAATTTATATTAAGTGGTTACCCGTATTTTATTAGATGCTGCGTTTATTTTAAACAGTATTTTATTTTGTTTACCGGCCGTCATATTTGAGGAAAACGTATTAAAGATATTGCCACTACCAGCAGGATTCGCACCTGCGACCCCTTTGCAGGGGAAACCTCGGTTTGATCCGAAATACTTTGACTACTCGAAGAGCTTCACAAGGTTCTATTTGCTTTTAAAGAAAATATTACTTGTTCAGGTTTTCTGGAAAGACATAACTGCTCAGTTTCCTAATGGAAACGTAAAGAAAAATAAAGAATTAATGGATGTTATTTTAATTCGGCATATTTTTAAACTTTATATTTATTCGGATTCCGTACTCGAGTAAATGCTACGTTTATTTTAAACAGTATTTCTATTCGAGAACACTTATCAAAGAACGATCACTCTCCGTCAGAATTATACTGTGTATAATAAACGGAGCGTCTACTTGAATACGTGTGTCCACGGAAAATAACATTCCAAATAATAAAAGTATAAACTCCGGTAATGATTACCTGTAGACTCATTTGCATTTAAACTATAAAGTGTTAATATGTCGTAAAGTCTATCAAACTAACCCAATCCATTCAATTAAGTAAGGCAACCGTTATTTGCGTTTCAAGAATCATATGAATTCTGAATTCCGAGAAGATATTCTTAGAACGTTTTAGAATGTTCACATTAAAAGCATCTCTTGGGAACAGGAGATGTGTGTGAAAGAAAAAGAGAACAGTTGGAAAAAAAGACACATGGAAGCCTCGTGACAGTAAATGTCTTTCGAGTAAAATTGATATTTCGCTGCTTTCGTTGAGTGAGTATTCATATTTCAAACTTGAAATCTTTTAGCTGATATGTTGTTCCATAAATAAGCCTGGCGATTGACAGGGACTGGGGTGATATATTGCTTCTAGAATAAGTAGTCGTCACAGTATGCAAGCTTTCAAATACTCTATAAACAAATGCTAGGGGAAGAAAAAAGTCTCCCCCAGGAACCATGGGCGTTTTCCTCAAGCAAAACTAGTCTTTTTGTTTCGTATTTAGTTTTTATTTCTTTTTACAACTGAAAAACCACTGGAATTTTCTGATCAATGACATTTCTGAAATTTCCAACATCGTGCCTAGCTTTTCCCTAAACGTATTGTGGCTTCGTTTATTTTTTATTTTTCGACTCCAGGAAACGTAATCGATAGCCAAAAACCACTGTAATAATTACTGACACTAATATACAAAGGATTAATATGAACGACAAATACAATGAGCTGACGAGAAATGATGGAGCCTGGTCAAGAACATGTCTAACGGGAAGGAATGGTCGGGGTGGTATAGGAGACCTAAAGTTCAGTTGGCAACTATACTGATTTTCCATAACTCCTAATGACATATTGTTGATTGTTCATGTTTCTTCGGCATTTGGTCAGATTGCGAACCGTACGAATCTTACTATTTTTAAGTTCGATCATTCATGTTAATTAGTTATTGATCGAAAACACTGCGGGTGGCGACAAATAGCAGAAATAAAGAGGGGGGGATTTCATATGAGGCTTTGTGGAATATACATAGGAGGAAATTAAAGAGATAGTCATATAATGGAAAAGAAAGAAAAGCAAAGAGTAGAGAATAGAAAAATAAAGAACATACAAGCCGACATAAATAGTCAAGTTTCTATCAGTTGCTCTCTCTCTCTTTCTCTGTCTCTCTCTGTCTCTCTCTCTCTCTCTCTCTCTCTCTCTCTATATATATATATATATATATATATACATACATATACATACATATAAATATAAATATATATATATATATACATTTATATGTATGTGTATATATATATATATATATATATATATATATAGAGAGAGAGAGAGAGAGAGTGAGAGAGAGACACAGAGAGAAATATATATAGTTGTATGGATATCAGTTTTTAACCCTGCGTTTCAGGCTTTTGCGGTCATCAAAAGCGTAAAATCCAGGGTTGCAACTCATATCCATACAACTAAATATGTTAGCTCTATCACTGATATTGAACGTTTTCAAATAAGTACCGCGCATATATAATATATAGAGAGAGAAATTTTATATATATGCATATATGTGGATACATACACACACACACACACAAATATATATATATATATATATATATATATATATATATATATAAAAGTGAACATAGAAGTCAACACTTAGAGGCGACAGTCTGTTTCATGCTAGTGCAATCGTCAGGCAACTCTTTTATATTTACACACGCTCTATCTCTGCTATTGAGCACTATATCCCATAAATATAGCACACTTTAAGACTATATTTCTTCATATATATATATATATATATATATATATATATATATATATATATATATATATATATAGGTATGTATCGTTAGGAATTATTTTATATATATATATAATCATTTATTTAAATATGATGTTGAATGTAGAATTAAATCTTTTATTCTACATTCAACATCATCACTTGATAAGACACCAGAAGTGTTGAAACAAAATGGCTATTTTTGTAGTGATCTTATAACATATTTATGTTATAATATTTAAATAAATGATTATATCTGCTCTACTCTGTATTGAGCACTCTTTAAAGAATAATAATTGTTGGTTATTGGAATTTACTCCGTATATACCAATCCCACACTTGGGTATATATATATATATATATATATATATATATATATATATATATATATATATATATATATATAACCAGGGAAACCTACCTATGTTTCACCTAAACGGATTTTCAGGGTATATATATATATATATATATATATATATATATATATATATATATATATATAATATATATATATATATTTATATATATATATATATATCCTCCGCATCATATATATATATATATATATATATATATATATATATATATATATATATATATGATGCGGTGGATAATTGTTGACTAAATTACGAAAAAAATTAAATAACACTGACATCTCATTTTAACAGATATATTTACCAAAATTACACAGAAATATCTTGAAATACTAAAGAGTAAATTTATTCAATAATATCGCCATTGGCTTCAACTACGGTCTTCAGATGACTTCGGAATCTCCTGCATCTCTTCTGTTCCGTCTCCTTCTTTAAGTTGATGAATGCTGCCATAACCCATTTCAGTTTACAATGAGTTTTTGTTGGTTTCTCAACTCAGCTGCGACTGTGGTTGATGTCTGGGGAGTTAGGTGGTCAGATGTTCACCGAAATAGATTGACAGCCATAACTCCGTTCTCTTGCATCTTATAGTACCTTCCATCAGCCACCCTCTTGAACCAGGGCAGCACTAACCCCTCAAGGGACTTTATGTATGCCTCCGTGTTGAGTCTGAGACACTGTGGGAACATGCATAACGTCGCCATCACGAGTGAGCTCACAAAAAACTGTAATCACCATTACACTCATCCAAGCCTTTCCGAAACCTCTTCCCTGTCAACTATATATATATATATATATATATATATATATATATATATATATATATATATATATATATATATATATATATATATATATATATATAGTTTATGTATCTTGTTCGTCAAACACTTTGTCGACTGAGTAACGTCAGTTCTCTCTCCCAAAGAGATCTCATGCCAAAACTTAGCTACGAAGGTGTGGAGAGCGTTCTTTCTTCGTGGCTGGTGAAAGCCGTTAAGATTGTTGAATAATTCAGTTGAATCGTATATATGACAGTGAATGCTGGACACTCTCCTCACAGATGAAGAAGAGACTTGAAGCAACAGAAATATGGTTCTATAAGGATGCTAAGAATATCATTGTCTAAAATGTGAGCAACGACGAAGTTTTAGAGAAAAGGCAAACAAAAATAGCACTTATAATTAACATGAGATTGGCAGTTGAAATTTTTAGGGCACGTAATATGGAAAGAGGGCTTGTAAAATGTGATACTCCCAAGACATATTGAGGGCTAGTAGAGAGACAGAGGAAAAGAACTCAAAAACTACCCAGCGAGCTTGTGTAAAGGGATTGCAGAACAGGGTTCACGTGGGATAAGAAAAGATAACATTTAATAACAGCTACAAATTTCTTATGTGTATAATAAGTAAAGATTCGAAAATTGTTTATACTGAAGAATACTTCTATATTTCTAAATGTTTATTCAGTACATAATGAGGAAAGTGGGCTTGGAAAGTTTGATACTCAGAGGATAGGATGAAGGCAACAGGAATAGAGAAAAACAACACATGACCTACCTAGGGAGAGTGTGTATATGGATGACGGAATAAGGTTTAGGAGATATAATGAAAATAGAAAATTTATTAAGAGCTACAACGAACAGAAAATTGTGGAGAGCTATGGTCGCCTACGCCCAGAAGGGTCAAGGCACATAGAAGGAGAAGAATGAGCTTGTGTAAATGGATGACGGAGCAAGGTTTAGGAGAGATAATAAAAAGGCAAAATTTATTAACAGCTACAAAGGACAGGAAATTGAGGAGAGCTATGATCGCCAACGTCCTGAAGGAACACGCCATATAGCAGAAGATGAAGAAGGAATTGCCTATCTTTTATTTAAAAATATTCTAATTTATTTAAAAAATGTTTATTCAATACATAATTGGAAAAGAGGGTTTGGAAATTTTTATACTCAGAAGGCAGGATGAAGTCAAATGGGAACAAAACAAACAAGACACCACCTACCTAAAGAGGCAAAAGGAACAGAGGCTTAGGTGAGATAATAAAGATACAAAAATCTATTAAGCGCTAGAAAGGGTAGGAAACTGTGGAGATCCATGATCGCCAACAGGAATAGGAGACGAATTAATGAAACGAACTGTAAAACAGCATGACTGTTAAATCCAATCGTTCACACTGGATGGCTAGGAGCGTGGGTTTTGGTAGAAATAAATGAAAGAGAATAAGAGAAGTTAATGGTTTTTGTTTGAAATGAAGAAGAAGAATCAATAGAGACGAAAGAACGCTGGAAAATATATCGAACTCTTCCCGAATGAATGTGGGTGTTTCAAGTCAAAAAATAACCGGCCCGCTTACACAACGAGAAAATAAGTACATAAATATTCATAAAATAATCGAAAAGTGTATAAATACAGAGACGCGGTGGAATATCGAATGGATGAGCGATAAATCAGCGGGCTAGCTGACCAGCCTTCATCGTCAGTCGTCTGGCCAATTTGAAACATCCATTTAAGCTCTACGCATGCGTAAGAATGGTTTCTTTTTCTTATGTTTTTTTTATTGTTGTTTCAATTTGTTTTTTTGTTTTTTTTGCTTTCACTTTGAAGAAAATGGTAACAAATGTTTGTCAAACGGACAGTCTAATGCGATGTGACAGTAAAGGATATAATCTTTTACTTATATTTATTCTCGTGATATCTGAAAAGGAGTGATTACTACATTTTGTGTCAAAAATCAGTTTTTCCATTACATAGTAACTCACTTAGCATAATTACTATGTCAATCATAATTTAGCCTCCCAGACACGCCTACATATTATGCATGTACGATGTTTTAAACACACACACACACACACACACACACACATATATATATATATATATATATATATATATATAGAGAGAGAGAGAGAGAGAGATGACTGAAAATGTATAATATATATATATATATATATATATATATATATATAGTTAGCATGTATATATGTATATGTGTGTGTCCGAAAATGTATGAAATGTATATATATATATATATATATATATATATATATATATATATATATATATATATATATATATTTAGCGACTATTAAGTTTGATCTCACATTCGATATATATATATATATATATATCGAATGTGAGATCAAACTTAATAGTTGCTAAAGTGCGACACAACATGCGTTCCCATACATACATACATACATATATATATATATATATATATATATATATATATATATATATATATATATATATATATTCAGTTGGATTCAACTAAATATATTAGCTCTATCACTGACATTGATCGATTTCCGATAAGTAATTCGCACATATAATATATAAATAATATATGTAAAAATTACATATATATATATATATATATATACACACACACACACACACACACATATATATATATATATAGAGAGAGAGAGAGAGACAGAGATACAGAGAGAGACAGAGAGATGAC
Source organism: Acanthosepion esculentum (assembly GCA_964036315.1). Classification (NCBI taxonomy): domain Eukaryota; kingdom Metazoa; phylum Mollusca; class Cephalopoda; order Sepiida; family Sepiidae; genus Acanthosepion; species Acanthosepion esculentum. The sequence goes on along the minus strand of OZ038518.1, from coordinate 21,920,929 downwards.
TGAAAATGTATACTATATATATATATATATATATATATATATATAGTTAGCATGTATATATGTATATGTGTGTGTCCGAAAATGTATGAAATGTATGTATATGTATATATATATATATATATATATATATATAGATATATATATATATATATATATATATATATATATATATATATATATATATACATTGTTTAATGATAATGTTATTAAGATTATCAGACTATATGAAAAAAACTTACATAAAATATATAGACAACACTTATCTATATTATTTAATGAAACATGTATTAATGAAAAAATGCTGCCTAAATACACACAATATATATACATATATATATATATATATATATATATATATATATATATATATATATATATATATATATGTATGTATGTATATATCGCATTTATAATGATGGTGTTAATATGATATATATAATTATCTGTATATATATAATATACATATTTATATAATATAAATATATGTTTATATAAGATATATATGTATATATATATAATTATATATGTATATTACCTATTATATATGTACATATATACATACTGAAAATATTTTATATATATATATATATATATATATATATATATATATATATACACATATATGTTACATTTTCATATATAGAAATAGATAGATAGATTGATAGATCGCTTAAAATGTAACAAAAAGTCTACTGATGGATACAGGAGAAAGTAATGCCTAGAATATACTGTAAACTATGCAGGAAATATGGCCTCGAGTGCGTAGCAAAGTTGTATGAGTATTCATCAAGAGTCAGTAGTGGATAATTGACAAGTGATCGTCATGTGTGACAAACCATCTTTACTGACAAGCGCTTGAAGATCAATCGCCCTGGCGGATTTTGAACAAAAGCAATTATAAAAGTATAAATTATCCTGATATATAATGTGCTTGCAATATGGTGAAATGAGGAACCGGTGGAGGTATTGCGATACCAAGACATGGAGAATAGTACCAAGTATCATCTGAAGATGCCCTTTTTGGGGTACCACAATGGGGGCCATTTTCCAGAATATGTCTTTCTTGCAAGATGCCTGACATCATTAAATCTAGCAGTTTTCCGTGGAACAGCATATGTATAGACAAATTAATATGTCTTCAAGCTCAGTGTAAGAGCTGACAGTAACAAGAAGATGAAAATATATATCGGAATTTGACCCTAAAATACTCGGAGATTATGAAGTCATTATTTAACATAATATATATATATATATATATATATATATATATATATATATATATATATATGTACAACCATTTTTACAGTACTAACGCCTAAACTACCAATTGAAAAAAATGTATGAGAGTTGAAAATACAAAGTTGATAAAATAATTTAAGTCAGCAAAAAGAAAAATTAAGACAAGTGATCTTCAGGTTTGTTGTAGAAAAACAAATAAATACTAATACAGAAAACCACTATAAGTTTTGAAGGAAATAATAAATTAACAATATATATATATATATAAACTTTGAAATTAAAAGTAAAAAATTACCAATTTTAAAATCTAAATTTAATCTCTATTAAGTTTAAAATTATAAAATCACTGAGGAGAAAAGAAAAATACATATGTTATTCAATTTATTTCAAATTGTATTATATAATTTAATATTTATTAGTTAGAATAAATTCTATTTTAGTATAACCCCAAATTTGAATCTTTTAATATTTATTATAACCTTACTTGGTTGTCAGGTTTTTTGAATTCTCGTATACTTGTATTTTGATTGGGCATTCCAGCTTATGTAACAGCGTTTTCCCCTTGCGAAGGATCGTTAATTAATTTGCAAATTTTAAAAACCTTTATTCTACATTCAACATCATCACTTGATAAGACACTGGATGTGTTGAAACAAAATGGCTATTTTTGTAATGATTTTATAACATATTTATGTCATAATTTTTAAATAAATAATTATATCTGCCCTACTCTGTATTGAACACTCTTTTAAGAATAATAATTTTTGGTTATTGGAATTTATTCCGTATACACCAATCCTATACTTGGATATATATATATATATATATATATATATATATATATATATATATATATATATATATATATATATATATATATATATATATTCAAATAAATATAAGGGGCAAAAGTGCACAAGGGCGATAGATTTGATATGCATGCCAGGGAAGCATTTTATAGAGAGTTGAAGGTTGTCCCACAATCACCTCCGGCTCTGAACAACCTTTGGAAACTAAAATATACGTCTATAAACATTATATTGAGCGAGTCTTTTAGAAACTGCAAGACAACGGATTTTAACATATATTAAACTTTAGGTAAACAAAAACATTAAAAAGTAAAACAAATTACGAAAAAGTACATAAATAAACAAACTCTTGTGGAATCTTCCACGACAGCCAGTTTACCCTCCCCTTGGAAATGCACTCTTCCTGTTGTAATTTTCACCACCATCATACCCACGAATATATAACAAGCATTCATTTGTTAATCACCTTCAATCAAGCTCACTGATCGGTCAGTTTCGACCAATAAAATCACTCCCAAGCGACAGATCTATTTTGGCGCCAACTAAGTGTGATCCTGTCACGTGGTACAACATACTATAAAACCAAACACGATTAATTACCGTTCTTTTTACTCACTCTCGCGTCTCAACTCCGCTGCCAAAATGCGACTCTTAAAGAACTCCCTTCTTGACTAATGTAGTCAGACATATAAGAACTTTACAACATTTTATGCAAGTGTAATTCTGAACTTTTACCAAATTGTACAATATACAATTCCAAACATGCAACAACTCATTCTTCTACAGTTTAATAATCAATTTATTCTTTATGAGCTTAGGTACAAATATTACCTAGTCTAAGAGACACAACTCTGTCTAACCTTTCAGTTCACATGCATGTACATCAAATACTTAATCAATTCATTTGTTATGTTTTTTGTCTTTTATTAATTGTTGTGGATGGAAGATTATTGAACACGCACAATTTTAAGCCTTTTGATCATTCAAACCTTCTGATCATTCAAACCTTCTGATCATTCAAACCTTGTGATCATTCAAACCTTGTGATCATTCAAACCTTCTGATCATTCAAACCTTCTGATCATTCAAACCTTGTGATCATTCAAACCTTGTGATCATTCAAACCTTGTGATCATTCAAACCTTCTGATCATTCAAACCTTCTGATATATCTTAACATCTTCACTCAACCGCAACACTCTAATATCGAAACGTTTGTTATTTTTAGAAAAAGACATTGCAGAAAGAAAAAATGAAAATATAAAGTAGGATTTAAGCCTAAAATACTCGGAGATTATGAAGTCATTATTTAACATTAAATAAAATTATTAATTACTGACATTTTGACATTAGTAACGCTTCAAATATTAACTGATAAAAATGGATGCGATTAGCAATATTTACATTTTTCTGTAAAACGTAAAATCCGTTAATTTGTTTTTGAGCTTCCTCAAAACGAGTCACCTTTCCCTGAATTCAGAACGACTCTTCACGAGTAACCTGGGCCTTCACATTCATCTCTGTCACCAGCGGGGAGAAAGCTAATGAGGTGAGAGCCTGATGATTCCTATGTTCGGATGTGAGCGGGTGCTGACGAAGAGTTGACATACAACTGCTCGTTCAAAATACCTTTGTTTCATATTATCATTATTATTATTATTATTTTAAGTCTTTTTAACCTGCATGTGTTTTATCAATACATGTCGCTTCACACGGTAGGGAAAAACGAAGGATGTGATTTTTTATTTGTTTCCATTTAAAAGCACAGCTATAAACAAAACAAAAATACTTAAATAGACAAAGGTCTTTGCAGGATTCTATTACTTTGTCAATAAGAATACACTTCCTGAACTTCTTATCTTTTATGATAATATCTCTCAGTGGTTTCGATTTTGTGCTTCTTGCATATCTTCCAGGGTGCTACCTTGTTATGACTCTGGGTATATTCATCTTTTGTTAGTTCCGGACATTGTGAGATAATATGGTCGACAGTTTCATCATATTTTCTGCAGAACCTGCATTTCGGGTCAGTTCCATCCTTGATTATGTAATAGTGATAGGATCTTGTTGAGAGGATTTGGTCCTGAAACGCAATAATGAGGCCTTCTGTCACAGCTTTCAACCCGATGCTACTCAGCCACTGTTGTGTTTGCTGTTGGTCCACATCTGCTTCTTTCATTTTATTATTATTATTATTATTATTATTATTATTATTATTATTATTATTATTAAGGATACTTTCCGAACCTTAGATATCGGGATCGGCATCCTCCTCCTTATTCCATTTCTCCCTTCTGGTGGCAGTGGTGGAGATGGCTATGAAGGCCCGGAAGAAAAGGAGTATAGAACAGAAATCAAAGGAAATCGAAAAAAACTGTTGAAATTGAAAACAAGATAGTGCCTGTCATATTAGGAGCGCTTGGAATGATAAAAAAGGAACACAACACATAGAAAAAGATCCTTGGAAAGCATAGCTTAAGAGAAATTCAAAATTGTCTTGATAACTACAGCTCACACACTGAGAAGAACTTTGTCCATGTAACGCTTGAAATCGATATCTCAGAAATGTGGCACATGGGAACATCAACAATCTCTGTTGTAGTTGGAGCCCTCGGTATGATTTGAAAAAGATTCCAGTAGACACATTCTCGGTAGCCCATGCCTTAAAGAAATACAAAAAAATGTTCTCACGGGTACAGCCCACAGCTTACGAAGGGCTTTATCTATGTAAAATGTGTATGTGTTTTTTGTTTTTTTTTTTAGTTGGTCAATGGTAAATGTCATGATGCCATTTCTAACCTTAGGTCTCTGGTCGGGACCCGGAAAGAAATGTGTCCACACCAGAAATCAAAGGACATAAAATTAAAGGTAGTAGTAGAAGTAAAGTGCTAACTAAACGCACTTGTTGATTATTCATAATATTTATATCATGTTTAATTAGCATAATAATGTCGGTTTTAAAAAGCATCATAATTATTTCGGATATTTCATTTCAGGTTATTTATACACTCTGTTCTCGATGTCGCAATTAAGTTTAATCTCTCTCTCTATCTATCTATCTATCTATCTATCTATCTATCTCTCTCTATCTATCTATCTATCTCTCTCTTACTCTCTTTCTCTCTCTCTTTCTCTCTCTCTTTCTCACTCTCTCTCTTTCTCTCGCTCTCTTTCTCTCTCTCTCTCTCTCTCTCTCTCGTTATCCCTCTCTTTGTCTCTCTCTTTCTCACTCTCTTTCTCTCTCTTTCTCCCTCTCTTTCTCACTCTCTCTTTCTCACTCTCTTTCTCTCTCTCTCTTTCTCTCTCTCTCTTTCTCTCTCACTTTCTCCGTCTCTTTCTCACTCTCTTTCTCACACTCTCTCTTTCTCACACTCTCTCTTTCTCTCTCTCTTTCTCACTCTCTCTCTTTCTCTCTCTCTTTCTCTCTCTCTTTCTCTCTCTTTCTCTCTCTCTTTATCCCTCTCTTTATCTCTCTCTTTATCCCCCTCTTTCTCTCTCTTTCTCTCTCTCTCTCTGGCACTCGTAGAAAAATTATGTCAACGAGTTCTTTTCCTTTCAAGAAAGAAAAAATATGACTGATTACGAGTATTTAATACATTTTTCTTGATTTCCAAAGTGTTTTTGAAAATTCCTTATACCTGCAATAAAAAAAACATTTCTGTCATTAGTTCTATGAAGACCATTGGTTAAAATATATGGTTCCTTCCAGCACTTAACTGTCGCTGAGATATTGCTGCAATAAAAATATCCAACACTTAAGAACTGTGGCGACAGATATGCAGTCATATGAAATTACCTTTATATAATGCGCAATATATTTATTTACTGGGGTGTCATTTTAACACCTCTCTTTATTTCCGAGATGAGTTACTCTATTTACATTGTTCGGACTCTTATCCTCATCTTGACGTTTCGGCCGTTGTACGTCCCGGCTTTCTTCAGAATCTGTCTATAGATCAAAGATGAGTTACTGTAACTATGAACATTATTCACATTGGCTAGACTGTTGTCCTCATCTTTACATTCATATTCACGACGTTTCGGCCGCTGTACGCTCCGGCTTTCTTCAGGATCTGTCGATAGTTCTGAGATCAGTTACTGTAACTATTTACATTATTTACATTTTTCGGACAGTTGTCCTCATTTTTATTGCTATATTCACGACGTTTTGGTCGTTGTACACTCCGGACATCGTCAGGATCTGTCTATAGTTCCGAGATCAGTTATTGTAACTATTTACATTATTTACATTTTTCGGACAGTTGTCCTCATTTTTATTGCTATATTCACGACGTTTCGGTCGTTGTACGCTCCGGCCTTCTTCAGGATCTGTCTATAGTTCCGAGATCAGTTATTGTAACTATTTACATTATTTACATTTTTCGGGCAGTTGTTCTAATCTTCATTGTCATATTTACGACCTTCAAAACATATATGTTTCTGAAATTAATTTTAATAATAATAATAATAATAATAATAATAATAATAACAACAACAATGATAATAATAATAATAATAGTAGTAGTAGTATCAGTAGTAGTAAGAAAGTGCTAAATAAACGCACTTGTTGATTATACATAGTATTTATACCATGCTCATTAACATAATAATGTCGGCTGCAAAAACATGATAATTATTTTGGATATTTCATTTTGAATTTATTTATTCCCTTTTTCTGGATGTTGCAATTAACTTTAATTTCTTCATTTTCATCTCTTTCTCTCTTTATCTCTCTCTCTCTCTTTATATCTCTCTCTCTTTATCTCTCTCTCTCTTTATCACTCTCTCTCTTTCTCTTTCTCTTTCTCTTTTTTTCTCCCTTTGCCATCGTTTTCGCCACTTTTCTCTATCACACCCGCGTACAATCTCTCTTCGAACAATCTCTTTCGTGATATGATTTCCTCCTATATTTATTTGGCATAATGTTAAATATTATTATTGTTATTGTTGATGTTATATTATTATTATTATTATTATTATTATTATTATTATTATTATTATTATTATTATTATTTCTGTTTTTTTTTTATTATTTAATCTTTTCGCGAGATCGAAAAATCTAATTTCCGCCCTCAACGAGTTGATGCCAGAACCAAGTAAGGGAGGGAGCCAAAACAAAGAGCCGACGGTTCAATTACGATTGTTAATCATGAGGATGGCGATGGGGATCACCGAGTTTATAACATTAAAAATACTGAACATGGTTTTCTTAATTATTGCTTGCCCGAATTTGACATACAAAGCCTTCTCGGGTTTGTTTCGTATCAAAAGCTACAGAGCACTCAGTAAGAATCGCGATTCCTCTTCAGTAGATCTGATCAATCACCCAGATGTTGCTATTAGCCCAGATCGAAGCACCATCTTCTCATCCTCTTCTTATTCTTCTTCTTTTATTATTATTATTATTTTCAAAATTTTCTTTTTGTCTTTGTTTTACATTATTATTATTATGATATCTGACGTTTACACATTTCTTTCCGGATCCCGTCCAGGGACCTAAGGTTAGAAATGGCATCATGACACTTTCCACAGCCAAAAAAAAAAAAAAAAAATAATTACATAAATAAAGCCCTTCGTAAAGTGTGGGCTGTACTTGTCAGAACAATTTTTTGTATCTCTTTGAGGCATGGACTTCCAGGGATCCCTTCAATCAGCCTACTGGAATCTTTTCCAACCAGTGCAAGAGCTCCAACTACAACAGGAATTGTTGATGTTCCCATGTGCCACATTTTTGAGATTTCTATTTCAAGGTCCTTGTATTTTGACAGTTTTTCGAATATCTTCAAATATACATTGCAGTCTGCAGGGACTGTCATATCAATAAGGAGGCACTTAATTTGTTTGTGGTCTTTAATAACAATGTCTGGGCGGTTGGCTTTGATTGTTCTGTCAGTGTGTATTGTGTAGTCCCATAAAATTGTAACAGGTCCTATCTCCGTAACCGGGTCAGGGTGGTGTTCGTACCAATTATTATTATTATTATTATTATTATTATTATTATTATTATTATTATTATTATTATTATTATTATTATTTTCTATTTAACTTGTATTTGTTGTATATTGTTTTTCCTCTTATTTTCCTTCTCCTTCTTCTTCTTCTTCTTCTTCTTCTTCTTCTTCTTATTATTATTATTATTATTATTATTATTATTTTCAACTTTTTAAAACTTGTATTTATTTTATTTTTATCACTATTATTATTATTAATATTTTATTATTATTTTCAACATTTACTTTTTAACTTGTATTTATTTGATATCTTTTTCATCTTCTTCTTCTTCTTATTATTATTATTATTATTTTATATCCAACATTTTCTTTTTAACTTGTGCTTGTTTTATAATTACATATTGGGTCATACTGTAGGGCGAGCGAAGTAGGTGATTTTTTGTTGTTTCCACTTAAAAACACAGCTATAAACAAAACCAAATAGATAAATAAAGGTGCCTGTTAGAACAATCTGTTTCATTTCCTGAAGCGACAATGGCCCTGAGATTTTGTTGATTTGTTGTTGAGCTCCTTTCTTTGACAGACCCAAAGCTCCAACCACAACAGGAATAGTAATAGAATTTAAATAACACATATTTTTCTATATTGCAAGCATTACGATCTTTCACTCTTTAATAATTATGTTAGTGCACCCCCATATATATATATATATATATATATATATATATATATATATATATATATATATATATATATATATATATGTATATATATATATATGTATATATTTGTATATACATATATATATATATATATATATATATATATATATATATATATATATATATTGTGTATATTTCGGCAGCAATTTTTCATTAATACATGTTTCATTAAATAATATAGACAAGTTTTGTCTATTATTTTAAGTAAGTTCCTTTCGTACTGTCTGATAAGCTTAATCAAATTATCGTTGAAAGACAAAAGGAAAACACCATATTGACACATGTTTGAATCCAATCTAAGCTTTCGGCTTCCATAAGCCATTATCAAAGATGATAATTTTAATAAATCAAACAACACATATACGAAACCACAATAATGGCCCGCCCTTGCTGTTTGAATAAGCTCAAAGTAACGAAAAACTCTTATTTCTGAGCCAAGGAAGCGTATATATATATATATATATATATATATATAGGGTGACCCCAAAAAACGGGAAATTTTGAAGTGCGTATTGCCAGACATGAGCAAGTGGCAACACTGCGAGAAAGTGACTTTGAGCAAGTAAACATTT
>OZ038518.1:21854137-21909137 GCA_964036315.1 Acanthosepion esculentum | reverse complement strand
AGCCTACTGGAATCTTTTCCAACCAGTGCAAGAGCTCCAACTACAACAGGAATTGTTGATGTTCCCATGTGCCACATTTTTGAGATTTCTATTTCAAGGTCCTTGTATTTTGACAGTTTTTCGAATATCTTCAAAGATACACTGCAGTCTGCAGGGACTGCCATATCAATAAGGAGGCATTTTTGTTTGTTTGGGGTCTTTAATAACAATGTCTGGGCGGTTGGCTTTGATTGTTCTGTCAGTGTGTATTGTGTAGTCCCATAGAATTGTAACAGGTCCTATCTCCGTAACCGGATCAGGGTGGTATTCGTACCAGTTTCTTTCAGTTTCCTTCCCAAATTTTCCAGTGCAGATATTGGCCCACTCTGTCATGCTGGGTTTTATATTCAGTGGATGCCAATATCGTGCAACCTGATATAAGATGATCAATGGTTCCTGGATATTTGTCACAGATTATTATTATTATTATTATTATTATTATTATTATTATTATTGTTATTATTATTATTATTATTATTATTATTTTTATTATAATTCCTGTCCTGCCAATAATTTCCACAAGTACATTTTTTTTCTATGTGATGTATCTTTAAACAGACCAGGAAACTAGAGTTCCAAACTCAGCATGGTAGTTTTTCCAAGAAGGAGACTTCTTAATATCTGCCTGGAGATATTATTTGATGTCATTGGAATTGGAATTCGACTCTCTGATTTCTACCTCTTCCTTTTCCAATTCGTAATCCATTACACCATACGCCTACTCTAACTTAAAGTACCTAATATTGGCAAGTGGTCACCCATCTCGATACTGGTCGGGCTCAATGTTGCTTTACTTCGGTGATCGTACGAGAACCGATAGATCTTGGAGTACTTTGTAACGAATAGTTGATTTATTCAAATTCATTCTTACACGATCTAATAAGAAAAATATCGATTGACACACACACACACACACACACACACACACACACACACACACACACACATATATATATATATATATATATATATATATATATATATATATCAAACGTTCCCAATTGCTATTATAACTATCGTTGAATTTAGTAGTCTTTCCTCTTTCATCGTATTATTATCTCCTATTCTGACCTTTCCTCCCCGTCCCCTCAATCTTAGAAGGCTTGGAAATGCTGTGCCTAAACACTTGTCAGTTGTTGTCAAAAACAAATTTTTCAGGTCTCGCCATCATTTTAACATCTCAACCATCCTTCCCAAAACTGGTATCAGCAAGCACTATTGTTTTACTCCGCCATCTTTTTGCCTTTATATATTTTTTCAAACAAATGGAAATAAGGTAGCGACGTTTTACATGCTGCTTGCTTACAAACAGAATTGTTCGTAACCAATTTTGGTCCTCACCAGTCGAAGTGCAATTAAATGCACTGAAACGAAGTTACATCTTTGTAGTGAGTAAACTGTTTTTGTCTATATGAAAAATTATAATAAATAATTATTGCTCTACTATTGGTATTGACCTATCTTTTAAATTAATGCTCTGAACGTTAGAATTTATATATTATTTTCGTTCTCATTACATTCGGGTATATATATATATATATATATATATATATATATATATATATATATATATATATATATATATATTAAGACATTTTTATGTATAACATTCTTTTTATACATACAAATATTTAAGTAAATGCTCTGTTTTATAATAAACAGTATTAAACAACACAATATACGAAAGATTTTTTCGAAATTAAAAAATTAAGCTCTCTGTAAACCAGAATATGCACGCTCAAGCAGATTAAATTTCTTATAATATTTAATGTAATATATATATTTTAAGATATATTTTTATTTTTACACGTTCATTTTATATATACAAATATTTAAGTAAATGCTCTGCATATAATAAACAGTATTAAACAACATTTACCGGCCTGAATATCCGAGAAATTTTCATAGAAATTATGCGTGCTCCGACAGGAATCAAACATGACGTGCTTTTACCGATTGAGTCACAGAGGAACGTCTCAGTTAGCAAGGTCGATTTTACTGTTTTTAAGCCACAGTTCTCCATGATTTTCTCTCGTACATTCATATCTATTCGATGCGTATCCATTTCATAATGTGTGACGTTATTTGTTTAAATTTGGATACGCCTCGAGCAGATATCAGACGCCTTTCGAATCATACCACTAGAAAATACAAGTTTAACTTTATCTACATGTGAAAAAAGATTTAAAATAATGGAATCCCTAATAATAAAAAAGAAAAAGCCAACACTGAATAACATTAACTATGAACACGGTCACAATGTGCAGACCGTATTTGGAAAATAAAACATTCCGTTAACTCTACGTATATACAAAGTACAGCAGCCCCTACATTCAGTTAAAAATAAAAATAAAATCATCCTCGCTAATGGCTAAAAGATTTAGCCGAAAGTTTTCGGACATACAGATCGAACAATTATATAAAAAGTATATTCGCATAAACACACACACACACACACACACACACACACACACACACACACACACATATATATATATATATATATATATATATATATATATATATATATATATATACAAATGAGACAAAGAACAAAAGGATTAAAAATACACCGTTCGAAGCATTTACTTTTTAGAAAAATGCCCAATACAAAGTAGAGCAAAGTATTATTATTATTATTATTATTATTATTATTATTATTATTATTATTATTATTATTATCGTTGTTGTTGTTATTTTTATTATTATTTTATTAGAAGCGGTTATAATAAAAACATTTTTAAATTGCTACACAAATGCTTTCATGTTTCAATACTGATTGTACTTCCTCAAGCGATGGTAAGTAACTGGTTACCTACATAACACTACACATACATTCAATTAAAATAACTATAAAATCATCCTTGCTAATGGCTAAAAGTATAGCCGAAAGCGCTCGGATATTCTGAACCTTAAATTAAATGAAATATAAAATTATAAACCCAGTACATTGTCAGTAAATAAAAGCACCTTGTCAGTCGTTTTTAATGAAATGTGCATGAAAGAAGGATTGCTGCCTAAATACACACACACACACACACACACACACACACACACACACACACACACACACACATATATATATATATATATATATATATATATATATATATATATATATATAATTAGAGTGAAAGCTTTTGAAAATGTCATACTAATCGTCCTTTGCTTCACAATCGCAAGATACTCAAGGACACAGAATATATTCAAAAGACATACGAATTATTGAAGTATGTTATAAAACAGAATGCAAGTAATTTTTTTTGCAGGAAAGAAAATGATTTGCTTTTTTTTTGTGCAAGTGAATAGCACAAAAGAATTTTAAATTTCCTCAGAGTTCTGTGACAAATCCTAAAATACAAGAAGGATATTTAAGAAAATCATTTTTATATCTATTCTCTTTATCCATTCTGGCAGACCCTCTGAGAGAACTGAAGACTTTTCTAAAGCCTTTCAGCCTATGAACGCTTTCTTTTGTTAGAATGACATCAAAGAAACGTTGCTGAAACCCCGGAAGCGGTGGGTATGAATTGGTTTATTACAAACAGTTCTTCTTTTACCAAAATTCGACTGAGAGTTTTTCAACAAATGCAACTATGCCAAGAAAAGTATCTCGCTGAAAGATGTTTCCTAATGAAAATAGGGAGGTCGGTAGATCAATCAGATTTACTCGAAAAGAAGGAAGAATGCTTTAACTTTCCAACAAAACAAATCACTATTTTCCACATTCTTTATAAATTATATAGAATTTATAATAAACAGACAGCAAAATATATTTCTATTTCTTATCTAAATGTTCAGATGAGCTCCATTTTTGATACTTCTACTAGTTCAGGATTTAAATGGCTGAAGCATGTGGCGTGACGAAATGTAACATGTATAAAAGAATGTTTGGTGCCCAAATATGCAATATATATAAGGGACTCTCCCGTCGGTTTCAACGTATGAGGATCTGAGAGCTTAATTGATTCAGTTGTGAAATTATGTGCGATAATCTTAAGTGGCATTGAAGACCCGCTAGTGATTTACAAAGGAGGCCACATGTTGAGCAAGAGTGAGGATTGTGAGATGAGATCACTGTTAGATTTGCTGACCTTTTAGATCTTGCTCTCACTTCTTGAAGATGATTCAGACAAGCTGATTGAAAACTACTGAGTCCACTAAATCACATTGTACCCACTCCAAGGCTAAGCGCTCAAGGGTGTTATGTGGTATATTGACAGTTGCTTTTCAGCTTGTCTTTGTATCTTAGCCATGGGCGTCCTAGATTCCTGTAGCCCGGATCTAACTGGCTGTACATTAGGATCTTGGGTATCCTGTCATCAGACATTCTCAAAACATGACCAGTTCACCGTAACTGAGACTGTATGAGGAAAGTCTCGATTCTGTCAATATTACACCTATTAAACTACGTTAGATGAAAATTAATTCCACAGATTGCAAGCAGACACCTTTTATGGAAAACATCCAGCTGGCGTATAGAATTAATCTCCATGGCTGGTTGTTATTTCCCCCATAGCTTTTGGATAAGACATTAACATGGAGGGAATACAACTGCCGAGGCCGGAATTCGAAAACGGATGGTCGATTCTATTTATATCCTTTTGTTAGAAGCATAGTACGTGTTTTTTCTGGGCTTTGAATTCAGAGAGGTCGAGAATGGTTGCCAATCAAGGCTGAAAACTCCAGTCTTTTTAAACGATAGATATTTTTATAGCCTGACGTGCCTTTTAACCGATTCGGCCACAGAGGATCGTTCGGTTGGCCAGGTCGAATTTAAACGATATATATTTTTAAATCATTTCACCTCAAGCAAGGCAATAAAGTCACTAAGACTCAAGGGGTTACTGACCGTCAGAAAGACTTACGGCCAAATAACGTTGAAACATGAAAGTTAATCAACGTCGATAGTATCTAGATAATTGATCCCTTAGGAATATCAGGTGCTGTAGGCTTAGATTTGCGGGTGGTCTAATGGATAATATCTCAGAATTGTTAGTCCGAGAACCGAGTTCCAATTCAAGTTGGGTTCGTTATATTCACTTACCTTAGGAAAGTTATGAATCCACTCATTTCCCTCCAAGATATGGGTTTATTTAGTGAGACCCGTATAACTATTATTATCTCCCAAAGGAGAAAACATTAAAATATTTAGATTAAATTACTCATAGATTTTGATATATTGCTACACACACACAAAAGAAAACGAACAAAGCAACTAAGTTTATTATTTACTTGTATATTATTTCTGTATTTTGTAATATAATGTCTATATCTCAGTCTAGGAACTGTGTCTGCTTTGTTAGACAAACAAGAGTATACTTTTTTAACCGAGTAAGTGGTTCGTATCCTTTTTTGTGTGACAGCTGAGGGAATTACTTAAAGATAACTAGATTAGGGAATCTTCACTAGCGACTAATGATTGACTTGTGTAAATAATTGACTCTAAATAGAATTAAACCTTTCTTTTCCATCATTAAAATCTACATGATTGTTTTTTTTTTATACCAGTCCCTCTCTCACACGTGGAAAAACACACAAACACAGCCAAACATCGAAACATATACATTTATATAAAGACAAATCTTTCATGTACGGACCCCTTCCCCCCATCAACGGACTTCGCATGTAACGGATAAAATGTGCAGGCAAAATAAAAACAACTTCCAAATCGTCAAATTTCAAAATTTCCGGGCTTAGCGGAACGTGTCGTATTAGTTCTCAAATTGGCCGCATGGCGGCGGTGCCCAGCCTTTCAGTTGTAAACAAAAACAGGTGTAAAGTATACACACACACACACACATATATTTATGTAAAGTACAATACAATAGCGCGTACGTGAGGAAGTAGCAGTGAGAAATCTATTATTTGGATTAATATATTTTTATTAAGTATATATTTATTTATACAATATATACATGTTTATAGTTTTTACATAATGATCATAAATGCTGTTAGTTATTATAGTGGCTTTACATATGTATATATATATATATATATGTATTTTATCCTACCCCTTCCCATATATATATATATGTATTTTATCCTACCCCTTCCCATATATATATATATATATATATATATACACACACACATTATGAAATGGACAAAGTCCGACGATCATTTTAAGACATTTTTAGGTTTAGCATTCTTTTTATAGATACAAATATTTTAATATTTTATAATAAACAGTATTAAACAACATTTACGGGCCTGAATGTCCCTGAAATTTTCATAGAAAATATTCGTCCTCCGAGAGGATTCGAACCTGTATCCTATACGGAACCGTCATATAGCCTGACGTGCCTATTAACCGATTCGACCACAGAGGATCGTTGGGTTAGCCAGGTCGAATTTACTGCTTATAAACTTCAATTTTCCATGAATCTTTCACGTACATATATACTATATGACGGTTCCGTATAGGATACAGGTTCGAATCCTGTCGCAGAACGAATATTTTATATGAAAATTTCTCGGACATTCAGGCCGGTAAATGTTGTTTAATACTGTTTATTATAAACAGAGCATTTACTTAAATATTTGTATCTATAAAAAGAACTTGTAAACATAAAAAAATGTCTTAAAATGTATATTTTACATTAAATATTATAAGACATTTAATCTGCTTGAGCGTGCATCATCTGGTTTACAGAGAGCTTAGTTTTTTAGTTTCGGATATATTTTTCGCATATTTTGAGTTGTGTGAAAACAGTCGCTTTTGTTTTTCATCCAGCATCAATAAAAAGGTTTCCCTCGAAAGTCCATGTAGCATTTTGCACCCTCCTTGTTGGTTATATATGAAAACCTTTGATTTAATTTACAGAGTCGAAGAGCAGCTACAGCTGGAACCCAGGTCGCCCGGTCCAGAAAGAAAATACAATACAGAAGAATTTAGACAAGCACCAGACGAGAATTGAAAAGCACATCAATGTCGCTCCCACATCAAAGAAATGTCCTCGGCTGGCGTGATTGTTCTCTTCTTCGCTGTTACCACAAATGTTGCTTCGAAAATTGTATCAAATTATTCTTTGAAATCTATTCAGAGAAGTATTTTTTTCTTTTCCTTCATTTTATATAGCTTTCTTTTCTGAGGACCATTTTATGCAGCATTATAAGTTTTATTGTAAAAAGGCATATTTAATTTGTATTGCTCAGATGCATATATGTCATTGGCCATCATTTGGCTCACAATGAAGTTAATTTGTGTAATTCATTCATTTTTTTTTTTGTGTGTGTCTTAACAATAAATTTAATCTCGGCTCGTGTCGTCTGTCTTTGTTGTGTCTCCATATAAATTAAATGTTGCCTCAAACATTTGTTTGAACCATTTTTGTTGTAATTTTTCTACCAAAATGAAAAATCCTATGACAGACAAGGAAAATTTAATTAATTTTTTATTCAATTTTTCCTGTGGTGTTACATTTTTCCGATTGCTGGGGGTAAGGGAGGACAAAAATTGTCTATATAAAATTTTCCTTGTCTGTCATATTTAATGAAATATGTTTAAAATTAAGGCTGCTATCAATATATATATATATATATATATATATATATATATATATTCAGTTGTATGGATATTAGTTTGTAACCCTGGGTTACACGTTTCTGCGATCATCAGACGAACTGGTTTATTATTTTTTTCAAAATGGATCTATTTATGCTTATTTGTGTCTGGTGGAGGGAGGGAATTTTCTTCTGTATTTGTTTAGGATGAACTTTTACATACATAGACACACATACATACAGGTGTATGCATTTTAATTTACACAAACCCACCCATATAAATAATCTGAGGTTAGGCGCAGATACACATCCATGGTTTCAAGCATATATATATATATATGTATATATATATATATATATATATATATATATATATATATATATATATATATATATATATACTCAATTGTCATTCTATTTCGGTGTCGAGACTGTAGTGTTACATATACAACAATGTTCTCTCAACAAGGAACAGGTGGGGGTGGTCTTGACGTTTTTCAGGTCGGCCGTCCGCGCTGTCAGATAAGCTCATATTTCATCACACACACATGCACACATGTAGTCGCGTGCAGACACTCATTGGTCTGGATCCTACTTAAAAAGTGGTGCTAGTATCTACACAATAGCTAAGCTGTGCCTCTTCAGGTAATGGTAAATGGCTGGTGTGCAAATGAATATTTTTAATTTAAAAGCAAAATACCTCCACTTTTTTCGAAAGAGATGACGAGAAAATAAGTTCAGAATTAAAAATTAATATGAGGCTTGTGGGTTTACCTTGATTAACCAATTAGATGTCAGACCTACGATAACTTCAAAATTAACCGAAAAAAAAAAGGCGCAGCTTAGTGACGAAACATGAAAGCTATTGTGTAGCGATATTTAACATGTTTTTTTAAAATCTCCTATAATAAATAATATGAAGCTCTAATTCGTACTAATTGTCAGGGCCCGCAAATCACTTAAGAAGTGCTTCTGAAGCTGTTGACAATTTCTTTGTTGTTCCACGGGGACTTTATCTGTCAAAACATAATTTAAGAAAATGATAAGTGATGGCTTTTTTATATAATGTTTAAGTACTCAGTAAATCTAAAAATGATGGAAATAGTTTCCGTAATCGAATTTTAAAAATTTTGACTTTAAATTTACTATGTTCATCGATCTTATTTTCTAATAATGCCGTGTAAGTCATCCATACTTTCAATATGGGAACCTTTATACACAAAAAAGAAATCAAGATTTATTTTTAAAATCATAGTGCGTGATGAATTGTAGTAATCTTTTCAGTTTTCACTAAGTAAATATAGTCTTCACTTAATAACGAGGTCAAAGTTTTAAAGAATTTTAAAAAGATTTTTGAAAATTTATTATAATTAAAAAAACGAAAATCAATTCTTGTAAATAATCATTATTCATGGCTTTTTTCTTCAGATTATAATGCCCTTAATATATATTTTTCATAAAAACAATTAAAATCTTACCTAATTAGATAGTTTTATCGAAATTTTTATTTTACCATTCGGAGCAGATTTTCAGGAAGAAGTAATTCTTTAAAAAAATAAATGATTTACATACTCCAAGGAGTCTTGCTTTTAACTTATAAAACAAGTTTGAGGTCGGAATTTATTTTGGGTGGTGGTAGTGTAACAGATATAAAAATGTATAATTTCAAAAATTAATTAATTTATTGGTGAATGAGTCCTGAAAATTTCATTAAAATTCCACAATTATTTGATTTTTCAAAGAATTTCAAAATCAATGTGTTATCGCACCGGTAAAGCCGTTAGAATATCCATTTCTCTGACGAAAAGAAAAGATTAAAAATAATTAAAAAAATACTTTACTCTTTCCTCTTAATAATAACATAAATATTTTGACGATAACACTTTGTTTTTATTAAGTTCTGGGATTTTTTTCATCATGCTATGCTGTTTTTTAGCGGAAAAGTGGAGGTGCTTCCTCCCCTCCCTCACGAAGGAGAGATAACACCTGGTAGTAGGGTCCCTGAATTTAAAGACTAATATACATGTGAAATTCACTGTATTGCCCAGCGCCATTAAATTTTAAAGTCTTAATGCAACGAATATATTTCTACACATCACAAAAATAAGAAAGTATTATTTTTCTTTTCGTTTGATGGTTTAATAAATAATTTTATATTCTTTTTATCATTGCGAAACTATATTTAAGATTTGAAACTACTTTGTAAAGGAGAAAGAAAAGGATAAAATAATTGGTTGGTTTTGTCTTCTGCTTGGCTTATGCTGTGACGGATTGATTGTAAGTTTGAAAATAACAATTTCCAATTCAGGATTAGCGGCGTATGCTTTTAAACTGGCTTTTAAATAAAGAAAGAATTAGTTAAACGCTCCAGCAAGTATTATCCTTCAAAGAAAATGTGAAGATAAAACGTATTTAACTATTGAAAAAAGTATATTCCGCATTTAACACACAATTAAACCAAATGTTTATTTTAATATTTTTCTCCGTTTTCTGCGTGACATTTGGCCTTGTCATAATAAATAAGACATCTTTAATCGTCATTTTAAGCCTCGTTTTCATTTGACGTTGTTTGGTTTCTTCATATTTTTTCTTAACGGAGTAATCGGCATTTACTGCCTTGCTGAACGTGTGATGTCATTCTGAATATTTCCCAAGGATTAAAAGACGTCTGTATTTTGAAATCAAAAAAGAAATATGAATAAATCAATAACCCGGAGCTTATTAATCAAGGTTTGTTAAATTCACTTTAGAAATCTATCGATCAGTCCCTTCATGGATTACCAATCATAAAGGAATATTTCGAAATTCATTTTGCACGCCATTTTTATTGACTTCCTTCTCGATTGGCGGTCTTCTTCAGACGTTACAGTTTCTTTAACAAGGAAGTTTGTGATTCTAATTTTTTAATCATTTCACTTCAAACAAGGCAATAAAGCCACTGTGACGCACGAGATTACAGAGTGTTAGAGAATATGAGAAAAATGTTAATGAGGAGAGAGGAGAATAAAATAACAAATATTTGGAAGATACAGGAATGAAAATCAAAATTAAATGGGAAGCAAGGGGCAGCGTTATATATATATATATATATATATATATATATATATATATATATATATATATCAGCCTTTATTTTTACTTAATGTCAAATACGATAGTGTTTATTTCGCAGTTTGGAATTAATCTCCATGGCTGTTTAGTATTTCCCCCATAGCTTTTGGATAAGACATTAACATGGAGGGAATACAACTGACGAGGCCGGAATTCGAAAACGGATGGTCGATTTTATTTATATCCTTTTGTTAGAAGCATAGTACGTGTTTTTTCTGGGCTTTGAATCCAGAGAGGTCGAGAATGGTTGCCAATCAAGGCTGAAAACTCCAGTCTATTTAAACGATAGATATTTTTATAGCCTGACGTGCCTTTTAACCGATTCGGCCACAGAGGATCGTTTGGTTTGGCCAGGTCGAATTTACTGCGTATAAACTTCAATTTTCCATGAATCTTTCACGTACATATATACTATATATGAAAATATTTTTATGGTAATTGTTCTGACGGATTTTCCTATAGTGATTTTCCGACGTAGCTTAGATGTAGCACAAGGCCGAAAGTATAGGGTAACCTGTGAGGATTGAACTCACTAATGAGACGTAATTGTTCTAGCGAGACAAGCTTGCTAAACATTACACCCCCTCATGGTACCCCTGCCTATATGGTAATTGGACTAAGCGCAGTATTAGGTTAGTGAATAGGTCTCATCATTTTACAGTTGAACTGGCTAGATTTAACCGTAAGTTCTATGCTAACAGTTTCTTCTATCACACTTCTCGTATGTGAAACCTCTTTCTGTCAAGTTTCTTTCTCTCTCCCTTTTTATATTTTCTTCTTTGTCGTCCCTGACTTTTTTTTTCTTCTCACTGTACATACTTAGATCAATATGTAACCCAATAATAGCAGTACTTTTATTTACGACAAACAGATATTCATTTTCTTAAATATCATTTTTCCGTTCTTTTTCTTCAATAATTTTTTCCAGTATCTTTCTTTGTCGATGTCCTTACGTATTTAGCATCTCGTCTATAGTCACTTTCTCACAGACGTGCTGTGGCTTCCCTCTGTCTTTTCTACAAATATTTTCATAGCAACTGCTCTGACGAGCTACCGTGACTGGTTTCCAAACTGTATGTATTTAAGCGTGCTGCTAGGTTGGCATCTCGGTCCCAACCTTTCACTGTCGAAACGGCTAAATGTAGCCATCTCGCACCTCCCGACAGTGGAACTCGCTTGCCATATTTGTCACAACGTTTCGGCCGTTGTACGCTCCGGCCTTCTTCAGGTGGTTGGAATTTCGAACCGAACCCTTTATTTCGATCACTGGGGTAGACTGTTCTAGTTCCACGAGCCATGTTTGATGGATGTCAGTTAACAGTTATCTCCTGGTAATTTTCCCTATGAAAGTTCTCCACTGCCTGAACCGGGTATTGAACTCACACTCAAAGTGGATAAAGGCGTTGGTTTGATCCAGTGACAGACCCAAAGAGTGTGAGTTCAATACCCGGTTCAGGCAGTGGAGAACTTTCGGAGGGAAAATTACCAGGAGATAACTGATAACTGATATCCATCAAACATGGCTCGTGGAACTAGAAGAGTCTACCCCAGTGATCGAAATAAAGGGTTCGGTTCGAAATTCCAACCACCTGAAGAAGGCTGGAGCGTACAACGGCCGAAACGTTGTGACAAATATGGCGACAAAGATGAGGACAATAGTCCGACTAATGTAAATAATGTGCTTAAAAAATATTCTTTATTCCCTCTAGATTTTTTATTTTTCAATAGCGTTTATTTTTCTTTCCTGTTTTACAGCGCCATTTTTTTTTCTTAAAAAAAGAAAATTCTGCCGTCTTTATTTTTCAACAAATACTTTGAGCATCCCTTTCTTCTTTCTTACTTTAAATCTCACTTTAGAGTCTTTCCCTATCAGCGCTGGCATTCTGAACAAATCGCTGAGACCAAAACAAGTCAGTCATTCATAATATTCCGGTCAATAGCTTAAGACTTAATAAAAACCTGATCAATGAAACCACATTTCAAAGAGGCTAAATCTTATTAGGTTCTTTATTCATGCTTTGGAAATTTTGCAGAGTTCGGCCTTGAAATAAATCAAATAGATTAAATTCCAAACGCCTGTCAAATGAAAATATGTGTTTCTCTTCATTCTTTTTAATTGGACACACAAACCTTGACATCCATATCACATTCACTGCTTGTTCAAGTAACTCAATCTGCAGACCGTGCATAAAATTAAAATATGGCGGGGCCCATTTATCAAGAACGAATAATCGATGAAGAAGAAAAATAAATAAGAAATGTGAATTAAAATTTCATTTGGAAAGATAGATGAGAAAAAAAAAATTACCAAGAAGAAATATTTGTAATTCTTGACAAATATTGGGTTGGTGCATAATTATCAGGCGTTTTTTTTTTTTTAATTTATTATGAAAAAAGAAATTTAAAAATTCAACAGTATTTCGGAGCGTATGATTATCGACACGTATCTTTATAACCTGAAAATAAAATATTTTTATTTAAAATATAAACAAAACAACAATTATTATTAACAAATAACTCCCCCCCTATAAAAACGCCTGATAATTATGCACCAATCCCATATTTAAAAGATGCTATAATTTTCTTTTTATTTAACCCTTTCTGCCCAAGCAGACGAAGGCTGGTTGACTAAGTATGAAAGAATTATGAAAGAATTAAAAAAAAACATTATTAAGGAGCAAAAACAAGAAAAGAACTAGAATTAAGAAGACAGAAAATAATGGTTGGGATTTAAATTTCTAAAGTTCAAACTAGACTGAAAACAAAAAAAAGCCGGAAGAGTCCCACGAGAAGTGCAAGAGAATAAACTGTTAGCATAGAACTTACGGTTACATCTAGTCATTTCAACTGGAAAATGTTGAGACATTTCCGCCAATCAATTACTGCGCTTAAATTCACAAAGTACTATCGAAGAAAGTTCGTCAAAATCATGAAAAGACGCAGGTAATCTACATTATGGTGGTGGAAAAGTGACTAAAGCCGAGATGCCAGAACAGTATAACCCTTCTCTTCCCGTAGACATCTCCTAGGCTCCGTTGGTCTAGTCTCGCTTCCTGTCGATGTGCAGCCGCTCAGTTTGGACCCCACTTATTCCGATACTTCAATCTACGCACAGCTATTGGATAAGGAGTGATATATTGCTTCCAAACTGGTTTAGGGATTGGTACCTGTATAATCTTCAATCGTACAATCTTGGTTCTTCAAGTTTTGTGGTTCTTACTGACGAAGAGATTTGTCTTCCTTTTTTTAGTCAATAAGCTGTGTTGACGACTGGGCTGACTGGAAATAAAGCTTTCACCGAAGAAATAATAAAGCCGGTTTGGGTTAAATATAGAAGATTTAATGAAGGTAAATAAAATAATTTACAATCGAATATATTTGGCATCTAAAAGATTAGAAGGCGGCGACCTAGAATCTCGATCTTTGTGTTCAGCAAGGTTCAATCAGAAATTCAAATCAATATTGAACATATATCGACCCTCACTGACTCCGACTTATATTAGATGGGAGAGTCTATTATCTATAGACTAGGTGTGTTTCACCATAACAGATATGGAGAGTTAAAGTGCGAGAAAAGACTGGTTATGGAGGTGAATTGAGGAAAAAGATAAAATATGAACGGAGATCAAGGCAACAGAAGATGGCGGTTGACGTTGCATTTAATGTTTTGAAAATTTTAATTATCAGGGAAGCAAGAATGAGGAACTGAGTTCCACTGTCGAGAAATGCGAAGAAAAAAACGCTGGAGTCGAAATGCCATTTAATTTAACTATTTCAGTAGTGAACGGGTGGGACCTAGATGCCAATCAGGTAGCACGCTTAAGATCATGTAGTCGGTGCAACAGGAAATAAAGCATGTCAGAGCAGTTGCCATGAAAATATTTGTAGAAAAGACGAAGAAAAGCCACGGCATGCTGGTGAGAAAGTGAGTGAAGTCGAGATGCCAAGTCAGGATTAATTACATTGCAGATCCTTCTTAGGATTTTTCAAGAACTTTGAGATGAGTAGCACCAGACCAGATTTGTCAGCAGTATTCAATGCACGGGCCAATGGCAGATTTTTAATATGTGTCAGGAATTTAAGGCATGTGAAAAAGAAAAACAAAGCGTGTTAAATTTGCTACAGACTTTTGTCACAACGCAGTATGTTTTTCTAGGACTGGTTATATAACGATTTATACATTCAATGTTTAATGCAGGTACCTTGAGAGTTTAGTGACTGGGTACTCTGCGGCTTACCATTTGGGTCTGCCGAAATGTATCTGAGATATTTATTTCACAGCAAGAAGTGGATTCAAAGTACAATGCACAGATAATCTTCCAGGATTATTCGTTTAAACTTTTTTATGCGTCATGAAACAACAAATAAAGAATTAAACCTGTTCAAATAATTAATCCTGTTTGACTGTGCGTATGTTTTAAGTGAACCATCTGTTGCATCGACCGACCCACAGCAGAAACAGCTTCGGATAAAACGGGGATCGAATTATTTAATAAGCTAATCTAATGCATGAGAGATTCGCATGTTTTTTGTTGATATTTTTTTAAGTCCTTTGGTACTACTTTGATAGAAAAATAAACCCAATATTCCAGAAGTAAGAAGACGGCTTCTTCTTCTTCTTCTTCTTCTTCTTCTTCTTCTTCTTCTTCTTCTTCTTCTTCTTCTTCTTCTTCTTCTTCTTCTTCTTCTTCTTCTTTCTGTTCTCTTTCTTTCTCCTCCTCCTCTTCTTCTTCTTTGTAACATATGATTTCCGAAAGTTGGGGATCACGGCTCTCCCCAATTTCCTGTTCTTTGTAGCTCTTTAATAAATTCTATCGTTTTGTTTTCTCTACTAAACACTCTTGTGCCATTTACTTATTCAACCTCACTTGTTACGTTATGCGTTTCTTTCCACTGTCCCTCTTCCCCTCAAACTGTCCTGTGAGTATCCAATTTTCCAAGCCCTCTTTCCTCATTATATGCCTGAGACATTTCAGCTGCTTCTTCTGAATTTGAAGCATATGTGTCCTTTTTGTTTACATTTTAAAGGTTTGGTTCGAAATTACAATTACCTGAAGAAAGCCGGAGCATACAACGTCCGAAACGTTGTGAATGTTGCAATGAAATTGAAGATAACAGTCCGAATAATATAAATAATGCAAGTAATCATAACTCATCTCAGAGATATAGAGGCCGAAACGTTGTGAATATGGCACTGAAGATGAGGATAACAGTCCGAATAATATAAATAAAGCAAGTAATCATAATAACTCAGAGATATAAACAGTGTACTGTCGTTGCATTGTATGCATCCTGTTGAGGATTCTCAGGTACCGTTGGTTCTAGTAATTATATACATATCTATTTTACCCGTGATATTCATTTTATTTCTTCACATTTTTCGTTGACCCAGTCCTTTTTAGCTTGGCCGAATTTATTTCTAATTTCTTTGCGCCAAGTCCTATATTCTATGTCATACCTTAACGATGTTATTGTCTCCTTTTTCTAAACCGAATTTGTAAAATATTTCACCATCTCTCCCCTTGCCTATAGGTCTACTTCTCCCTCCTGTTTAGTCCTTGAGATAGAGTATCTCTTTGCCTATTTCGCCTTTTGAGTCTTCGGGGCTTGGTCGCATTCAGTTCGCTCCCTCACTTTACAGCCATGGCTGACCCTACAGGATTCGCAGACCTTTTCGCTATTGTATATATTGTAACTGCGTAACTACTCATCTCAAAATTTATGGACAGATCCTGAAGAAGTCCGAAGAGTAGAACGGTAAATCGTCGTGAATATGCCAATAAAGGCAAAGACAACAGTCCGAACAATGTAAATAATGTAAATAGTTAAAATATCTTATCTCAGTAATATAGACAGACCATGAATAAGACTCGAGCGTATATTGGCTGTAACGAAGATGAGGACAACAGTCCGAACAACGTAAATAGTGTAAATAATTACAATGCCTCATCTCACAGATGTAGACAGATACTCTTAACTGTTATTATTATTATTATTATTATTATTATTATTATTATTATTATTATTATTATTATTATTATTATTATTCATAATAATAATTTTCTCACTTTGATTTTTCCTTGCATTAAAATTGGGACAATTGTATAATTTTTATGGTCGTTGTTAATAGTCGCCGATTCTCCTACGCATTGTTTCCCGCCTTCTCTCATTTGCAGGAATCTGTTGATTACTAGTTGCAATCATGGAATTGTTCACTCTTCTTTAATTATTTCTTTGTTTCAGAACGTTAAGTCTTATTCACCAATTATCTTTATTTGCGGAAAATGTTCCGTGTAAATTGTACGTTTACAGAGACCGGGTGGTGAGCGGGTCGATGCAAATTACAACAGACTAACCGTGAACATGTTTCAAGTGATTAAAAACACTCTCTCTCTCCCTCTCTATCTCTCTCCATTTATCACACTCGCTCTCTCTCTCTATCTATCTCTCTCTCTCTCTCTCTATATATATATATATATCACTCTATATATCTCTCTCTCTATCTCTCTCTCGCTCTCGAGTGCGCATCAAAACGTTCGTAGATTATTATCAGAAATAAGATCGGTTTGTATTATTTTATAACGTCTAATTTAAGATATATATATATATATATATATATATATATATATATATATATATATATATGGAGTAATGTACATATATATATATATATATATATGGAGTAATATATATATATACATGTAAATATATATAAGGAGTAATGTATATATATATATACATATATATATATATATATATATCAGGATTAATGTATATATATATATATATAAGGAGTAATGTATATATATATAAGAGTAATGTATATATATATATAAGAGTAATGTATATATATATAAGGAGTAATGTATACATATATATATATATCTAAGGAGTAATGTATATATATATATATATGTATATATATATAAAGAGTAATGTATATATATATATAAGGAGTAATGTATATATATATATATATATATATATATATATAAGGAGTAATGTATATATATATATATATATATATATATATATATATATATATACATATATATATATATATATGTAAGGAGTAATGTATATATATATATATATATATATACATATATATATATATATATATGTATATATATATATATATATATATATATATATATATATATATATATATATATATATATATATATATATATATATACATATATGGAGTAATGGATACCTGTTGAGTGAATCGGATAGCTGATGTCGAATCACAGTCGAAAAAAAATTACATTCACTTCTGCTAATATCCTTGGGAAAGATGAATTCGCTACGTCCCCCCCATCTATGCATAAATCACAGGACATACTTGGTTCTATAGTCTGGGATCGCAACTGGTCTTGGAGAAGGACAACATTGAATTCTAAACCTGCGGAAGGTCGCTTGGGAACCTTGTGGCAACGGTGCACCAGGTCTCTGTATACGGCTCTCCAAAAAGAATCATCGGGTCTGCACAAAACCTGAATTAAGATCCAACATTTTACGAATTTCATTGTATATAGAATATGAATACGTTAAGAAATATATTTTTTTCTTCATTAAATTAACAACCTGTAGTTTGGTTTGGTTTATTTTGTTTTATGGAATATCAACACCTCTATGGGTTATTTAATGCCGGCAAGATTTTTAAGACAGATCGTATGAGTAGAATACGTATTCATTGTAAGAAATCAGTTTGCAGATCGGATTTCATTGACGTATTTTTGTAAAGAGGGCTTTTTTGCTGCTAGCATTTATTTTCTAAAAATAAATTGCTGGTTATATATTTTCAAAAATGTATTGCTGTAATAATTACTGTTCATAATTACTGGTAATATATTACTGATATTTTTACTATAAAAAAACTATTTTTAAACTTTCACAGCTTGAGAGTTAACTATTTTCCCCTAACTTGGACTTTGGCATATGTTACCACCCCAGGTTAGGGTGGAACGTGGAACAACAGCAATTAAGAGGTGGTTCTACGCTTAAAACTTCCCGATCAGAGGCCTTGCTGCCGAATGTAGATTATCATCCCAACCTGTTGTGATGAGTCAGTCGTTATCTTCGTATTCAATACTCAGCTATAGAAGTCACTGCAATAGTATTATCTCTTCCTCTTCTATACAATTACGCAGGACTACTTATCAAGAATGGATCAGTCTATTCCTGATAGCAAAAAGAAGAGTAACTTGTTCTTATCACAACAAAACCTCTCAATGTGTTATAGTGGAAGACACCTTGTCTAGATAATAGACTCTCCCACCTATTATAAGTAGGAGTCAGTAGTAGTCGAGAAGGAGTAGTGTTCAGCGACCACAACTCGATTAC
The DNA here is from genome assembly GCA_964036315.1 of Acanthosepion esculentum. Taxonomy (NCBI): domain Eukaryota; kingdom Metazoa; phylum Mollusca; class Cephalopoda; order Sepiida; family Sepiidae; genus Acanthosepion; species Acanthosepion esculentum. Next base: position 21,890,132 of record OZ038518.1, on the reverse strand, counting down.
TCTGCGTAACACTTTATTACAAGTTCCTAACGTTTCTGTACGTTTAAACTATTTAGGACGCATTTAGTCCGACTACAAGTTCCATTGTGGAAATAACTCCACAACACAATGTTGCTCCCACATTTATTCGTATTACTCAAAACATTATCTAGTCTTGGGGATGGCGATAAAATATATCCGGCGGCTAGACCTCTGATCGGGAGATTGCAGGTTTTGATGAGCGTGGAACCACCTCTTAATTGCTGTTGTTCCGAAGTCCACTCTAACCGGGGTGATAGCACGAGTTAGTTTCCCAACAATGGGCAAACTGTGAAATCCCAGACAAAACACTATAAAAGTATAAAAACGCCAGCAATACATTTTTATGTAAGAAAGACAATAGCAACAATACCTGTGTATCTGTCTATAGTTCTAAGATGAGGTATTATGTACATTATTTACATTATTCGGACTATTGTCGCCATATTTATTACAACTTTTCGGCCGTTGTAAGCTCCGGCCTTCTCCTGGTGTTTGGAATGTCGCTCACTGTAGACTGTTTTAGTTCCACGTACCATGTTTAATGGATGTCAGTTATCAGTTATCTCCTGTTCATTTCCTTCTGAAAGTTCTCCACTGCCTTAGCCGGATATTGAACTTACACTCTTTAGGTCCTGTCACTGGATCTTACTATCGGCTTTATCCTCTGTGCCATGTGTCCTTGAGGACATCTGTTTATGAATTTCTGGGTATTATAAACCTAATGTCTTCAATAATCATTTTTAAGAGTGTTCATATTGCAATGTTTGTTGTTATTATCGCTTTTCTCTGGCACTCCTTATTACTGGTTCCCATATTGTATTCATTTCTATGCTTGGTCGGCTCAGGAGATTTTTGTGGCCTAGCATAGAAAAATTACTACATTTTCAAAGCAACTTGAAAAGCAATACATTTTATCTGTAACTGAAGTCAGCCAATTGCATTAAAATTATATTAAAATCTGTTTCTATTTCTGAGATGAGTTATTGTAATGAGTTATGAGTTATTCAAATTCACAACGTTTCAGCCGCTGTAAGCTCCGACATTCTTCAGGATTTGTCTATATTTCTGAGATGAGGTATTGTAACTATTTACACTATTGACATTGTTCAGACTGTTGTGCTCATCGTTGTTATCACATTCATAACGTTTCGGCTGTTGTACGCTCCGGTCTTCTTCAGGTACTGTTTCTATTTCTGACATGGGATATTTTAGCTATTTACATTGTTTAAATTGTTTGAATGGGTGTCCTCGTCTTTATTGTTATATTACCGAAGTTTCCGGACGCTGTACGCGGTCCTGAAGAAGGCGGGGAATATGACAATAAAGATGGGGGTGACACGGACCGAACAATGTAGATAATGTAAATAAAATATATTTAATTGAAGCAAGTAAACATTTTGAATTCATTAATCGAAAGACCACTACTATTTTCTGGTGAATTTTATAAAATCGTTCTCTTAAAACACTTATTCATGAAAACAGGTTTCTCAAGTCCGAACCTTCGATTTGAAGTGGTATAGAATGTTAACATATTTAAATAAATATTTTCTTTTCGACTTATATATGCTATCCATTTTAGTTGTTAATTTTAGTAGTCCTCAAGTTTCTGTTTTTTTTAGTACAGTTCTTTTTTTGTAATTATGTATCACCAGTCCACAATGTTCAAAGACGGATGATCCATGCTACGGGCTTCATTCACTCAAACCCTTTTTGCACCATTGGCCTTAAAAAGCATTTGTATATAACTGACAGTTTAGATATTTCTGAACCTGTTCGGGCCTCACGCATGACATCCATATGAATGTCTTGGCCTGACGAGCATATTAAGGACATGACTATTGGTTTTAGGTTCATTTTTTTGTGTTTTAGTAGCAATTTGCGGTGTTGAGCGAAACTGCTGGTACAGCCTAGTCTATGTTCAAATTATTTTTCTTCTCTACGTAATTCGTTATAACTGAGCCATACGCCGATATATCTGATATGTTTAGTATTTACTAATTCTTCATACTAAGAAACCGGGAAATACAGAAGCAAAAAGAAATAGTCTTCAGCTGTTATGCAATATCAGTCCTCTCATATGGCAATTGCTTCACGAATGAAGCAAACTTGAAGCAAAACAAATGTAATTCTACAGAAGCATGCTTTTGTAAACTAGGGAAGGTTACTAAATAGAATAATCACACGAAGGTTGGTAATAAACGATAATACTTAGGACAAGAACAACACATATAAGATTCGCCAGCGGCGCCTACAAGTGAGTCAAGTGAATTTCACGATGAATCTCCAAATTCAGGATAACTACCGACCGCCACACACGGTCAGATGTGACACAAGGCCGAACCTAATGTAGGGTATCCGACCTCGTACGCTAGGCAAAACTTCTCCGTAGACCCCGTATAAAACGGGGTCGGATAGCTGTTTCTCGAGACGAGACTCTGCTCTTCGGGATAGCTTCGTCTGGGATCCTCTCTACTCGAAGACGGAGAGTTTGACCATCACACTTGGAGAAGAATCTTCAACTGCAAGATATCTACCAACTGTACCACGCGGTCAGATGTTGCAGAAGGCCGAATTTAATGTGGGGTATCCGAGCCCGTAGGCTCTGCCAAAAATCCCCCGTAGACCCTGTATAAAATGTACTCGGGTTTCTGTTTCCCGAGACGAGACTCTGCTCTTCGACACAGCTTCGTCTGGGAAACTCTCTGTCCGAAGACAGAGAGTTTGACCAGCACAGCTTCAAACGAATCTCCAACTGCAAGGTATCTACCAACCACCCCTAGGAGTCAGATGTGACACGGGGCCGAATTTAATGTGAGGTATCCGATCCTAGAGGCTCGGCCAAAAATTAACCGTAGACCCCGATTAAAACAAGGTCGGGTAACCTGTTCCCGAGACGAAACTCTGCCCTTCGACATAGCCTCGTCTGGGCATACTCACTGCCCGAATACTGAGAGTTTGACCAGCACAGTTGGAGACGAATCTCCAACTTTAGACCAAGATACAGAATTTACTACTGTATTTATGTGAATGGAGGTCATACCCATTATCGTCCGGAGGTATACTACAATAAATACTGATAATGCTATAGCCGGATCGTCTAAGTAACGAGGAAATCTGAAGAAAATTGAAAACAGAAAAGAGATCCATAGTTAGAATCAGAGAATTTCACACTCACAGGATACACCGAAGTCGAAAAAAGAAACGAGAGGGTTTTAGCAATCTGTTGGTCGTCCTGAGGTGTTTGCATGAATGGATGACGGAATGGAAAGATGGTAAAAGACGAAAATTGCAAAGAGCAACAAAGGAAGGAACACGGCACACAGAAAAAGAAGAGAATAAGAATTGGAAGAATAAGCTTCAAGGAAGATTTAACAGACATTTATACAGTGCCATGTCTGCTGGGGACAAAGGCGATCATGAATACCCTCTTTTCTTTTATTATGTGACAATTGCTACTCCTTCTTCGGAAGGATTGCAGTCGACACAAATATAATTAATATTTTCGCGAGACACTCATATCTCTTTTCACTGACTTTTCACACACGAAACATAGTTTAATAAAGATTGTCCAATAATACACCGACATTTTTTAACAATAAATTACAAGCCTATTAATATATATTTATGTTTTCTCTCCGGTTCTCTTCCAAGCTTTGACTCCATTGAATGTCTACGTCTGATATAGGAACTATATCTATCTACCAAATTGTAAATGTATGGCAAATGCACCAATATCGACTCATTTCAACCATCATCACATGAACGTGATTTACAGTGAGGGTAACACTGTATAAGGCTCGTTGGTGGAGATAGAGGGTTAGATTATCGGTGTATGCGGATAGGAGGGGAGGATAACGATTAACAGTAGACTAGTGAAGTGAATCACGAGAAGAAGCTGTTAGAGTTGAACTTACTTCTCACCAATGGAATACGAAGTGAATGGTTGTGGTTTACTACCATGTGAATGGTATGGCGACTTCTGACCGTGAAGATTAGAATTGTTGGGCCCAATGAACGCAGTTCGTTTGAGATCTTTCCATGTAAGTAGCGATGGAGCAGTGAGAGACTTTTCATATGCCGCTTGACAGAGGTTTGGGGGTCGAAAATAATTTGTCACCAAGAAGGACGCGTTTGGACTCTATCGAGACTGAAAAGTGAGGGCTCGGTAGCTTCTGCTCAAATATGACAACAATACTCCATTATAGGTCTGATCTGGCTCTTATAAACTAAAACGATAGCATGAAGAGCCAGGCACTTAGTAGAATGGCACACTGAACCGAAAAGGAGGAAATGGAAGACTCAGACTATTTCAACCTGTTCATAGGTTGTGACCTGATCATAATACATGCATTGTACATTTTAGCATCCCATACCACATCCCAAAAATATCTACGAAAAGAAATATGCTTTCCCACGTTGCCTTCCGAGACTTCTGTACTCATAATTAGGCGAGGATATGCTGATGACACGTGTACTAATGATCTATGTTTGAAGGGTTCACTTTTTGCCAATAGCGGGTTCCCTAACAGATGTTATCACCTTGGGTCAGGATGGACCTGGGGTCAACGGCATTTAAGAATTGGCTCCACGCTCCTGAAAACCTCTAATCTCTCCTGTCAGTTATCTTGCTACCGGATGTAGATCATCCTTATACATAGGACAAGCGAACTAGCGACAGATAAAGTTTAAGAAATGTTTATTTACGTTGTGTGGAAAAGGTATTACGAGTATACGGTGGACTTTATTTTGAATATAGCTGTTTAGTGGTTTTAAATCAGCCAGTCTTTTTTTTCTTCGACATAAACATGTGCGCGCCTGCGTGTGTGTAAAAAAGAAGGGTAGTGAAAGAAAACTTCATTCAGATGCAAAATCAATACCAGGTTTAAATTAGATATATTAACGATTCTATCGGTAAATAACCATATATATAAAGGTAAATATATAAATTAAAAAAAAAACATAAATAAAAAAAATAATGTTGGATGCTTATAGATTAAAATATGAACTTAGAAACAGAAATTATTAAGTTCATTGACAGGGATATCAGTTCAAATCTTGATCTTCAGTCGAAATGTTATTTCACGGTTACTGGCCAGACATGATGTTTATCGAGGAAAAACCCATTATGGGCCACATCTAAAGACTGTTTTTTGCACTTGTAATAAATTCAGCGTTTATATACCATGAAATGCCCGAACAGATACCGAATCATGTAAAGGCATTTTATGTAAAAACTGTCAGCATTAACAACTACGAGATCGATCAATAATTCAAATATGGTATTAAATTATTTCCCGGGTCATTCGGGACTTTTGTGTACCATTAAAAGGCTTGAGGACAACTCAAGGTAGAGAGTTAGCGAATACGGTTATTGTAACGAGAGAGTAACAAGTGCTTATTATGAGTACCTGGAATATTGGTAAGCTGCTCTTTGCCTGGATTTCTGGGACGAGGAGTTACTTACACGGTTTATATTCGAACTATTGTCCTCATCTTTGTTGTTGTTATCACAACGTTTCGACCGCTGTGTTCTCCGGCCTTCCGCAGGTGTATATTGATATGGCTCACCTACAGGGAATGAATTTTATGGAGGTGGGGGTTATAATAATTTACACTATTTATATTGGAATTATTGTCCCCATCTTTGCTGTTTTTATCACAACGTTTCGGCCGCTGCGCTTTCCTCCCTTCCTCAGGTGTATATCGATCTTGGTAACCTGTAGAAAATGAGTTTATGGGATAAGGCGTTAGCATTACTTACACTATTTATATTCGGACTATTATCTTCATCTTTGTTGTTGTTATCACAACGTTTCGACCGTTGTATCTCCGGTCTTCCTCAGGTGTATATCGATCTGGGCCACCTACATGGGATGAATTTCTGGGATGGGGAGTTATCATTATTTGCACCATTTATATTCGGAGTATTGTTCTAATCTTTGTTGTTGCTATCACAACGTTTCGTCCGTTGTGCTCTCCGGCCTTCATCAGGTGTATATTAATCCGGGTCACCTCCAGGAAATTAATTTATGAGGTGAGAATTTATCATTATTTACGCAATTTATATTCTGTCTATTGTCCACATCTTTGTTGTTTTTAGCACAGCGTTTCGCCCAGTGTGCACTCCGGCCTTCCTCAAGTGTATATTGATCAGTGTAACCAACAGAGAATTCTGAACTGAACTTTTTATATAATATACATGGGTAGACAGTTCTTCTGTTCACGTCTAGCTCTATATATTTATATAGTCCTGCTCTGATATTGAAAACCCGTTTCCACTGAGGGCAAGTGCCGAAACAGGGATTGAACGCATTACCATTATGTCATCAAATTCGCAAAACATTTTATTTGCCATATTCACGACATTTAGGCCGGTGTACAATCCGGCCTTCTTCATGTTATATTTATTGGAATTCGAAGAAATATAAATTCAAGAACGCCGGAGCGTACAACGGTCAAAACGTCGAGTATATGACGATAATGATGAGGATAACAATACAAACAATGTAAATAATTAAAATATAACATGGTGTTAAAATAAACCGAACGCATATTTTCATTAAGACATGTCTCATTGAATAACTTAGACAAAATTTGTCTACTTATTTTTAATAGGATCCTATTATAATTACGGACAAGTTTCTTAGTATCCTTATTAAAGAAAGAAAGAAAATTACCATGTTAATGCATATTCATTCTATTCCGAGTAATTTCGACATTATCACAATGTCGTCTTGTTTTTTCTAAGACAAAATTGTTGTCTTCATCTGAAAATTATTTTCTTTTCGTATGAAGTGAAAAACTCTAAGGTTATGTACTGTACAATTTTTAACGTTGATCATGTAGATATGCGTGCAAGCAGCAAGGGAGGTAACTATCTTAGTAAAATGTCTAAATATTTAAAAAAAAAATGTACCGAATGTAATGAAAACGAATTCTAACGTTCACAGCATTAATTCAAAAGAGTCCTCAACACCGAGATTTGAGCAATAATGATTTATTATAATTTTGTAAAATGTAAAAATCATTATATATATTTATATATATATATATATATATATATATATATATATATATATATATATATATATATATATATATATATATATATATATATAATGATTTTTACATATATATATATATATGAAGAAATATAGTCTTAAAGTGTGCTATATTTATGGGATAAAGTGCTCAATATCAGAGATAGAGCGTGTGTAAATATAAAAGTGTGTAAATCGACGATTGCACTAGCATGAAACAGACTGTCGCCTCTAAGTGCTGACTTCCATGTCCACTTTTATATATATACATATATATATATTCATACATGCTTCATTAAATAATATAATAGTGTTGTCTATTTATTTATATAAATTATTTTCATATCGTCTGATAAGCTTAATAACATTATCATTAAACGAAGAAAGAAAATCACAATATTGATACATATTTTTTAATCCAATCTAAGCTTTCGGCTTATATAAGCCATTATCAAAGATGACAATTAGAGGTCAATATATTAAACAATACACGGACAAGAAATGGATGATTTCCAAACAACGATAAACACGTGCATATAAGACGCTAAGAGCGAAAATCGCACCGCAGCTCATTATGTCACACATAACCACGCGAGAGGGAATTCGTGAAGTATTAAGTATGGGAAGCCGTTGGCATAAACCAATGGCTTCTGTTACCAATTACAGGCGTTTAAGAATATTTGTGGAGATTTCATAGTTTATTTTGTTCAGGTTAGGTTTCAACTGTTTTATGTATATAGCTTCAAGAATACAATGTCCCAAAGGGCACTTGAATTTGTAAACTATGTTTAAGTATATATATATGAAGTTGAAAACCGAAACATACACCCATGATGACGGTTGACGACAACCGAAAGCGCTTGGCAAAATACCAAGGGCTACGTTGTTTTTTTTTTTCAACAACTTAGTCCGAAATATATAAAAAAAAAACTTGCGAGAAAGCAAGAAAAACAGAAAAAAAAAATGATTATTAATGTCTTTAACAATACATGCCTCCATAATGACATGCTGTCAGAATATACATATTTTAAACTTCACGACACAGCAGCAATTACGGAACCTAAAAACGAGGAGATACGGAGCACACACACACACACACACACACATGCATATATATATATATATATATATATATATATATATATATATATATATATATATATACGATTTGATGTGTTCACGCCCTTGTGGACATGAAAACAGTCAATAAAATCTACAAAAGTTCTACAATTCTTTCATGTTTTAATCTCATGCATCAGTCAGCCCTTCTTTTGTTGTACTCGGTAAATCACACGCACTTGAAGAATGATATGCCTTCGTATCATAGCTCTCTTCTGGATTATGTGAAAACATGAAGCCATCCCAGCATGCACTTCGTGCCATTTTATCACGCTCCTTTTTTAAAAATTCTTCAGGAAAGCAGGACTAAAAGGGTTAATAATTTATGACTACATATTTATAACCAGAATATCAGTTATTAGGTTGGTGCAAAAATAATGTCGTTTTTTAACGTTCAAGATAATGTCAAAAAACGACATTATTTTTGCACCAACCTAATATTATGATTCGAGAACTGTAACACATTTAGATTATAATAGTTAATTCTTGTAGGCAAATCATTTACACTTTTATATATTTTCTAAATATAATATATCTGTCTGATATTAAACTTTGATTCTGCTTTCACATAAATCACCTTCTTGTTTCAAATAAATCACATTCTTTTTTTCACTATTTGTTCCCATAAAAAAAAAACAACAACTTTGTTTCATTGTTATGGCTGCCAATTGAAAGCTCTCAAATCTCGTTTGTGATCTCATACTAAACATTTCACATACCTCGGCGTATAGATCAGTTATAAGTACACAGTGGCCACTGGAAAACTGAATTATTTGAAAAACTCATAAGTTTTTCGTTTTCAATCATTTTCTTTTCTTTTTTATTTTTTGCAAGAGCTTTCATTGGAGATTAAAATGTCTACATATGATGTCCGGCAGGAGTTACGGAGGAAGAATGGATCGCGGCTCGGACTCAGAAATCGGAGAGCCGAGTTCGAATTCCTATCAGATCGATTATATTCACTTACGTGCTAATACCCTTCAGAAAGGTATGAATCCTCTTTTTCTCCTCCCATCAGCTATGGGTAAATAGCAGGACAGACTGTGTTCTATAGCCTTGGATGGCAACTGGTCTAGGAGAAGGACACCTCTGAATTCAAACCTGCGGCGGGTCGTTTGGGGACCTTGTGGTACGTAGTGTCCCAGCTCTCTGTATTCGGTCCTTCAAATACTATGCTAATACCATTGGGAAAGGTATGAATCCTTTTTTATCCCCTCCCCTATCTATGTGTAAATAGCAGGACAGAACGAATCTTCAGTGAAGAGGACCCAAGCGCACTGGCGCAACGGTGGAAGCTCTACAGCAGAATATGCTTGAGGATCCATCAGCTTTTACCCGTCGTTGCTCTGCTCAACTAGGAATCACCAGAATATTGGCCAGCGGTCGAAGATAATCAGGAGGTGTGGTTCCAACAGGATAGAAATATTGCGCACACAGCCAAGGCGACAATGTACCTACTGCGAGAAATCTTCGTTGAACGAATAATTTCCAAAGATACTGAATTTGTTTGGCCTCTACGTTCACCTGATTTGACGGCACTAGGCTTCTTTTTGTGGGGCTACTCGAAAGAACCGGTTTACATAAATAAATATCGACCAATTCGGGAACTTAAGAAGAACATTCGAGCCGAAATCAGGACCTGAAACATTGCCTACTGCCATGGAAAATGCTGTGGAAAAGCCAGTAATTTTGAGCGGAAAAACAGTGGTTATTAGAGGGATGTTGTTTTTCACACATAATACTGAAAAAAAAATCTACTAATTATATTTCCAAACAAAATAAAAAAGATGTGATTTTTAAAACTTATTTTTCTTTTTTTTATTTTCTTATTTTGTTTTATATCATTCAGTCTTTCAGTGTCCACCATGTCTAAGAAAAATACATTGAACATAGAATAGGCTCTGGCAGAAATAGTTTCATCTAACATTGAAATTTACTAAGAAATTAAAACATCAACACTAGCCATGCACTTAAATACCTACATACGCCGACTGCACCAATGAGGTGTCCTGGTTATGACGATAGACTACATTCGAATCGTCGGTATGACAATAACCAACATCTGACAGAAAGGCCTCTGATCAGGAGGTTTTGAGGAACATAGAACTACCTCTTAATTGCTGTTGTTCCAAGGTGCACCCTGACCTGGGGTTGTAGCAACTGTTAGGGTCCCAACTATGGGAAATAGTTAAATCCCAAACTGGGGTTAAAACACTATGAAAGTTTAAAAATATGTTTGAATACCAGAAAATCTTTTTAGAAAAGATTACCAGCAATACATTTTTGAAAAGGAAAAAAGATATTACCAGCAATAAAAATCTTGTCGGCATTAAAGGACCCATTGAGGTGTTGATATGCCGTAAACCAAACCAAACCATACTAAATAGCTACGTCCGATCGAGACTTGAATACGGATATCTTGCATAACGCCAAACCGTTCAGAAATATCTAAACTGTTAGTTTTATACAACTGCCTCCACAGATCAATGGTGAAAAAAAGCGTTGCACAAGTAACCCCTGAGAGTCTTGAGAAAGATCATCCCTTTTTGAACATTTTGAACTGGCGCTACAGAATCAAAAGGAACTGCACCAAATCACATCAGTCAGTCAGTTATGTGCCACGCGATACACGCTTAGGCGATCATTTATCTTTCAAAACATGACTGACGATGCAGTTTTTTCCCGCAATGGGTTGCCATTTCTTTCTGTGGTAGACCAGTTGCCATCTTAGGCTAGAGAACCCGGTCTTTTCTGCTATTTACAAAGCTGGGAGGAGAAGAATAGGATTCATACCTTTCCCAAGGGTATTAGCACGTAAGTGAATGTAATGGATTTGACTGGAATTCGAACTCGGTTCAGTTTGCTGCCATATATGGTCTGGGGCCCCTGCTGTTTGCCTCAACGTTCTTGATAAGATCCAGAGACGGATATGCAATGTGATTGGCCCTGATCTGTCATCTCGTCTGCAGTCGCTCTCTCACAGACGGGATGTTGCCTGGCTCTGCCTTTTTTACAAGTACTTTCACGGTAATTGCTCCGAGGAGCTGCTTTCGCTTGTCCCTAGGCCTCGTGAATTTAAACGTCCTACGAGGCTGGCATCCCGTTCCCACCCCTACACCGTTGAAACTGTTAGATGTAGACGTATCTTCTACTCCAATAGCTTCCTGTCTCGCACATCTCGCCTATGGAACTCCCTTCCCTATTATTGTTTCCCTGACAAATACAATCTCCAACGGTTTAAGTGTAGCGTTTAATCGACATCTCCAGTTGCCTTGATCTATCCACTTCCCTTCGCCACGTCCTTTCATCTTTCATTCCTATCTGCTCTCGCTCCAAATCTTTTGTAACCCCCTTGCCTTGATTGACCCACTGTCTTTCTCTTTCTCCACATCCTCTCCTTTACTACTCCTATCTGCTCTTCCTCCAACCCTTCTTTAACCCCTTGCGTGATAGTGGCCTCCAGCCTTGCTTGGGGTGATACGCTTAAAAAAAAAAAGTTTTGTACCTCTCTTCGGACAGAGCGTAACTCATTTTTGTCTTTGGCTTCGGGCAAAGGTGAAACCGAAACAATTGCGAGGTGTCCGGTGCCGGGGAACAACTGCCCGAAGCAATACCGTCTTTGCACTAAAGAAGTAGAACCTGTAGCAAGATTGAAGCCAGCACAACCAACATGGGCTGGACAATTTTTGGACCTGGCCCGCATGTGCGCGCTCGGGCTCCCCACAATAAACTTGCCGAATCCTGACTGCGTGAGTGGCAAGTACGTATCAAATACGATCAAAGTGATTATTCACTACCGTCAGACTGGGAAAATACAAATGAAATCACCATTCATTACAATTATTTCACTGGACATATCGTCGTGGTGTAACAGTTAACGAGTTTCTCCTGCGAGATCAGTTACGACTCAGTAGTGAGTTCGATTTTCACTGGGTGGTCCACACTTCCAGGCTTATGCCACATCAGAGCTAGGCTTTGAAAATCATTGGGTCCTTCGACGTGATGTAATCGTTAGCAAGTTTGTAGTGAGTTCGATCGACACTGTGTGCGCTTTGAAGTGGCCCAATTATTAGCATGCTTGTCTTTAGAGATCAATTAGAATCATTCGTGAGTTCGATCCTCACACCTTGTTCCATACTTTCGGCTTTGTGCTGCATCTAAGCTACGCTTAGACAATCATTTATTGAGCACTTTGACGTCGGGAAATGGTTAACACACTTATCTCACTGGAATTAAGCCTGAATAATGAGTTCGATCGTCATTGGGAGCTCCACACTTTCGGCTTTGTGCCACATCTAAGCTAAGCTTATAAAATTATAGTTATGCTTTTTTTATTTTTACTTGTAACACTTGTCTATAAACATTGGTAAAAACCAGTTTCGGGCATCCCCCAAGATTAATAGAACTCTACGAATAAAAAGAACGACTTTAGCAGGATTTATTTTAACAAGAACGCCCCACTTGGGAAAAATCATGTAGTGAAATGTTTCTTTCTCTGTTTTAACCCACTTTTTACCTCTGATCGGCAAAACACAGCTGAGTCATAATATTTTCTTATTTCTTCTACAAAAATGTATTTTTTCTATGCGGTGGAAATTTGCAAAGATTATTCTTCAGAATAAAATAAAGAAAAATCTGAGCCAAGCTAAAATGTCTATTTTTTAGAATTCATAAGAAATCTGGAAAAATAATTTCAATAATTCCGAGCAGATTATAAAGATGAAAATTTAAATTTTAGTTCAAAGGGAGAAACGTTTTTTTTTTTTTTTAATGTTTAGTTTTAAGTCCTGTCACCTGCTCTATTCACACCTTCTTGATTTCTAGAATGACTTGACATAAAAAAACGAATGAACTTTAATCTTGAACGTCGCGCTAAGTTTTGTTTTTTACTCTCTGACTGATTATTTTTTTTTATCGGAAGTAAAGATAATGCTTTACATTGCCAGTCGTTTTTTTTTTAATCGCATCTTCTTTCATCTCTGTCTGAAATATTTCAGCAAATTATCATTTAATGCGCAGGTGTAGCCTGTCTTAATATTCTATATAGAATTGATTTATTCAATGTTTTGTGAACAAAATTCGATCGCAGGTTTTATGTCAAATGCACAAAATTAAGCCAATTATTTCATGGGGTATCCTAGATTATTAGTGTTTATTTGTATTTCTCTAATCAGAAATTCGTTTGCTTTTTATCGCAATACTCAGGTCATCATTCTACGATTGGTATTAAAGAACGTAAATTGATAATAAAATATAATCATTTAGCTTGGTCTGGTTTGGTTTCATTTAAGGTATATCAACCTCAATAGGTTATTTAATGCCGACAAGATTTTTATTGCTGGTAATATTTTTTCCAAAATATATTGTTGGTATTTTTTTTTTCCAAAAATGTATTGCTGGCAATATTTTTTTTCAAAAATATATTGCATATATATTTTTTTTTTCAAAAATATATTGCTGGTAAGATTTTTTCCAAAAATGTATTTTTGATAATATTTTTTTTTCAAAAATGTATTGCTGGTAAAAATATTTTTCAAAAATGGATTATTGTTAATATTCTTTTTCCAAAAAATGTATTGATGGTTAAAATTTTTCAAAAATAGGTTGCTGGTATTACAACCTATTTTTACACTTTCGTAGTGTTTTGAAACCTTCTTTTTTGATCGGGTGGTTAACTATTTGCCCATAGCTGGGACCCTGACAGGTGCTACCACCCTTAAAACATCCTGATCAAAGTCGTTGCTGTCGGAAGTAGTTCAACGTCTTACCCAGGACTCAATATAATCTTTCCACTTCATGTCCATGGAAACCATTAGCCAGAGAAGGCGCAACGTGTCACTATCCTGGGAGTTAGCACCAGTCATGTTGATGGGAGTCAGGAAGGGCTTTCTCCGATCTTTAATAGAGGACAGTTTCGTTTTAGGAGCATTAAAAATGCCATTCCTTGCTTCAGTTAACAATAGACTGTAGGTCATTGTTTTTTGGGATCATGTGAAACTTGAACTTACCGAAGCGATCAGCCTTACTACCTAAAAAGGAATAAATAGTTATATCTTCGGCATAGATGGCAATTTGAGAGCGGATTCTATGAAGCAGGTCTTTGATGAAAATTAAGAACATAATAGGTCCATTTATAGAGCTCTGGGGGACACCTGCATTAGGACAAAGATATATAGAAGAGTGGCCTTTCAGTTTTTAATTCAGATTTGTCCTACTGGAATGATTGGTAAACACGATGGGAGATTCCCGTCTATCTTGCTATTTAACCGTTTGCCTTTCTTTGTTTGTACATTAACTTTACCAATTTCAACGCAGTACTAGATTGGCAGCTAGGTCTCATCTCTTTACAGTTGAATTTTCTGAATGCAACTGTATTTCCTATGTTATCTGTTTCTTGTCTCGTACCTCTCGTTTATGGGACACTCTCCTGACCTCTTGCTGTCAACATCAAAATTTTAAATGCAATGTCAATCGTCGTCATCTGTCTCCTCGATTCATGTTCTTTTATTATCTTCTCTGCTTTATCCACGGACTGATTTACTCTCAGTAACTGCTTGCGTCTTAGTGGCTTTATTGCCTTTATGTGTTAACGGTCGTTACTGAATTTGTCTATCCTGCTTTTTAGGCAAGAACGGAGAGGCTCAGACTGTAGCTTCAGATATTTCGGAGGCGTTTGACAGGCGTTGGCATGTTGCGTTTCTCCACAAGCGAATGGTTTTGCTGGGCGAATATTGGACTTAATCAAATCATTCTTAACCCTTTGCCTGTCCAGGGCATTTTCATTTGTACTATTTGCCCATGCTTGTTTTTAGATTTAACCACTGCAAGGCAACTCCGCACATTTAGCAAGTAGTGTCGATATACTGTGTTTCACATAATTAAGACGTACAAATCGAAAGTTATTTACACTACGCTCTGTGAATCCCATGTGATGCACAGGCTTTCATTATGTGAAACCCTTTATATCAGTACATTTTGTTTTCTAAATAAGCTGAGATGCTTTGCAATAGTTATAAGTCTGAAAACAGGTAATAATGGACAGAAAAAAACATTTAATTTTATTTTTATTACTTCTCTATCTCTATTTTTCAGAATCTAATAGAGATATAAAAGAAGCGCTATAATGAATTCTAAACATTTTTATGGTAAAAGAACCCGAGAATTGATTAATAAAAATAATCTAAGTCCTGATTATATCTACCCATCGCCTGATGAAGTTAAAGATGAATTTGGGGGTTGAAACTTTTCTATTTCTAATTGAAAATTTATAGTCATTTCAGTAACGTAGAAAAATAGATATCTTTTATTGGTGACCTTACATTATCAGTCAAGCGTCCTGTGGTAATATATGATACACAAAATACTAGATTAGGCCTTTACTGAGACGTCCTGCTCAATAGTAGACTCTTTTCTTAAGCGTCCTTAGTTTTACCACTCTTTTAATATCATGGCTCGTGTGCACCTCATATGATGCACGGACATGGGAATCACATGTCCTGTACATCATATATGCCATAGGAGAGGCAAAGGGCTAAATATAAAATTATTCGTGTAAAATACTAGATCAGGCCTTTCCTCATCCGTCCTGCTCAATAGTAAACACTTTTCTTAAGCATTATTAGGTTTACCCCTCTTAAAATCATGGCTTGTGTGCACCACATATGATAAACGGACGTAGACATAACATGTCCTGTGCGTCACATATGCCGTAGAACAGGGAAAGGGTTAAATATATGTCTTCTGTTCGTATTCTTCTGTGTACACCAGCTCGGGGACGTTAGCGATCATGGCTTTCCATAACTTTCTGTCGTTTGGAGCTTGTAATAAATTTTCTCTCTTGTTATTTCTCTTAACCCTTTTCCTGTCCAGGGCATTTTCGTGTGTACTATCCAATCGTTCAATCTTGTTTTCACATTTATATCTACTGCAAGGCAACTCAGCTTATTTGACAAATAGAATGTGCTGATATATATATGGTTTGACATAATTAAGACGTACAAATCGTAAATTATTTACATTAAGCTCTGAGCATCCCATATGATACACACAGGTTTTTATTATGTGAAACCCTTTACATCAGCACATTCTAATTTGTAGGTTCGAGCCTGACATTCTGGACTCATGAATATATGTTTTCTGTCACGTGTATAAACAGCGGTGTCAGGCTACTGACTGTAGTGATTATTGAGTGAAATTATCCAGTCGAATAATTATTGTGCGTCGATGATTTGGGTTTTGATTTAGGATTTACCGGACGTTAAGCCGAGTCGCGTTACTAACAAGTTATACACTGAAATGATTAATTATCTTGGGTTGACTTTTACTTATTTTTTTTTGTTAAGTATTATTTGCAGTTGTATTAAACACTGTTTTATTTTAACATTGAAGTTATACTTAATTGTAAACGGCCACCGTACGTCACAAAACTTATATTATTTTATATTCTATTCAATATTATGTGTTAATATGTCAAATATGTACGCCAAAAACAGGTATTAGTAGCATATATTTGCGGCAGACTGCGGCATACGAGTGCTGACTTACTTGTTTACAAGTCGGTGGTAAAGCTTTGTATTTTAAACTCGCAATTTTAAGTCGCCCCCTAGTTCTGAAAACAGTTCTTGGGGCTTGAAAACTCGACATGTACACCGCAATTCAGGTACAAGTATTTTTTTACCATTTTTCTATATCAAGTATGTACAACGATTTATAGAATCAGTTTGACTTAAAGAAAGAATGCACACTTTTTTTTTCGTCACGACATTCGTTTTTAGAAATTAAATTATTTTGCAGATAACATGATTTCGAGGTGATAGATTGCTACAGCTGTCGTCTGGTTTAATCATATCGGCAGAATACGGAGCCAGTGGAGTTGACAAACATGAACACGTATCTGATGATAGATGTGCAATAAAAAATGTACATTTCTTCGACAAATTGCATCAGCGACTGCATCTAAGACGCCAAAAATAAAATGCATGTTTTAGTATTTTTTTTAATCAAGATTGAAATGTCAAATAAGGAACGATAGAAGCAGTTTGATTTAATTCATATAGCGTGCCATTTGCTGAGTTTTAAAAAATCGGATAGTGCAAGCAAGGTTTTAAAATATCGTTTTACTATACCTGAAATAAAATGGTAAATATTTTTTTAATCTTATACTTTAGAAAATAAAAATAAAAATTTATAAAAGTATTTGTTAGAAAGGACTTACCTGAATGTTGTATCTCCAAGATAAACTTCAAAGTATTCTGGATCCGACTCGATATTGTATTCCTTTAAATCCGACAGAATCACCTGAAGAATTACATAAAAAAAATCATCTTCAGTTCAAAATAATTCTAATATAATAGAAAATTAAGGTAATAAATATACAAAATATAAAAGTGTTTACGACAAGGATGTGTCTTCTCACCGGATTTATTCACCGTATCCTGTGAGTCGATTCTGGAACAATTAGAAGTCCTGCCAGGATTCATTATTAGCTGACACATTCTAAACAATATTAGGTAGGCAGATGACAGACTCTTGACAGCAGACACTGGAAGTAATTTACAGGAACTCCTACAGTAGTTAGTAAAGGAAAGAGACAAGAAAGAACTAAACCTCAATTGCAAGAAGACAGATTGTATGAATGTCAACAAAAGGAAGAGCCCTCCGTGCGAATTACAAAGTGGGGATAACAAAATAAAGCAGGTACAAACATTGAAATATCTAAGAACTGTTCGCCCCCGTCCCTTCTCTCTTGCTCTCTCATTCTCTCTCTTTCACAAACACACACTCTCTCTCTCTTTCTGTCTCTCCTTCTCTTTCTCTCTTGCTCTCTCATTCTCTCACTTTCTTTTCTGTCTCTCCCTCTCTTTCTCTCTCTTTGTTTCTCGCCCTCGCTTTCTCTCTCTCTCTCTCTCATTCTTTTTCCTTCACACACACTCTCTCTCTCTTTCTGTACCCCCCTCTCTCTCTCTCTCGCACTTTTTTAGTCTCTATGTCATTTGTTTTTCTGTTTCCCTCTAGGACGGTCAACACAGACTGGGTTGAATAGGATTACCGTGAAACACACCATAGGTAGGTAGGTACAAGCGTATTGATATAGTGATGATGATCAGTCAATATTTCTAAAATGAGGTATTGTAACTATTTACTTTATTTACATTGTTTGGATTGTTCCCTCGTCTCTATTTTCATATTCCCGACTTTTCGGCAGATGTACGCTTCGGCCTTCTTCAGGATCTGTCTAATTTCTGAGATGAGGTATTGTAATTATTTACACTATCTACATCGTTCGGATTGTTGTCCTAATCTTTATTGCCATATTCACGACGCTTCAGCCTTCTTCAGGAGATATACTTTGGAATTTCGACACAAACTCTTTATTCATTCCACGTGGGTAGATTGGTCTAATTCCACGTGTCATGCCATTTTTTGGATATTCCCCTAAAACAATGGGGAAAAGGGTTGTTGATTGATCCAAAAAGAGTCTTGACTCAAAGAGCTGTCTGTTCAATATCTGGTCACAGCAGAGAGAACAAACACTTGGTAAGTTGAGTTGCTAAAGTCAATTGGCTGAAGATTGAATGAGATATGCAAAAAAAGGGCACGGTACGTGGAATTAGAGCAATCTACAACCGTGGACTAAATAAAGGGTTCGATTCGAAATGCCAGCGTATAACACCTGAAGAAAGTTGCAGCGTACAACGTCTGAAACTTCGTGAATATGTCAATAAAAACGACGCCAGTATAGATTTCGGATTTGATAAATGTGTAAAAGTAACATTGAAGAAAAGGAGAATTACCAAGACACACTCAAGAAATGTCGGAGTCTGCGAGGGTGATGGAATACATCAGGGCCAGAATAAGAAAATAATACTAGAGATACGAGTGCCTGGCGTTACGTACCAAGTTGAATTCGCAAAGAGAATAAAGAATTTGGCTCTCCTTGTGGTTCAATACAGTTCCCACATCCTTAAGTGGACCAGAGCTGACATTAAGCAAATGGATGTCAGAACGAGAAAGCTTTCACTTGCCACTGCATGCACCATGTTAAGGCCGATGTTGATCGGCTGTGCGCGTCCAGATGCGAAGGAGTTAGAGGATTAGATCAAACAGAAATGTCTTACAAAACGACAACAATAGGTCGTCAAAGATATCTAGAAACTACAGAGAACGGGATGATGATCTGCGTCCGGGAACATAAAAGAAATAAGAAACTTTATTCTGTAACAAAGGAAGCCAACATATTCAAAAAGGAATTTCAATTAGATGTAGAATAGCAAGTAAGCCATAATCCAGTTACTGTGGCAGCAAATAACTTAAAAAGAATCCAAAAGCAAATGCAATGGACGAAATGCAGAAACAAGGGTAAGATCAACTTCTTAATGTTCAATACCCTGTCCGTAGCAAAGAAGCTGCTGCCGACAAAGCCCATAGCCATTAGCCGTTGCGTAGTGCTGGATTAAAAGCTGAAACTGAAGATTCTGTTCTTTCAGAACAGAACAAATGTTTGCTAAATAGAAATTATCAAGCAAACATACTGAAAAATTGCGTTGACCCCAAGTGCAGATTCTTTGACTAATATCAAGATTCGACCGCCTTGAACCAGGATGCATTGTATTAGCACCCACCGAACTCGGCATGACTTGAAGCAATATATATGCAATCCTATCCTTTAATTTCTATTATATTTATACCCTATATATATATATATATATATATATATATATATATATATATATATATATATACATAAAAGTGAACATAGAAGTCAACACTTAGAGGCGACAGTCTGTTTCATTAAACAGACTGTCGCCTCTAAGTGTTGACTTCTATGTTCACTTTTATATTTACACACGCTCTATCTCTGATATTGAGCACTTTATCCCATAAATATAGCACACTTTAAGACTATATTTCTTCATATATATATATATATATATATATATATATATATATATATATATATATATATGTATATACATATATATATATATATATATATATATATATATATATATATATATGTGTGTGTGTGTGTGGGTGGTGATTGGTGCAGTATAATTAATATTACAATGAAACAGTCATACAAGAATAAATTGGTAAGTTTAATGGAATAAATGGCGAATTCACTTCACTAACAACTTTAAAAAGTATTAATCCACTAAACACTCGCTTAATGATGCGATCCTTTTTTTTTTAGATGTTCCGTATGTTCCATAAATATGCTAGTACTTTGGATAGGTCATCCTATCATCATCGGGTACGGATAGTGATTTTACAAGCGTAGCTTGGATGTGGCACAAGACCGAATCATCGGGTACGGATATTTTTCTTTTTAGGTAAAATTCAGGTAACATCAGAGACGAAAATAAATGCAATGCAAGTCGGAATATATATATATATATATATATATATATATATATATATATATATATATATATATCCTTTGGGAGGTTGTATCTCCAACGAACTAAATAATATGTATGTTGGTCACACCACAAACTCACTTTCACGACGCTTGACACTCCATTTGAATGATAACTCTAACATTTTTAGGCATTTAAAACAACATGCCTGGCCGCATACACAATTCCGGAAAATCCTCGTCGAAAACACAACTATACTTAAACATGAAAACAATAAACAAAAACTAAAAATTCTTGAAGCTATATACATAAAACAGTTGAAACCTAACCTGAACAAAATAAACTATGAAATCTCCACAAATATCCTTAAATGCCTATAATTAGTAACAGAAGCCATTGGTTCATACCAACGGCTTTCCATACTCAATACTGATGTCATTCACTTTCATGTGGTCATGTGTGACGTCATGAACTGTTGTGCGATTTTCGCTTTCAGCGTTTTATATGCACGTGTTTATCGTTGCTTGGAAATCATCCATGTAAACAAACAAGACTATTATCAATTTCTTGTTCGTGTATTGCTTAAATATATTTTTTTTTGTTGTTGTATGCAACACCATCACTTGATAAGACACCAGAAGTGTTGAAACAAAATGTCTAATTTTTTAGTGATTTTATAACCCATTTATGTTATAATTTTCGAATAAATAATTATATTTGCTCTACTCTGTATTGAGCACTCTTTTAAGAATAGTATTTGTTGGTAATTGTAATTTATTCCGTATACACCGATCCTATACTTGTATACATATATATATATATATATATATATATATATATATATATATATATATATATATATATATATATATATATATATATATATATATATATATATATATATATATATATATATATATATATATATATATATATAGAGAGAGAGAGAGAGAGAGAGAGAGAGAGAGAGCGTCTGTGTGTGTAAAGGATACCGCAGTGTAACGCACTTTAATATGTACAAGCGACATAACGCTTTATTATTAGTGAGGCGGGTTTTTAGAGCGATTTTTGTATCTATTTTTTGATTTTCCATTTATATAAATTTGAATCATCAGGGTGGTGCACCGCCCCACGATGTCTTACCCATTCTGCGATGGTTAATTTTTTTTATATGTGGCGGATATGACGTGGTGGAGTCATTGAATGCGAATCAAAATCATCAGACCTAACGCCACCATACATTTTCACGTGGGGGTGTACGGAAGATATTGTGTCACAAGCTCAAAAAATTAAGGTCTTCTTTTTATTAAACATGCCTCAGCCATTGTCCCAACAAAAGCATCTGCTCAAAGATGGGGAAAAGTTGAATCGTTGTATACATAAAAATAATTACGTCTTGGTCTAATATTATCACTGAGGGCAACAGGATTAGCACACATTTCTGGATGTGAATTGTTTATAATTTATTCATTTCAGTAGAGAAATTATTATTATTTGTAAAAGACGAATAATTATTATTGACGTTTCCGATTTCTGAAGTCAAGGATGGTTACACGTATGATCTTCCGTAGTGAAAATCGCCAATGGTTTAAAATACTGGCAACGTTAGCTTCAACGAAATGGTGCAAAATTCAAGAAACATTGTACTTCACAATTCAAGAATCATTGTTTATGTATTTGGCTGCGCATGAGAGAATGTGTGAGTGATCTTTTCATAAATGTTATTTTCCTCATGAAATTAAGTGTGCCATTTAGAAAGCCAATCGGGCCACATTTGGTTCGCGGGCCGCAGTGTGTCCGAGACTCGTTTAGATATATTTGAACGGTTTAAGATAAGGAATTTTAAATACAAAAAAGAGATTAAAACTTATAGTATCCATTTACTTAAATAAAAATATATGATTCATAACTTAGTCGGTTTCGATTTGATAATATTAATGGGATGAGCCGAATTAGAAGTCCTACCAGGATTCATTATTGGCTGCCATAATCTCAGTAACACGGGATATGCAGATGACACAGTCGTTGATAGCAGACAACAAAAGCTCCTACAGAAGGTAGCGAAGGAAAGCAAGAAGAAAGGACTAAGCATCAATTAGATGGCAGAATGCGTGGTTATCAGCAAAAGGATGACTGTAAATGCAAATTACAAGTTGGCAATCGTAAAATCAAACGAGTACAATCATTTAAGTATCTAGCAAGTTTTCTAACAGAACGGAAAGTGTGGCGCTGTGATTTGAAGACATATTAAGATGAAGAAAGATGCATTCCAAAACTAAGCAGAATATTAAGAGACAGGAAAACGTCATTAGAAACAAAAAATAGTACTGAACAGCTACGTGATATCTGCCCTCCTGTATGGCAGCGAATGATGGACAATCTCCTCACAGATGAAGAAGAGACTTGAAGCGACAGAAACAAAGGAAAGAGTAGTGAACTGTTACGTGATATCAGTCCTCCTATATGGCAGTGAATACTGGACCATCTCCTCACAGATGAAGAAGAGACTTCAAGCAACAGAAACAAAGGAAAGAGTACTGAACTGTTACGTAATATCAGTCCTCCTATATGGCAGTAAATACTGGACAATCTCCTCACAGATGAAGCTACAGAAATGTGGTTCTACAGAAAGATGCTGAGAATGTCGCGGGCTGAGCATGTGAGCATCAAGGTGGTTTTGGAGAGAATGGAAACAAAAAGGAAACTTATACTTAACATGAGGAAGATGCAGATGAAATTCCTGGGGCTGGTAAGGAGACAGGCGGGCTTTGAATATCTACTCACAGGACAGATTGATGGAAAAAGGGACTGATATAATCAGTGCGTAACATAGTTGATGAGCTTGGGCAAATGAATAAACGAATGCGGTTTGGGAGAGATGACAAAAACCGAAAACATATTAAGTGCTGCAAAAAACTGGAAGAGGTACACGACAATGATCATCTACGTCCTGAAGGGACACGGTACATAAAAGAAAAACAAAAATAAAAACCCTGAATGTTAAAATAGACGCGATAATAATAAGCGGGTATGACGGTGATATCACGTTGAAACTAACGGCTCTCCTACGATCACTGGGGGTAAGCAATGTAGAGTCTGTTCAGTATAGAGAGAGGGTGATAGGTATGAGTTAACATCTTCTACTTAAAGCTATGAGATAATTATTGAAACTTAGTGACCATTATTATATGAAAAAAAAAATTCTGAAAATATTTTCTGACTTTAAATATCTATCTTCCGGTTTTTAATTTCCAATCAACTTTGATTTTCAAACGTTTTAATGCAATACCAAGCAAGTAAGAGGAAGGGAGTTTCACTGTCGGGAAGTGCGAGAGAAGAAGCTGTTGGAGTAGAAGAGGCGTTTACATTTAACTGTTTCAACAGTAAAAGGATGGGACCTAGATATCAACCTAATAGCACTCTTAAATTTATGCCGTCGGGGCATCAGGGAAATTAGCTCGTTAGAGGAGTTATTATGAAAATATTTGTAGAAATGACAGAGGGAAGCGTGACTGGAGACGAGATGCCAATTCAGGAGCGATCACATTGCAGATCCGTCTTTGTATTTTGTCGATATCCTCGAGATGAACAGCATAGTCACCAGACCATATATGGTAACATTGCTCCATGCATGGACGAATGGTAGATGTGAAGAATGGACTGACAATAAAATCTTCTGTCACGACACAGAGAAACAACTTTCTTTGCGGTAGATTCAGCTATTGACTCAATGTAGTTTTTCCACCTCAGGTCAGTTGAAAACCTAAGGCCAAGAAGGCGCAATGAGATACTCTGGTGAAGTCGAGCATCAGCAATGGCGATGGGGAGCAGAAAAGTTTGTCTGTGGTGGTTAAATAACAGCAGTTTCGTTTTTAGAGGCAGTAAAATTTAAAGCCATTTCCAGCGCCAGTCACCGATTGGAAGTGCTTTTCTAGACCAACGGCCTGGTTAACTTTGTCAGCATTGCTGGATTTACTATTGACAGGAGTAAATCGTAGTGTTATCCGCATAAATGCCTACTCGAGTACTGATGACATCAGGAAGATCTTCTGTCTTCTTAATTCTTATAGTTTTATTGTTTTCTTTCCTTAATAATGTCTTTCTTATATTTTTCAAACTAAATAACCTCCTGCATCTTAGTGGCTTTATTGCTTTGCTTGGTGTGAAATTTTAATTTTAACATTTTTGTCATCTTAGATATTAGGTTGGTGCAAAAATAATGTCGTTTTTTTGACATGATCTTGAACGTCAAAAAACGACATTATTTTTGCACCAACCTAATATTATTTTATTTTAATTTATTGCCTTGCTTGTGTGTGAAGTGATTCGATAATGATAATAATAATAATAATAATAATCGTGTCACAGAGTAAATTCTTCGCAGAATAATAAGCGTGTTGTCTCGAATAAACCCCCTGCGGAGAGCGAACATTCAAGGAACTGATTTATATTTCCTGCTTGATCCTGGGTTTGACTGTACCCGACATCAAGGCATTCGGGAGGCTTCGAGTAGCGTTGAATGATCTCTTAATTACTGTTGTGTCCAGGTCTACCCTAACCCGGGGTGGTAGCACCTGTTAGGGTTCCAAGAATAAACAAATATTTACCCCCCAAAAAAATTGGGGTCAAAACACTATGAAAATATAAAGATTTACATAGTAAATATACCGGCAATACATTTTCATAGCAAACAATAAAAACATAAAAATTACCAGCAATATATATATATATATATATATATATATATATATATATATATATATATATATATATATATATATATATATATATATATATATAGTAGAGTAACACATTTCAGATGCATCAAGGAAGGTCTTCAGTGATGCCGATTTTGGGTTTTGCATCATATCGGCTCAAACAGCAACCCCGACCTGATTCCAAAAGTTCAGGCCGCCTCCTTGATAGCGTTGTGCTACGCACCTCGACATTGCAAAAAAGATTTAAGATATGGCTCGGATTCCGACCATTCTTATTGACATACGTCAGTCAACATCAGCCAATGAAATAAAGGCTTTTCTCCCTTCCCTCCTATATAGTCTTGTCTTTCGCTTCATCCGATTTTGATTCGCGCCATTTTCCCTGGAATTCGTAACGAGGTAAGCTGGACTTGTTCTTGCAAACTTCAATCCAATGCTTTACATTTAAATTAAATACTAATTCAATAACTAAATCTTACCACTTACATTACTTCCCCCCGCAAAAAAAAAACATTAATAATTCTTACTATTCTATAAAAAATCTTTAAGTCTAACCCTATACACTTAATCAAACTAAACTCAAACCATATATATATATATATATATATATATATATATATATATATATATATATATATATATATATATCCAGGAAACAATGAGCAGCTCTGAAAGAGTCAGCCTGAAGATTGTGTGCAAGCACATGAATCTGATAGTAGTAGCCAGTCACTGCTAACCTGTTTTGTTTTTTTAATAAATTAAATTTCGGCTTTAAAGGAATCATAAGGAGTTGTTGTGTCTCTAATAAATAAAAAAATAAAACTTCTGCTCATGTGTATTTATAGTTGATACTATTGTGATCACATGACTTAAGTACGAGATTCATCACTCCAGTTTTCTTCATGCTGTTACAGTGTAAACATGGCCGCTCCAATAGAAGTGTACACCAAAGATGAACAAAGAGAAGCTACGCTCATCAAAGATATAAAATGGCTGGCATTTGTGTTTAGTACGCAGGGTTATACAAGAAATAAATATTCTAAAATTAAAAAAAAAATGCATTATCTCGGTCACGGAAATGGTGAGTTAAAATTAATCCCTTTAATAAATGTATATTATTTAAGAAATTTAGCTAGAAATCTTCCAAGACCTTTCAAAGATCTCGATATTCACTTAGAATTTTCCAACACACGTCCTTACTTTATTTTGCAGTTTTTTTTTATTCTTTATCTTTCAAAAGCGCATGTCACTCATGCCCGAAACATCAGGTTGGAGATTATGTCATTTCTTTGACGTCACCAATATTATTTCCGATATCGATTGATCCGAATCTCTCAAGGTGTCACTATTGACATAATGCCACAAATACACATAAACATCAAACAGCGACTTACAGCATACACCCTCAATTCATATCCCCAAACTAGCAAGCAACCACACAACATTTTTAGAATTTACCAAAACTAAATGTAACGTAGACCATTTTACAAAAAACATTTTCAAGTTTCACTAAATTGATTTAAAATCCAAGAGATATCAACAGCTCTAATATATATATATATATATATATATATATATATATATATATATATATATATATATATATATATATATATATATATATATACTAAGAGATGGAACAGATGGATTAAAAATGTATGACAAAATGTAAAAGTTTTCTTCTTCAAATTTGTCATACATTTTTCCCAATATTGTTATTGATGTAAAAAAGTATATATTATCTCATATATATATATATATATATATATATATATATATATATATATATATATATATATGGAAGAGGTTATAATTGTTCCAGTGTGAGAATATATATCAAAAGCAACATCAAATTAGCCGACAGCAGAAAACTATTTGTATCACATCACATCTACAAATGTAATCAATGTAAATTTAAAATAATGCCAATATACCAAACAGAAAATTGTTATTACCTACGTATAAATGAAATAAAACTTCATAGATATAAACCAGCTGTAAATAGATCATAAACCCACACACAAAAACATGCAACATACACACATAAAGACCAAATATAGTGGTCGATTCTGTTATGCTTACATAGCATATTACTATGCGTCGATAACGGTCGCAAAATATCAGACGCAAATCGTAACTTCATACTGCAGTTCTATGACGTCGTACCACGGTAAAGAACCAAATATTAACAAGAGAATTACATGCAATGTATATATATATATATATATATATATATATATATATATGTGTGTGTGTATATGTGTGTGTGTGTGTGTGTGTATAAACTCTTATCACTGGTTCAAGAAAGACATTTGAATCACTACCACGCAAAAAATTCATTTGTATAATATGCGGAGATATCTACTTTTTACTTGAAGAATGTCGCGAAAACAAACACGTGTAGCAGAATTACAGTAAATAGTGTCTAAGATATATCTTAGAATAAAAAATCCACACTTCAACCAAAAACGTTTGCGATTTATCTTCTTTTTAATATATATATATATATATATATATATATATATATATATATATACCTTAATGCTGTTTTAAGTAAACAGCAGCATAAATTTACATTTGCCGGACTGAATGTTTGAGAAATTTCGTAGAATATATGCTTTCTCCGGCAGGAATCGAACCTGGATCCCATTCGGAAACTGTCACACAACCCGACGTACTTTTAACGATTATTCTCGATAATATATTTGTATTCAGAAACGCAACCTGATGTAAGCAATGACAACATATATGAAATGCTTTAAATCCGACAAATATTTTGATATATTTACTGTTTGTAAGTTATGTTTATGGATACAACTTGTTTGAGTAAAATGTTGTTTTTAATTAAACTGTATTAATTAAATTTAAAGACCTGATTGTTTGAGAATTTTCGTAGAATATATCCATTACGAAAACTGTCATTTGACCTGATGTAATTAAAATACTGGTTAATTAAAGACAGTGAACTTACTCAAAAAAGTTTTATCTATAAAAATTGTGTAAACAAGACATATATTAAAATGTTCGTCGGATTTATCCATGTCATGCATATATATATATATATATATATATATATATATATATATATATATATATATATATATATATATATATATATAGTATTGTACATAATAATATACAATAGAAAGGGAGACAGTTGTAATTTGTGTTTGTTGGAGAAGATTATTATATTAACTACTTAAATTACTCAAATTTGCTGAACACGAGAACAGAATTGATGATTACATATATACATAAATCCAAATATCTGCTCAAAAAACTGACCCTATTAAAATAGATTTCAAAACAGATTTTACGAATATGAATATATGTAGCACCTATTAATATTAATGGATTGTATCATTAATAACATTTTTTATATATCTTATACATATATAATCCCATATTACCGTACTCGATTAATTTATAACGTGTGTATATGTAATTTCACTTTTGTAATTAAAGGCTAGCTCCCAAACACATTAGATATAGAGTTTCGACCTATTATTATATAAATACCGTCAGTACTAGTTTATTCCACTGGACAGTACTTTACATACGAGGGTCATTAATTAGGTGAATTTTTCGGTATAAGGACTTCTAATACAGATAGAAGCTTACTTTTATTATTTTTCAACGTAGTCTCCCAGCAGTGTCACACACATTTCCCATCTGTGCACAAGCTTCCGTATTCCCTCAGCGTAAAAATATTTGGACTGATGTCTCAGCCAGTCGCTCACAACACTTTTGACTTCATCGTCACTTTTAAACTTCGTGCCTCTCGTGAACGCTTTCAAGGGACCAAACAGGTGAAAGTCTGAAAAGGCAAGGTCTGGGCTGTAATGGGGATGAGGGAGCAGTTCCCAGCCCAGCTCGTTGAGGGTCTGCACCGTTTGGGCTGCTGTGTGAGGCCTTGCGTTGTCATGATGCAAGATGCCTCCTTCTGACTGATGACCCCTGCGTTTGTTCTTTATGTCTTTCAAAGTCCTTGCAATGTCATCCACTGTCAGCCTTCTGTCAGACTGAATGAGGTCATTGATTCGATCAGCTCAGGAGACCTCACTTCTGTAGGCCTCCCTGGCCTGTCTTCATCCTCAACACTGCTCCGTCCTTCTTTAAACACTTTAGCCCACTTGTAGACATTTTTTTGGCTGAAACATGTGGCACCATACACAGTTGACATTCTCCGATGAATTTCAACTGGTTTGCACCCTTCAGCAACCAAAAACTTGATAACTGACCGTTGTTCAATCCTGGAGCATGCTTCTTGGTCAGCCATCTTTGTTAATCGCCAAAACTCTCAAAGTTTTTTTTAATCTTCAAAAGAAATTAAATCCATGTGAAAACGAAGTAAAACAAAAAATAAATAAAAAAAAGAGTAAGCTTCTATCTGTATTAGAAGTCCTTATACCGAAAAATTCACCTTATTTACTGAATGACCCTCGTATTAAATGCTCTCCCCAGCTATAAATTATATTGTAACAGTTTAATCACAAAACCATTATTATTTCCTTCCAACAAATTCTTTTAATCTAAGAATATTTTCTGGCTTTAAATAACCTGCAACGTGTTGATAAGCTGTAAAAACGTCCAAATCGATATGAAATATTCTTCATATGGCTCTTTTCGGATCATTTGTTGTTTGTTGTAAAAACTCGTGTATTTCTTCGATTTTACTTTCAGTAATCTTTTTCACTTCTAGTAGACATCATTCCTTTGATGCCACTTATATATTTTACTCCAAAGTCTTTGCTTTTGCCATTATAGAATTCTTTTCCGCAGTTACCAATAAACCAGCTTCTACTGACGTCTGTAATATTAATAAAAATTCTATTTCAGAAAAGTATTTTCGTCCTGCCGATTGTAAGTCTTTTACTAGTTTCAGCTTTACGTTTCTTTGTTCTGAATTTTTGCACGGTTCAGTTTTTCTTTGGATTACCATTGTTACCCACCTATAAATTCCACATCCATTTTCTGCATCATTTTAACAGCTTTTTATTTAAAGGATTTTTTTAAATATTTAATGTTTGTCTTTCATGGTTTTTTATTTTAATTTTCGATCGCTATTTTCAATGTAGCATATTCAAAAATTAGTTCGTAATATTAAAAAAAAACGTTTTTTTTATCAATTTAATACGTTTTTCTATATTTATATTTGATCGTAGTTTCGTATTTGTTTTTAATATTTCTCGACGACTGCTTTTTTATCGTTAGCATAATTTTGAATTTTTAACTCGCTATTATGTTAGGTTTTACTCATAATCTTTATTTTAATTTGTCACTAATTATAAAACCGCTCCCTTACTTTTTTTGTTTTTGTTTTACTTATAAATAACCAGTTTTATATTTTCTGAACACGTTCATCTACAAATATCTGTTGCAGACGTTTGAACTTGTTCAAAAACAATCACCCAAATGGGAGTCGTTGTTTATACTGTAACTGAGTGGGTATTAGTTAGACTGACGGTGAGAAGAA
Organism: Acanthosepion esculentum; assembly: GCA_964036315.1. NCBI lineage: Eukaryota > Metazoa > Mollusca > Cephalopoda > Sepiida > Sepiidae > Acanthosepion > Acanthosepion esculentum. The sequence continues at coordinate 21,859,399 of OZ038518.1, read as the reverse complement.
AGGGATCAACAGTTTAAAGAAGTACAGAACGAAAAAACCCATCTGTTATGCTGACAAGTAACTTCGTGCTATGTTGTAACTCATCGACATCTTCCTAATAATTTCATCTACCCAAGGACACTCGCAAACTAGGTAATCCGTATGGGTAGACCCAAAAGTCTGATGATCCGCGGTTTTTTACAAGGGCTGTGGTGAAATAATTTATTACATGGCAACTTAAAGTGGTGTGTTTTTATTTAATATATATATATATATATATATATATATATATATATATATATATATATATATATATATATATATATATATATATATTAAATAATATATGTTAATAAATTAATAAATATGTTCTTATTTCATATATATATATATATATATATATATATATATATATGTATATATATATATTAAATAAATACAGACCACTTTAACATTCCATATAATAAAATTATTTCACCACAGCCCTTTTAAAAGACCGTGGATCATCAGACTTTACTTCCAAAGATTGAAACGAAAAATGAAAAGAAATTTACACATTTTTGACGGGCAGTACTAAGCATATGTAAATTAACGAAGTGAGGAAGTGTGGTGAAATAATTTATTATATGGAACCTTAAAGTGATTTGTTTTTATTTAAATTATTAGCTCTGATTTACATTGAGCACTCTGGATTTTCGTAAACTATATATATATATATATATATATATATATATATATATATATATATATATATATATATATATATATATATATTTCTATATATATATATATATCATGAAATGGACAAAGTCCGACAATTATTTAAAGACATTTTTATGTTTAACATTCTTTTTATATATACAAGTATTTAAGTAAATGCTTTGTTATTTAATACTGTTTATTAATTAAACATAAAAACGAAAAAAAAATTACTTAAATACTTGTATCTATAAAAATAATGTTAAATATATATATATATATATATATATATATATATATATATATATATAACTTCTGTAATTTAAAAAAAGATGTTTTAATTAAAATATTTACATTTAGTATTTTATATACAACTTTGCTGCAAATTGTGTATTTTGCCAGCAATCCTTCATTGATGCATGTTTCATTAAAAACGACAGACAAGGTACTACGGTTAAGCTTTTTATTTAATTTGTATTGTGTTTGCAGAAGATCTTTCTTTTGTGGACACAGAGTGTGTAGAAACAGTCCAAATGTTCTATAGTTCCGAGCGCTTTCGGCTATACTTTTAGCCATTATGAAGGAAGATTTTATTTTTTCAGTTTAATTGAGTGTGTACGTTATGTGTATGCTTTTAGTGCGTTATAGAGATGTTTTATTTTCCGAACACGGCTAGCACATTGTGACCGTGTTCGAAGTTAATATTGTTAAGAATTGTCTTTTTCTTTTTTTATTATTAGGGCTTTCATTATTTTTAATTTTTTTTACATGTGGATGAGGTTATTATGTTTGTGTTTTCTACCAGTATGTTTCGAATGGAGTCGTGTAGGTTTGTGTGTGTGTTTAAATGGGTTCTAATAGAACTCTAGTCAGGTAGGTGTAACGTAAGGCGTCTGGATAGGCATGTAGTCGTGTAATCGATGTAATTATTTATGAATTCGGTTTGATCAGGAACACAATTCCTTAAGGGGCTTTTGAACTCATAGATAATGTTCGTTCGTTGTAATTTTGACTTAGCTGGTGTGTTGTTATATTTGATCAGGAATACAGTTCCTTAAGGGGCTTTTGAACTCATAGATAATGTTCGTTCGTTGTAATTTTGACTTAGCTGGTGTGTTGTTATATTTGATCAGGAATACAGTTCCTTAAGGGGCTTTTGAACTCATAGATAATGTTCGTTCGTTGTAATTTTGACTTAGCTGGTGTGTTGTTATATTTGATCAGGAACACAATTCCTTAAGGGGCTTTTGAACTCATAGATAATGTTCGATCGTTGTAATTTTGACTTAGCTGGTGTGTTGTTATATTTGATCAGGAACACAGTTCCTTAAGGGGCTTTTGAACTCATAGATAATGTTCGTTCGTTGTAATTTTGACTTAGCTGGTGTGTTGTTATATTTGATCAGGAATACAGTTCCTTAAGGGGCTTTTGAACTCATAGATAATGTTCGTTCGTTGTAATTTTGACTTAGCTGGTGTGTTGTTATATTTGATCAGGAATACAGTTCCTTAAGGGGCTTTTGAACTCATAGATAATGTTCGTTCGTTGTAATTTTGACTTAGCTGGTGTGTTGTTATATTTGATCAGGAACACAGTTCCTTAAGGGGCTTTTGAACTCATAGATAATGTTCGATCGTTGTAATTTTGACTTAGCTGGTGTGTTGTTATATTTGATCAGGAATACAGTTCCTTAAGGGGCTTTTGAACTCATAGATAATGTTCGTTCGTTGTAATTTTGACTTAGCTGGTGTGTTGTGATATTTGATCAGGAACACAGTTCCTTAAGGGGCTTTTGAACTCATAGATAATGTTCGATCGTTGTAATTTTGACTTAGCTGGTGTGTTGTTATATTTGATCAGGAATACAGTTCCTTAAGGGGCTTTTGAACTCATAGATAATGTTCGTTCGTTGTAATTTTGACTTAGCTGGTGTGTTGTTATATTTGATCAGGAATACAGTTCCTTAAGGGGTTTTTGAACTCATAGATAATGTTCGTTCGTTGTAATTTTGACTTAGCTGGTGTGTTGTTATATTTGATCAGGAACACAGTTCCTTAAGGGCTTTTGAACTCATAGATAATGTTCGTTCGTTGTAATTTTGACTTAGCTGGTGTGTTGTTATTTTTGAGGATATAGTTAGCTTTCTTAAATTTTTTATAATAGATAGTTAATTTGCTTTTCGGGTCAATTTCAGTAATGTATGCCTTTATAATATTTCTAAGTGAAGATTCATCTTGTTTGTAGTTAATGTGCCTTTGGTTTTTGTAGAAAATATTTATGTAATTTTTGACTGTATCTTCACTATCATTGTTATTTACTTTGGGGAGAAATAGTCTAATTTGGTGGTCTATAAAGTGGTTAGGGAAGCCATTGCTAATTAGTGTCTGTTTTACATGATTTAGTTCTTTAAGGAAGAGTAGTCGAGAGGTTGAATTCTGATGTGCTCTTTTTAGGAAGTTTTTTATTATTATTCATTCACTTTTAAAGTTAAAGTGGCAAGAGATACTGTTAGTGTTTTTTTTTAATATATAATGAGGTGATAAAAGTGTTATTACTATAATCTACGAGAACATCTAAGAATGGGAGTTTGCTTTGCTTTGATGCTACAAACATTTCAGAACTTTGTTGCTATACTCATAGTTGACTATTTATTTGGGGCCACAATTGTCTTATCCAGAATTTTAAGTTTTGCTTATTAATAATTTGATGGTGCACTGATATATTTTCGACTAATATCATTCTAAATGTGAATGTGTACATGAGTCTTCCTTTAAAAGTTCTGAGATTGAACTATGCTCATTCCAGTGAGAGGTAACCCTCCTCGTCACCGAGCTCAATGTAAATCAGAGCTAATAATTTAAATAAAAACAGACCACTTTAAGGTTCCATATAATAAATTATTTCACCACACTTCCTCACTTCGTTAATTTACATATGCTTAGTACTGCCCGTCAAAAATGTGTAAATTTCTTTTCATTTTTCGATTCAATCTTTGGAAGTAAAGTCTGATGATCCGCGATCCTTTAAAAAGGCTGTGGTGAAATAATTTTATTATACGGAACCTTAAAGTGATCTGTTTTTATTTAATACATATATATATATATATGTGTGTGTGTGTGTGTGTGTATGTGTGTGTGTGTGTTCCTCTGTGTGTATGTTTGTATGGGTATGTTTGTATTTTCCAGGTGACGAGTCCCTTCAGAACATAGTCGATTATGGCTCTCCACAACATCCTCTCTCCTACTGATCTTAATGGTTTTCACCCCTTTGTTAAAGCTCCTGTCTGCTCGTTCGGCCATCCATCGAACTAATTACTAAGCTGCAATTGATCTAAAGCGAGAAGCTTAGTATCCACCATTACAGCATGTCGAAGTGTGAGGAATATATATATATATATATATATATATATATATATATATATATATATATATATATATATATATATATATATATATAGACACCTGACAAGGCACAATAATTAAGTTATTTCTTAGATATTTCTTGCTTTCGTACAGGCGGATTCATTTTTGGACATTAGTGAGTTTGTATGAAAGGTCTGAATGTTATTTAAGTTCGGGTATAACTAGGTTAAGCTATTATCGCAAATATTTTTGTTGCTTGTCTAAATATGTATATTTTTATAGCATTAAAACTCTTTTAATTCCAGAACACGGTCAGTACCTTGTGGCCGTGTTACACTGAGTGAGCAAAGGTTACTTTAGTCCGATGAAGTCCTAATGTACGAATAAATCACACGAAAACTTTTTCATTGTCATAGATGTTCCCATGTATATATATATGTGTGTGTGTTTGTGTATATATACATATATACATATATATATATATATGTATGTATGTATGTTCAAAAGTAAATCATTTTCATTATAACTTACCTAACATCGACTGATGATGGAACAATTTTAAATTTCGAAACAGAAATTTTTATGCAGCGATGTAAAATATTTTATATATACATATATATATATATATTATATATATATATTTTTTTATACATATATATATACATATATATATATATATATATATATATATATATATATATATATATATATATATATATATATATATATATATATATATATATATAAACAGATTTTTGTTGCTATATCAAAGGAAAGTGATCTATAGAAAAGCAATTATACTCTATTAATGAACCAGAAAAAAACATCTTCCTAGTTAGGCAGAGAATTAACGAACTGTTCTCCAAATAAGGCCAACTTATGCATAAGTTGACCTTATTCGGGGAGCCAGTCGTTAATTTTCCTTTTCTTACATTGGTTGCCATCCAAAACTTAGCACCCAGTCTGCCCTACTATTTCACTCATAGTTAAGAAAAGCGATAGATGTATGACTTTGTCAAGGTCATTTATGCAAGATTGAAAGCAACTGGCTAGGCTGGGATTCGAACTCGGTATACCGATTTCGACTCTGATAACCTTCATGCTATCAGATCTTCCACACAACATTGACTCATTTAAAAAAAAAATGCCGCCTTTGTCCACAGGAATGGTTTTCTTGCCTTTTCAGCTACATCCGCTCGTAAAAGATAAGTCACGGTTAAG
>OZ038518.1:21839137-21846637 GCA_964036315.1 Acanthosepion esculentum | reverse complement strand
TTTAATGATTGGGCTGAGAAACTATAGAATTTATTTGTTTATATGTTTTTTTTTGTTGTTAATTATTTAATTCGAAAATTTGTTGATGTCGGCAAAAAAACCGTTAACTCCTGTCTATGGTTTAATAAGTTTTCATTATTTAGAAACTTAATGATGTGTAGTTTTTCATGTAGGCATAAAGGGCATGGTTCGTCCCAGGTTTTACAAGTTCTTGTTCTATTTATTATTTTCCATTTTACTTTCGGTGTTTTATTCGTTTCTTTTAAATGCCAGAAATATTGGGAGAGAGATGTCTGATTTCTATTTTGGATATTGTTGAAGGAGCTTTTGTGTTGTCTCTATCTAATTTTAGATTTCTTCTTCGTTGACCCAATGTATAACATCTCAGTATTAGGATTCTCAATGGATGAGATGGTGCATTGGTATATATATATATACATACATATACATACATACATATATATATATATATATATATATATATATATATATATATATATATATATATATATATATATGTGTGTGTGTGTGAACTTTATTTCACTAATTCTTGAGCTTCCGATCCTTAGCTATAGTTAATTAACGATCATTTTCGTTTATGATCGATTTCATAACGATTCTTCTCTTAAGCAAAAATAGTCACAAAGTGTTATAAAAACCTCGGAGAATTCCAGTAAGATATCTTTAATCATTTCTAAGATACAACGGTTCAGTTCTTAATCTAACAATTGGACAATTTTGCTATTACACGATTTGGACAATTTTGCTATTACACACAGTTTATACGATCCTATCGTCCGGTTCACGCTTCTCTCATATCTTTTGAACAGGAATTGAGGCTTATCCTTTGTTTCCTGTTTAGGATTGGGTTTCTGGCCGCTTCTAATGTCGGCTTCAGCTCTATACTCCTATCGTCTGCATCTGGACTCTGTAATTTTGTTCTCTATTTATTTCATTTTATTTTTCTCTCCCCCACCAATAGAATTAGATATGTCCGCCTATCGTCCAGTTAACAGTTCTCCTTGTTCGTTTGAACTTCACCTCTATCGTCTTAATGTTTGCCTTTTCTTACGCTTGTACAACTACATATATTAACCTTCTACCTTGAGTGGCGCTTGAGCCCAGTATTTGGTAAACATTAGTAAAATGTAGAGAAATACTAAATTAGGCAAAGAAGTGACGAACAAGAAAACTGAGTATCCGTACCTGAAAAAAACAAAAACAAAACTCAAAAATAGAAAGATCAATCTCTAGGCAGATTAAATTTGAGACAGTTTGAAAGGGATGACGTGGGTATAGACCTCAGCAGGAAATTTGATCGGCAGTGAAACAGGGTGTGGAGGAAAAATTCCATTCGGCGTCAATTCAAGTCGTCAACAAACAAAAAAAAATGGAAATACAATACAGAAAGAATTGAACTGTTACGAGTGGGCAAATCTTGTGAACGGCATGACAAAATGGAAAGCAGTCATCCACACCCACAAACCTCAAACTAAATAAACAAATAGATGAACACGTGCGTCAAAAAATCGACATACCTAAAAATTTGCTTCTAACTAGGATGTCACAAAAATGATACGTTTATTTTATACAAAGGAACTCAGGTGATATCTATATATAACTAGCAGCATGGCCCGGCGTTGCCCGTGTTTGATTCAAAAATCGTACGACTCATACAGCAATCGCTATCACTTGACTTAAAATATTTTTGCCCTTCCTTGCCTTTAAAGGAGTGCCCTTTGCCGTGTTGATGTTGCTACATGCCTTACTTCTTGCCTATCTCACACTGCGATTTTTTCTAAGCTCTATACTAAACATTAAATCTGTTACGAAAAAAGAACTAAGCAAAATGAGCACAAAACGATCAACTTTAAAAAAGGACTCGTAACTGGAAAAACCGAATGAAAAAAGAATGTTAACAACAAATACTTTTTCACACCCAACCCAGTTCTGCGGAATCAGAATCAACGTTGAGTTTAAGCAAGCGAATGAGCCAATTGATGTAAAGTGCCATGCAGATTTAAATTTTCCCCACTTTTGACGAATGCAGCTATCATTTTTTTTTTCATGCTAGCATGCTAGTTAACATTCGTGTCAGTCAGCTGTTGGCTGTCACGCTGACCAATAGAATCTTCTTGCCTATTCGTGGCAGCTAGCTATAGGCTCTCACTCTGTCCAGTAGAAAATGGCCGCAAACTACATGAAAACTGCTGTAGAAGTATGAAAAAAACGATTATTTCCACTATCGATGGGACTTGGGAAATGTAAAGTCGGTCTTGTCCTTTTAACTAACTTGGAGCATGTGCATGTAAATTTTGGTGCAAATCCGTCGAAAATTACGGCCGTGCATTCGTTACACACACACACGCACACACACACACACACACACACACACACACACACACACACATCCTGCCTTTTATAGATACAGATTCTTTCTACAAAGACACACATATATAGAGAGATATACTCATAAACAGAAATGAATAGATAAAGGGTACGATCAATAAACTGTCGTCTAAATGACGCAAAAATGAAAATAACCTTGGCATTTCATTTTAACAGAAATATTTACGAAAATTGCACAAAAATATCTTAATATTCTAAAGAGTATTCAGCAAGATCAGCCTTGGCTGCAACCATGGCCTCCAGACGATTTCGCAATCTCCTGTGTCTCTTCGTGACAGTCTCCTTATTTAAGTTGGTGAATTCTATCATAATCCTTGCCTTCAGATCATCTTTAGTGTTACAAGGAGTTTTGTTGGTCGCTGGCTGAAAACATAATAATCAAGAGATTGCAGTCTGGGGAATGAGGTGTGGTCAGACGTAACGGGTGATGTTGTTACTGAAAATATCTAACACCCATGACTGAGTTCTCCTGCTTAGAAAAGATTAAAGATATCTTACTGGAATTTTAAAAAAAATAATGGTCTCTACTTTGAGCAAAAAAGAATGTATAATTCCTCTCCAAGCTTAATAGAAGAATCGCGATGAACTTAATCATAAAAGAAAATGACATGTTCATCGTTAATTAATCATAGCTAAGGATCGGAAGAATTGAAATAATGTTGAAAGCTATATATACATTATTCCTGGATCATTTTTCAACTTATTCAAGATGATCTTCGTACTCTCTAACCGTCTAACTTTCTGGCCTGGAGTAACAAGATTCCTCAGAGGTTTCACGTACAAATTCATTTTCCAGTCTTTTTTCACTGCTCTTTGAACTGTCATAGCTGAAACTCCTCTCTCACATGCCAAACCTCTTGTGAATTGAGTTGGATCTTTTCTAATCGATCTCTTTAGCTCGAATTTGAAATGATAATCCCTCTTCCTGTTGTGACCGCCTGATGCAGATTTCCTGTGTACTGTTCCCTCTTTTTTAAACTTATTCACCGTTCTCTTCATGGTTCTTGAACGGACTTTGAAGATGGAAGTCAGAGAATGAATAATATCATTACTGTAGTCCTGGCATTTTTTTTGTTTTGTTTTTTTTTTTGCTTGCACAAATGCTTTGTTGTGAAGACGTACTGGAGCTAACACAAAACGATTAATCTCTGAACTGTTACATCTTTAGAAATTATTAACGATATCTTAGTAGAATTCTCCGAGGTTTTTTATGAGACTTTGGACTCTACATAAGAATGTATAATTACTCTCCAATCTTAACAGAAGAATTGTGATCAAATCGATCATAAACGAAATTGACATGTTCATCATTAATTTAATTGTTTAATGATTGTCCAGCTTACGGTCACATCACGTTGGAAAACCGGTTCCCCTATAGTCACCACAGTTAAGCAACGTCGAACCTGGTCAGTGCCTAGATGGGGGTCCGCTTGGGAATACCAGTTACTATAATCTTGGATGTGTGACTGATACAGCTTACGGCCATATCACGTCGAAACACCAGTTTCGTACGATTACACAAGTTAAGAAATGTCGCGCCTGGTCAGTACCTAGATGAGTGACCGCTTGGGAATACCAGGTGCTTTAAGTCTAGTTATGTGGATGATACAGTTTACGTCCATATCACGTTGAAACACAAGTTGCGTACAGATCACCGAAGTTAAGCAACGTCGAGCAAGCTCAGTACATAGATGATGAATGCTTGGGAACACCAGGTGCTGTAAACTTGGATGTGTGGGTTGTGCAACGGAATTGTTAATTGAAGAGCCGAGTTCCAATTCCAGTCGGGATCGTTATATTCACTGACGCGCGAACACATTGGCGAATGTAGGAATCTATATCATGTCTCCGTTTATGTGTTAATTATTAATACTTGTGCCATTAAAACGTCATTATCTTTCAAAAATAAAAATAAAATTCTGTACAAAAAATATTGGGTAGCCACTCAAAAAACTGAATGGTTTGAAAAAGTCAGTACTTGCTCGTTTTTCTATCTCTTTTTTAAATTTTATTTTCTATTTGCATGTCATATAACCAACCATTGGAGATTAAAATGGCTACGTATGATGTCCAGCGACGAGTAAAACTCATTGAGGTTTTCTATTCCAATAAAAGGTCAATTATTCAAACACAGAGGAAATACCGGTAACATTTTAATGTCAGAGTATCTCCTAGCGAAAACATGATTCAGGAACCTAATCGACTGGTTTGAAAGAACTGGATCAGTCGACGATCATCCGTGAAGAGGTCCTAAGCGCACTGTGCGCACTGAAGAAGCGGTGGAAGCTTTACGGCAGAGTGTCATGAAGGATCCATTAGCTTCTACCGGTCGTTCTTCTGCTCAACTGAGTCTCGCCAGAACATCGTTTCAGAAGACTCTGAAACGTTATTTTAAAAATGTCTCCATAGAAGAATGAAATGGTCCAAACTTCACTACCCCAAAATGCTCATTAGCTTTAAAAGTTATCACTGTTTTATATCATTTAGTCTTTCAGTGGTCAGCCTTTAATTAGATTTCGGCATTAAATAAACCATAGAGGTGTATATGCCGACAAAAAAAAAATAACTATAATAATTTTTGGGAAATGTATTGGAGTAATTTTCCGTTACCTTCTCAATGTTTTTGAAATCAAACTTGTCCTAACAAAAGTAAAGTGCGCTGATATTTATTTTTTTTTGCCCATTGCTGGAGGAAGATGAGATGGAATAATGCCTTTTTCAAGGCAATAATTCATATTCGGCCTAACAATGAAGAAAATGAGTTCTTTGTATTTTTAATGGTTGGAAAGTCATCATTGCCTACACATAAATGTCCTTATAATTCTGTTGTTTATATAACTTTTTTTTTGTTTTTATTATCTTTCAGATATATGTTACATTATTTCCTTTTAACTTAAGTACACCAAACCTAATAAAAACCCTGGAAATATATTTAAAAAAGCAGAATAAAATTAAAAAGAAAATAAAAGCAAAATGAAAAATAACCCAACAATATTTGTGGATAATAAAACTAAAGAATCGATGTAAGAACGGATTGAGTCAATATGAATAATGAAAAGAGATTGACAAAATAGACACAAAGAAGAAGGAGAACTGAAAGAAAGAAAGAAAGAAAGCGATGGTAAATGAAAGAAAAAAGAAAAGAAGAAAAGAAAGGCGATAAATAATAAACGAACGAAAGTAAAAAAGAAAAGAACGAAAAAGATATGAAGAAAGGACGAAAGCGAAAACTGAAAGCAAGAACGAAAGAAAGAAAGAAAGAAAGAAAGAAGGAAAGAAAGAAAGATGAAAAGCAAAATAAATGAATAAAGAAGGAAAGAAAGAAAAAGTAAAGAAGAGAGTCAACAATATAAGAAGTGAGAAATAGAGGGAGAAAAAAAAGACAAATACAGAAAGAAAGAAAAGAAATGAGAAAGAAAGAAGAAGGAAAGAAAATGAGAAAAATAAAAGTATAAAATAAGCAAATAGAAAGAAATAACAAATAATTACAAAAGAAAGAAAGAAAAGGGTGAGCAAATTTAGAATACAAAAATAAAAGGAAAAAGAAAGAACGAACAAATAAAAGAAAGAAAAAAAGAAAGGAAAGAAAATGAGAAAAATGATAGAACTAAAGTAAGAAAATCGAAAGAAAGAAAAGAAAGAAAGAAAAGAAAGCAAGCAAAAATGAAAGTAAAATGAAGAAATAAAGAATGAAAAGAAGAAAAAAAGTAAAGAAAAAGTTACAAGATTAAAATTAGAAGGCAAAAAGAAAGAACAAACAATGAAAGAAAGGAAAGCGGATAGAAAAAAGAAGGAATGAAAATAAGAAAAAAATACAACGAAAGTATACACAGAAGGGAAGAACAAATGAAAGCGAAAGAAAGTAATAAATTGTAAAGGTAACAGAGAAGAAGACAAAAATAGATAGAAAAAGATAGAAAGAAAGAACGAATAAATGAAAGAAATGAAGGAGTAAAGAAAAAAAGATGGAACGAAAATAGGTAAAAAACTGAAACTAAAGTAAGCAACTGAACGATGGAGAGAAAGAAAGGACAAATGCAATAAAGACGACATGTAAGAAAAAATGTAAGAAAGAAAAATGAGAGAAATATGGAATGAAAGATAGGAAAGAAGAAAGAATAAAGAGTGAAAGCAAGTAAGAAAATAAGTAAAAATCCTAATTAAGAAAGAAAGAAAATAAGGAAAGAAGAAAAGAAAGCAGAAAATAAATAAGAAAATATAAGCGAATGAATGAGAGAAGGAGAAAAGATGAAAGAGTCAAAGAAAGAAAAGTACAAAGAAAACATTAAAAAAGAACGAATGAATGAAAAATATGAAGTAAAGGAAAAAACGAAAGTAAGAATGAGGATACGCACGAACGGAAAAAAGACCAAAATGAAAGAAAGAAAAAAAAAACGATACAAAAATTGAACGAACGAATGAGAATAAACGAGAAGAAACGACATCAATTAAATGAACTCCATATTTAAGTAGAAACAAAAGACGAAACAAATTGGCCGATTTAATCTAAGGCAAATTATGTTAAGTTTTCCTTTTTCCTTTCATTTTTTCCCGATTTTTATCCAATTTCATCATCTCGCCCACAAACATGATTCGACAATGGCGGCCACGCGTGCAAGAAAGTGATACGTCATCATTCGACCAGCACGAAATTATGTCAGAACCAAACGCGCATGCTCACACGTGCATAATGGCTTCGCAATATTGAAAATAAACCTAACATTCCTCGATTCAAATTGGGCAAATTGTAATGAGTGAATGTGTCGTGAATCGGATTAGCTAGGTATAAGATAGTGAAGACCAGACGCAATCCCTCCCCTTTTTCGGCCTTGTGCCATAATTGTATTTTTATGCAATAAATATCCAATCCTTGATTGAATATTGGAAAGGAAAACATAAAATAGGATGATGGAAATGCCTCAGCTTAACCAAGACATGATTTATAAATATGTTGCAATAGCTTCGTTTTGAAATCACGTTGAGGTCAACATATATTGAGGACACCGCTCTTGGGTACAATGAAAGCAAGGGCAACAATATTTTACACATGTAAATAATGGACGTAATAAAATTAAAGCTAACGAATATATA
>OZ038518.1:21829137-21834137 GCA_964036315.1 Acanthosepion esculentum | reverse complement strand
TCATTGTATTATATATTAAACTGTACCACATAATCGATTTAAAAGAACTTATCAGATATGCAAACTTTGGGATGACAAATGAGACATTACTCTGTTTATTGAACTGTTTAGTTCATGCCACGTTGATCGATAAATTCCTACAACAACAAAAAAATTCTTAAATTGCCATATTAGTAAAAAATTCTCACACTTAAATTCTCAAAAATTCAACCTTAGCGTCGCGACTGCAAGCTCCCCAAGTTTGTATCTGGTATCAATAACACATCTCAAAAACGATATTTCGATTTGCATTATATTTTTTCGTCTCGGATGCTACCTGAATTTTACCTAAAATAAAATGGTTTCCATGACTGATGATGACCGGAGAACCCGTCGAAAGTACCTGCATATTTAAGAAAGACCTAATACAGTTTATAATATTTAAAAGAAAACAAGGATCATAACATTCATCGAGTGTTTAGTGGGTTAATGCATTTTAAAAATTTAGTTAGCGAAGTGAATTCGCCATTTTATATCATTGACTTTACGAATTTACTTTTTGAATGAATGATTGATTGTAACATATATATATATATATATATATATATATATATATATATATATATATATATATATGAACTTTATTTCACTAATTCTTGAGCTTCCGATCCTTAGCTATAGTTAATTAACGATCATTTTCGTTTATGGTCGATTTCATCACGATTCTTCTCTTAAGCTTGGAGAATAGAGTCAAAAAGTTCGAAAAAGATCTTGGAATATATATATATATATATATATATATATATATATATATATATATATATATATATATATAGGAATTTAATTTCAGTCCTTCATGAGTTCCCGATCCTTAGCTCTTATTAATTAATGATGAACATGTCATTTTCGTTTATGGTCGATTTCATTACGATACTTATATTGAGCTTAGGGAGTAATTATGTATTTTTATTGCTGAAAGTAGTGTTCAATTGGGTTATAACAATCGCGGAGAATTCCAGTAAGATATCTTTAATCATTTCTAAGATACGATGTATCAAGTCTTAATTTAACAAATGGAGAATTTTGCTCTTTCAGGATTTGGACAATGTTGCTGTTATACCCTGTATATATACGTATACATCATCTCCTAGTTACTTTTAATAATCTTGTCAGATTCATATAAACACCACGTAAATTTGTTGGGGGTCATTCTGAATTTTTGGTAGAGGGTCCGGGAGAAAGACTTTTTAGTAGAGGGTCCGGAGAAAGACTTTTTGGTAGTGGGACGGGAAGAAAGACTTTTTCGTAGAGGGCCCAAGAGAAACAATTTTGGTAGAGGGTCCAGGAGAAAGATTTTTTGATAGAGGATCCGGGAAAAAGACTTTCCGGGAGAAAGACTTTTGGTAGAGTGTCCGGTAGAAAGACATTTTGGTTGGGTACCCGGGGAAAAGACTACAAATTAAAAACAAATACACGACAGTTATTGATCTTTTACTTAAAAAAATTATATTTTATTTTAATGTGCTTTTCTATCGAAATAATTCGTAGTCCCACAAGTTTTTGCTGTATTGTAGATGTCATGCAAGACACTAAACTCAGTCAGGAATATCAAAACTGTAACAATATGGAACTATTTTTTTCTGATCGATGATTTAAAATGGGTTCGTGTCGGTGTCATTGAGGGCCATGCTTTTATTAACCACGGATATTTTTATTGTTTTTAATTAACCGTTTTATACTTCGTATAACATCTTCACTTCTCCATAATAAAAAAAGACTAGAATTTTCCTCCACGTCCAATATTTTGTGTCTATTTCAAAGATCCGACCGTGATGATGATTAAATGTTTTATTCATCTCTATTGAAAACATAATCTGCCATGAAACAGGCGTCTAGTGTTCTCACACGACATTTAAGCGAAATTGTCCGTTGCAGTTGCCCACAACAGCTGGGCTGCAGACCATGCCGCTAAGCGTGTGCTAGCCAGCCGTGAGGAAACTCATCGAAATAAAAAGATATAAGCATATCTGAAAGTCTCCAGATACCCGCTCACATGTCGCCACTAAGTAATATATTTGACTTACACGCAGACCAACTGGGAGAATTGAATAGACTAGAAATTTACAATATTCAATGGACGAATCATATTTCTCTTAAAACTACCAATTCTACTTGTGTTTTACAATTAAAATCTACTTTGACATATTGACGATTATAATAAACAGTATTAACAACATCTACCAGTCTGAATGTCCAAAAACTTTCATAAAAATTATCTTTCCTCCGACACATATCTACAGGGATTGCTAACCAGACGCTTCCCCCGAAGCTTAATGGTATAGCACGTCAGGCTATATGACGTTTGCGTGTAGGATACAGGTTTGGAGGACATATTTTCTACGAAATTTCTCAACAGAAAGTATATATATTCTGCTTTTACGTTATTTTTATAGATACAAATATTCGAGCAAATGCTCCATTTGTATCTATTAAAATAACATATAAACAGAAAATATATTAAGATAATTGTCGGAATTTGTCCATTTCATTAATATATGATGTAATTTGTTTACGTTGAGATACGCTTCGAGCAGATATGTGCGTCCGAGAGAAATCATGAGAAATTTGTAGTTTAAAAACAGTAATTTGGCCTTGTTAACCAGACGCTTCTTCTGTAGCTAAATGGTATAGCACATCAGTCTATATGACGGTTCCGTGTAAGATACAGGTTAGATTCTTTTTGGAGGACATATATTTTCTATGAAATTTCTCGGACATTCAGGCCGGTAAATGTTGTTAATTCTGTTTATTATAAACTGAGTATTTACTTAAATATTTGTATCTATAAAAAAAATAGCGTTTAAACAGAAAATATATGAAAATAATTGTCGAACTTTGTCCATTTGATAACATATAATTACGATCTCCTACAATTACAGTCGTGAAGAAAATTTATTTTGAATCATTTCACTGCAAGCAAGGCATTAAAGTTACTAAGGGTGTGTGAGAATATGAAAAGAAATAAAACATTATTAAAACTAGGGGAAAATAAAAGAACAGGTATTATGTAGGCAGACGATAACGACACCATTTAAATTTTTGAAGATTTAATTTGAATGGAATAAAAAAACCGGGGGATATTTCCCCAAGCCAGAAGTGTCAGATAAGATACAATTAGCATAGAATTTACGTTTAAAACTCGACATTTCAACAGTAAAATTTCAAATGCTTACTGCTAATCAAGTAGTACATTTAAAATCATAAAATCAGGGTACCAAAGTGGAAAGCTCGACAGAACAATTACTGTGAAAATATTTATAGAAATGACACAGGGAAGTTATGTTACGACAGTGGGAAAATGAATGAAGCCAAGATGCCAGGTCAGTATATATATTTGAACTTAATTTCAATCCTTCACGAGCTTCCGATCCTTAGCTATGATTAATTAATGATGAACATGTGATTTCATTTATGATCGGTTTCATTACGATTCTTCTGTGAAGCTTAGAGAGTTATACATTTTTATTGCTCAAGGTAGAGTCCTGTAGAGTTATAAAAACCTCGGAGAATTCCAGTAGGATATCTTTAATCATTTGTAAGAAACAACGTTTCAAATGTTAATCTATCAAATGGAGAGTTTTGCTGTTGAACGATTTGGACGATTTATATATACCGGGTGTAACAGCAAAATTCTCGACTTCGGATCAGAGTGCAGTATCTGTTTGATCAGCGTCCTTTCTGGGTGTGAAT
This sequence comes from Acanthosepion esculentum, assembly GCA_964036315.1. Taxonomy (NCBI): domain Eukaryota; kingdom Metazoa; phylum Mollusca; class Cephalopoda; order Sepiida; family Sepiidae; genus Acanthosepion; species Acanthosepion esculentum. Next base: position 21,830,408 of record OZ038518.1, on the reverse strand, counting down.
TAATTACGCTTTCTGATCATGAATTTATATTATTATTCTTCTGATTTGACTCTTACACTTTTCTGCTTGCGAGCAGAGTGTAGTAACTGTTCGATCACAGACAATTTTAAGTGTGAATCTCTTGTGGGGCTCTCCCCTTTTACACAAGATGGACTCGTCTAAAGTATACTTATACTGACAGAGTTGAAGGTACGTTGAGACAAGGTTGAGATACGTTGAGTCCAGAGAGAGAGAGAGAGAGAGAGAGAGAGAGAGAGAGAGAATTACGGCTTCACTTACAGAGACTTGTACATATACTTTCTACTAACCCGCATTCCTGGACTACTAATCTTCATTTCGAGTTTGTATTCTTACGTTCAATACTGGCGTTGTTTATTTATTTGTACAGGATTCCATTCTCGGGATCCACAACAGAACCTATTAACCTTTCTGACTGTTATATATACAATTATTCTGCTTCTTTGTTTGACAAGGTGGAAACTATGGAGTACCCAGTGAGGATCGAACTCACTACTCAGTCGTAATTGTTCTAGCGAAATAAGCTTGTAAAATATTACACCACTTCGCGGTACCCCACATTGGTATCTCTAAGCGTAGCTTAGGTGTGGCATAAGGCCGAATGTGTGGGGCACCCAGTGAGGATCGAACTCACTACTCAGTCGTAATTGTTCTAGCGAGATAAGCTTGCTAACGATTGCACTACATGGAAGTTCCCAGATGCTTTTTCTAAGCGTAGCATACATGTGGTGCAAGGCAAAAAGTGCGGGAAAACAATGAGGATCGAACTCACTACTCTAGCGGGACAAGCTTGTTAACCATTACACCACTTCGTGTTGCCCCAAAATGATTTTTAATCGTAAGTTAGATGTGACATGTGACAAAAGGCCGAAAATGTGAAGCACCTCGTGAGTATCGAACTCACAACTCAGTCGTAATGTATCTGTCGAGAGAAGCTCGTTAAACATTACACCACTTCGGGATTCCTCAAAATGATTTTATAAGCGTAGCTTAGATGTGTCACAAAGCGGGCAGTTTGGGGCTTCTAGTTAGGATCTTACTCGCTAATCAATCGTAATTGATTTGAAGGACAAGATTGTTAACCATTACTCCACGTTGAAGTGCCTAGTATTGTCCACTTATGCGGGTCATATGATAAGGTTTCGACAAGTACCAAGTCAGCTTACCAGAGAGTGTGGTGTGTATGTGGTCAATATAATAACATAATGTTGTCTTTGATTATTAGTAGTGGAAATACAATCTCCCAAACGGTA
>OZ038518.1:21786637-21824137 GCA_964036315.1 Acanthosepion esculentum | reverse complement strand
TGATAAGGATCCATTTGAAAGTTTAGAAATGAATTACGAAGAGTTTTCCGATGTCATAAGACTGACTGCTTTTAGCTGGAACTTAGAATACCCAAGTGTTTCAAGGTAAATCTCTTCGAAATTTGCATGATTTTCTTTTTGAAAATGGACTGACCATAACGTTACCTATATCTGTGGAATTGCTGCAATTCATTTTCGTAATTCCTGCTACAACTGTTTCTGTAGAGGGCTACACGAGGAAGAAAATAACAAATCAAAGACACTCGTTTCCCATATTAATAAAACACTTAACAAAATGGCAAAAGACCCTACTTTCAATTTCTATTTTAAAAAAATGACGGATATTTTTTGCTACAAAGAAAGAGAGAAGAATGAATTTCCCGTACAAATAGGCTAATGTATTCAATAAATAAACTTTTTAAATATATCTATCTTTTTATATACTGAAAAATCTTTTGATGACATATTACTACATAGAGATCACAGGCTGAGTAATTACTGACGGCAGTTGTGCCTGACATGTAGATAGATACCTATTCATCTTTCGAGATATAAGTAGCATCCGGTTTGGTCATAATTTTTTAAGCAGCGTCTGGAGTAAAAGTATAATCTTCGCAAGGCACTTTCTTCTGCAGGTGTGGCAGACAAAGATGGTAGATTGAGTGAAGGTATGAGATTGTCCTCTCGGAGTTCTACGTCGTTTTCTGAAATCCAAATGTTTCATTTTTTCTGATCTCTCGCTATTTAGTTTCTTTTTCTGTTTTCCAACCATTTCGGTTCTTTCTCCAACATCATTTTCAGTTTTCTTTCCTGACGTATGTTGTCCAGATTTCGCTGCCGTAAAGCAGATTACTAAGGAGACATGCCTGAATTACTTTTAGAATGCTGCGCAAGGTCATCTGAGTATTGGCTCATACTCAATTTTAGCATCACTGTTGCCCCGTTGGCATATATAAAGGGTGTGATGGGTAAATTGTAGCCATATTATATTTTTAATTTCACTCATGCGTGTTTTTTACTTTTGATTTTGTCGAATGCACAGAATAGTAGGGTCAGTTGGGCCACGTCTGTGAGAAAAAGATCATTATGACGCAAGAAATTTGGAAACGGCCTGCTGTGCTGCTTGGCATTGGCTCCGGAAGCTCCAATACGAAGATTTCAGAGTGTTTGGGTGTCAATCTGAGGACAGTGCAAAGGAATTGGAAAGAGCTGGATGAGTCTAATGGTGTTTGCTAAAGTACGGCAGTTCGGAAAAACTCACTCTGAGAAAGAAAAGAACTCCCAAATTTGTTGGAGATGGCCTTAGACTGAACACAGAAGCCTAACTCAAGTGCCTTTTGGAGGTAGCACCTCCCTGGATGAATAGAGTGGCTGCTAGAAAACCCTATGTCTGGAAACATGAATCTGCACCAGGGTTCACATGAACCCAGTCATGGCTATCAGACAATTTCTGCGATCATATCACCCCTTACATCTGGCCTCCGACAGGAATCGAATCTTAAGTGGTTAACATTACGTCAGGCCAAATGAGAGTTTCCACATGGGATACAGTTTCGATTCCTGTCGGAGGACATATATTTTGCTGTAACATTTATCGATAAGTATAATCAATACAGTTTAATTAAAAAGAGAGCGTTTATACAAATAAGTTGTATCCATAAAAATAACGTATAAGCAGAATATATATATATATATATATATATATATATATATATATATATATATATATATATATATATATATATAGTAAAGATAATAAATTCGCTGGTATATAATCCATGTGGGTCCTAGCAACATAAAATATTAAAATTGATCCACAAAAAGAGCTCAATGCATTTATTATTACAGAGTAAACCAGAGCCGACCAAGCATAGAAATGAATACATTATGGGAACCAGTAATAAGGAGTGCCAGAGAAAAGCGATAATAACAACAAAGTTGCAATATGAGCTCTGGTAAAAACCGCAATGATAATATAAAAAATTCAATACGAGCACTGGTAAAAATAGTCGTTGAAGACATTAGGTTTATAATACCCAGAAATTCATACACAGATGTCCTCAAGGATCATATGGTACAGTGGATAAAGGCGTTGTTTAGATCCAGTGACAGGACCCAAAGAGTGTGAGTTTAATAGTTCAATGCCCGGTTTCAGGGGGAAACATTAACAGGAGACAACAGATAACTGCCATCCATTAAACATGGCACGTGGAACTAGAAGAGTCTACCACATTGAGCGAAATAAAGGGTTCAGTTCGACATTCCAACCACCTGAAGAAGGCCGGATGTTACAACGGCCGAAACGTTGTAATAAATATGGCGACAAAGATGAGGACAATATTCCGAATAATGTAAATAATGTACATAATACCTCATCTCAGAAATATAGACAGATACAAATAATTAATACCCAATAACATCCAAAAGCACCTCATATGGTCACGATCCCAGTCTATACCGGGGTTGAATAAGACTTTTATTTTATTTTTTCGTCAGTTGAAATAAGCTTTTTCCTCATTTGAGGTGATTTGGTTTTTTTGGATATATATATATATATATATATATATATATATATATATATATATATATATATATATATATATATACCAAAAAAACAAATCACCTCAAATGAGGAATAAGCTTATTTCAACTGACGAAAAAAATTTAAAAAGTCTTATTCAACCCCGGTATAGACTGGGATATATATATATATATATATATATATATATATATATATATATATATATCAAAGGATTTAATTTTTTTGAAAATTTGAATGTTCAATTACTTTTTGACTTATGCGATGTTTTATTCTTACAAACAACATCCATCATAAAAGTCTGTTTCGATGTTGCATAAAATGATCTAAAAATCTTGCCCCATATGAATTCAGATCACACATATTAATATGACGTAAATTGGTCTGAATTTAGTTTATATATAACTTCAATTTTTTTTTCGTTTATACATAATTTAATCCTGCAGCAAGAGTCGCCAGCGGTCGCATTTATTCCAGTCGGCGGTTTCCATTGGGAGACCAATTCTGATTTCATAATCTAACTTAAAGTTGTTCCAATTCCGTTACGCAAGCTGAATATTGAAATCAGAAACGCATAAAAATTGTTATTTACTTAGAAATTATCAAATATTTTCATCATTCGTCTCTTCTGCATTTTAAAATAACGATTCTCGTGTAACTTTGGTTTGCATTATTTTGTTTTACGGCATATCAAACTCAATTGGTTATTTAACACTGACAATGTTTTTAGGATAGATTCAAATGAATAGAAATTAGTTCTTTGTAAGAAATCAGTTTGTAGATCAGGTTTCACTGACGTATTTTTGTAAAGAGGGTGTTTGAGATTCAAATGCATCGCTGGTATTTTTACTATAAAACTCGCTTTTTATACTTTCATGCGACGGAGATGTGGTTCTACAGAATGATGCTAAGGATATCATAAACCGAGGGTGTGTGCAACGGTGAGCTTTTGGAGAGGCGGCTTATACTTAATAACCGGAAGAAGCAGCTGAAGTTCTGGGACACATAATGAGGAAGGAGGGCCTGGAGAATCAGATACACACGAGTCGAATAGAGACAAAGAGAGAGAAAGACAAACAACGCATGATATAAATAGCGGCTTTAAGCAAGTGGATGACAGATTGTGGTCTGGGAAAAATAGCAGAGGGAAGGAACTGGTTGAGAACTGCAAGGGATAGAGAGAGGTGGAGAGCCATGATCGACTACCTCATGAAAGGATACGGCATACGGAAAAGAAAGTGATTTAACTCCAGTTCGGGGGTTAGTTATTTGCCCAAAGCTGGAACCCTGACATGTGCTAGAACTCCCGTTCAGTGTAAACCTGGGAAGAACAGCAACTAAGACGTCTTTCCATGCTAATTAAAACCTCCTGATCAGATGTAGTTGGGATGTAGTTTATCGTCAAACCTAGTACGAATTTTTATATAACGCACTATCGCTGTGTTTAACGCTGAAGTTTAGGTGAAAGGAAATAGAACAAAATACCAAATCCAATCAGCCGCAACCTTGTAAAATATCGTGCCCCTTAGTAGCTGTTAAGCACGCATGGACACTCCCAGCTATAAATAGGAGCAGGTACTATCTTTTGGAGAGAGAAGTTCCAGGCAGTCAGTTCTGACAGTCGGACCGAACATTCTTGCTGTAATACTCTCGTTTGTATTACTGTTTCTGTTAATATATTTGTTTAGCTCAACCCCTCTCTTGTATTTTTATTTCTGGCCCTAACAAGCATGTAATACCCAATAACATCCAAAAGCACCTCATATGGTCACGATCCCAGTCTATACCGGGGTTGATTAAGACTTTTATTTTATTTTTTCTTCAGTTGAAATAAGCTTGTAGTACCTGCTCCGGAAATGCTGGATTGATTTGTTGTGTTTTACAGTTTATAAATCATTTGCACTATTTTTTTTTACAATCATGTTCTTCCTGTATAAGGCCCAAAAGTCGCTCGAGGTACACTATTCAAAACTAATCGGCATAGTTTATGCAGATTTGTGGGAAAGATAACAATTAAGATTGTAGTGATCGGGGAAGCATCCTCTTGGGAGACAGTTCTACAAAGTCGGTAGAGGGCTACGGAGTAAGATACACAGTTTATGTGGATAGGTGGGAAAGATAATGGTTAACCCTAGACTTGAACAGGTTAAGATTGTTGTGATCGGGGAAGCATCCTCTTGGGAGTCGGTTCCACAAAGAAGGTCGAAGGCTACAGAGTAAGAGAGACAGTTTATTTGGATAGGTGGGGAAGATAATGGTTAACCCTTGACTTTAACAGGTTAAGATTGTAGTGATCTGGGAAGCATCATCTTGGGAGTCAGTTTCACAAAGCAGGTATAGGGCTACAGAGTAAGAGACACAGGTTATTTGGATAGGTGGGGAAGATAATGGTTAACCCTAGACTTGAACAGGTTAAGATTGTAGTGATCGGGGAAGCATCCTCTTGGGAGTCGGTTCCACAAAGAAGGTCGAAGGCTACTGAGTAAGAGACACAGTTTATGTGGATAGGTGGGGAAGATAATGGTTAACCCTAGACTTGAACAGGTTAAGATTGTAGTGATCGGGCAAGCATCCTATTGGGAGTCAGTTCCAAAAAGCGGGTCGATTTAGAAGGAACCGGATACCCAATCCTAAACAGGAACCAACTGATATTCCTCTGCTTCTGCTCAAAAAACCTGGGAGCTTTGCGAACATATCTAATCCTATTGAGAAAATAAAAGATGTTATAAATATAGAGTTGAAGTAAACTTTAGAAGGAACCAGAAATCAAACCCTAAAAAGGAAACAAGGGAAAAACCTTTACACGTTTCTAAAAGACCTCTTTAAAGTTTTTTATGTCCTCCTAAAATATCTCAAATATATATATATATATATATATATATATATATATATATATATATATATATATATATATATATATATATATATATATATACGCATGGTTAGTTGTATGTTGCATGCTCAAGAGTAAGAAATCCTAAGAATTTTATCGTCGCAGTTGAAGATGGAATTTTTTTTCTTAAAAGAATATCGTTTGCCATGAAGTCCTATAAAAATTAAAGTATATTAAAGAAATTATTAAACTGCGGAGTTGGGTTTTTATCAAAGTACTTTCAAAACAAATCAGCTTATTCAAATTTCATAGATAGGTTTGTGAAATTGAACGAAACCCGACAAAATATTTAAGCGATAACTTCAACATTGCTAAATCCTGTGAGAATTTGAATACACGTTAGCCTGTTGCAAAAAAATTCAAGTAAACAAATTATATAAAGTTTTAGAAAAAGACATACTATGTATAGTCATACGTTTATCTCGGGTGATAAATGCAGTGATTATTTGGTCAAATTTCAGTCCTTTGCTAGGGAGTCTGAACTGATATATTGAGAGCGTTCGCTGCCCAGATTACATGTCCAACCTCTTCAATATCCAAAGGCCATTACATTTTGGGCGGTTTGGCTAAAAGAGATGCCAGTGTTGACATCTATCCATCTCCGGAGCACTGTCTGGAATTACTTCCCTATCATTTTGCGTATTTACATATAATCGAAACATTTAAAATCAGGGTTTCTCTCAGCTAAATCAGTGGTTCCCAACATTCTTTTGGAGTTGCCACACCCTTATGTACCAAAATACTGCCGTAACGCCCCCTAATGTATAGACCCAAACCTAACGCCCCCTAATGTATAGATCCAAACCTAATGCCCCCTAATGTATAGACCCAAACCTAAAGTTCCCTAATGTATTAATCCAAATCTAATTCCCCCTAATGTATAGACCGAAACCTAACGCCCCCTAATGTATAGATCCAGACCTAACGCCCCCTAATGTATAAATCCAAATCTAACGCCCCCGCTGTATAGATCCAAACCTAACGCCCCCTAATGTATAGATCCGAACCTAACACCCCCAATGTATAGATCCAAACCTAACGCCCCCACTGTATAGATCCAAACTTAACGCCCCGTAATATATAGATCCAAACCTAACGCCCCCTAGTATATAGATCCAAACCTAACGCCCCCACTGTATAGATCCAAACCTAACGCCCCCACTGTATAGATCCAAACCTAACGCCCCCACTGTTTAGATCCAAACCTAACGCCCCCTAATATATAGATCCAAACGTAACGCCCGCACTGTATAGATCCAAACTTAACGCCCCCACTGTATAGATCCAAACCTAACGCCCCCACTTTATAGATCCAAACCTAACGCCCCCTAATATATAGATCCAAACCTAACGCCCCCTAATGTATAGATCCAAACCTAACGCCCCCAATGTATAGATCTAAACCTAACGCCCCAATGTATAGATCCAAACCTAACGCCCCCAATGTATAGATCCAAACCTAACTTAATGTATAAATTGTGCATGTCCAATGTGTATTCTTGTTTTTCCCATAATAATAGTTATACAAATTTGGACAAATTACCATGCACGACACCCTGTGCAAGACCATCATGCAAGGCACTGTTGAAGGTGGGCCAACGGAGAGGGACATCAAGGCAAAACTTGGTTGGATAATGTCAAAGAAAGGACAGGTATGACTGTACCGGAATTGCTGACAGTTGCAGTTGAGAGACCGTTATGGAAAAGGGCGTGGCTTCTGCATTCGGTTCCGCCCTACGTTTACGAAAGCCAAGGGAATGATGACGATGATTATCTATCTATCTATCTATCTATCTATCTATCTATCTATCTATCTATCTATCACAAGGGACGACAACATGTGTAAGACCATCATACATCATGATCTAAACATGTACTGGAAACAAAAAAAGAACCGAAATATAAAAAAAAATTATTTTGCAAAGGACATTTATCAGTTTTTAATCAAACTTGATTAAATAAAAAAAATAAAATAAAGTATATATTGTATGTAAGGCCACAATATATATTAACCTATCCAAAATTTAAAATCGATCACTCTCCAGGCGCGTGTATTTTGCAAATGTTTCTTGAATAATGACGCATTAGGGGAGGCAAACCTTCAACTGTGTGGGCGTTTAATTCTGGTTGTTTTCAGATGTCAATGTTTGCCACTGTGATTCTGCCAAAACTGTCGTGTCAGTCATCCGACTGTAATTTTTCGAACAATTACAATCATTAATGTCGAACCAACCACTCAGTCTTCATTCATTTGCCCAGCAAGGATTGTCGAAAGTAACAACAATGTTAATGACGTGCGTAGCCAAAATAGGCGACTTTCTTTTAACAGCGAACAGAGGCACTTGCTTTTGTGCTACATAGAAGCCGAAGAATCGTGACAATGTATATTTTAACCTGTGTAAGATGGTGAATGATGGAGTGCAATGAAACAGCCCTGAGTCAAAAAGTAGGGATGTGTTTCAAGACTAAAGATTTTAAGTTCGTCATTTAATAAAATTTAAGAAAATATAAAGTGATTAAATATGTCAGTGCGCTATAGTATATATCTGCCACCGAAATCGTCAGAAGATGACAAGCCTTCAACTTCAGTGAAAGTAGAGGGATTTAGGACTATCTATTATTTAAGTCATAAGGAACGCCAGTAGTTATAGGAAGAAAACACGAGATGCGGTTTTATGATTACTTGCATTATTTAAATTATTTGGACCTTTATCATTATCTTCAAGCCATATTGGCAACGTTTCGGCCTCTCTATCTCTGAGATGAGGTATTATGATTACGTGCATTATTTACATTATTCAGGCCGTTATCTTCATCTTCAATGCCATGTTCACAACATTTCGGCCTCTCTATATATCTGAGATGAGGTATTATGATTACTTGCATTATTTACATTATTCGGACTGTTATCCTCATCTTTAATGCCATATTGGCAACGTTTCGGCTTCTCTATATATCTGAGATGAGGTATTATGATTACTTGCATTATTTACATTATTCGGACTGTTATCCTCATCTTTAATGCCATATTGGCAACGTTTCGGCTTCTCTATATATCTGAGATGAGGTATTATGATTACTTGCATTATTTACATTATTCGGACTGTTATCCTCATCTTTAATGCCATATTGGCAACGTTTCGGCTTCTCTATATATCTGAGATGAGGTATTATGATTACTTGCATTATTTACATTATTCGGACTGTTATCCTCATCTTTAATGCCATATTGGCAACGTTTCGGCTTCTCTATATATCTGAGATGAGGTATTATGATTACTTGCATTATTTACATTATTCGGACTGTTATCCTCATCTTTAATGCCATATTGGCAACGTTTCGGCTTCTCTATATATCTGAGATGAGGTATTATGATTACTTGCATTATTTACATTATTCGGACTGTTATCCTCATCTTTAATGCCATATTGGCAACGTTTCGGCTTCTCTATATATCTGAGATGAGGTATTATGATTACTTGCATTATTTACATTATTCAGGCCGTTATCTTCATCTTCAATGCCATATTCACAACGTTTCGGCCTCTCTATATATCTGAAATGAGGTATTATGATTACTTGCATTATTTACATTATTCGGAATTTTTTTCCTCATCTTCAATGCCATGTTCGCAACGTTTCGGCCTCTCTATATATGAGACGATGTATTATGATTACTTATTTACATTATTAGGACTGTTTTCCTCATTTTTATTGCCATATTCATAACCTTTCGACAGTTCTACGCCACGGCCTTCTTCAATAGATTGAAATTACGAATCAGACCCTTTATTTGGTCCACCGTGGTAGATAGTTCTAGTTCTCCGTGCCATACCTCTTCCGGATGTCTCAGTTATTCCCCTTTAATTCAACTCTCAAAGTTTTGTTTTACCACAGCTGTGGCCTATTATTGAACTCACAACTCTTTGGGTCTCGTCACTTGATCTAACCAACGTCTTTATTCATTGGAGATGGCCGGAGCGTACAACGACCGAAACGTTGTGAATATGGAAATGAAGATGAGAGTAGATAATGAAAGTAACGTTGGATGTTATACGGTTCGACAGCAGATCAGCAAACAATGGTTTATTCTGTGATCAGATGTTTTTTATGCGTTTCCAATTTTTTTCTTTGATAGGTAATTCTTCAGTGCCGGTTGTGAGTCCAAATTGTTGGCGACAATGGCTCCCCACTACTTCCTATCCATTATAACTCTCAGCAATGATTTACTATTTACTATCTATTCTTGGATATATATATATATCTTTCATAAAAACCTTAATAAAAAGTAAACATTTTAAATTATTGCAATAATATTATCTATATCTATAATTCTCAGAATATATGTGTGTGTGTGTGTGTGTGTGATCATATTTTGTTTATGCCTTTCCACAGTTTTCATCCGATTTCGATGATTTTTTTTTGTTTGACAGAAAATTCTTCAGTGCCGTTTTTGAATCCAAATTGACTGGAAAAATAACAACCTTGTAGGTGAAAAATAGAAAAAAAACTGATTTTTTACACGTTGCGCAAAAATCAAAGGCAAAATTTAATGTCTGTAAAAAACGGCGAACAAACAATTTAGAGAATTGAAATCTAACGCTAAAGAATTATGAAAAAAATTATATCATAAAGAAAAATTATTGTATATTATTATTATGACGATCCATGGATGAGGTACCTTTCTTTGAAGTTTGAAGACCGCAAAAATGCCCCTTTTCAGGGTCACCCCCCATTCAAGTTGTTAACCCCCCAGGGGATTGTTGTTACTAATATTGATTTTCAGGCGGGCTGACTTTAAACTTAAACTGTTCCAAATGAACATCAAAAATTCCCACTAATGGACACCCCCCGGTCGAAGACTGGTTATACTGCAAGTATATATATATATATATATATATATATATATATATATATATATATATATATATATATATATATATATATATATATATATATAAAGAAAGAACACTAAGATATAAAATCCGGTGTTCTTATAGATATTTTTATTTTTACACAATAGTGCTCAATGTAAAAAATTAAACACCCTATTGAACACCCTACCACCCCTTGTCTAGATGAATGGATTTCTCGGTATCCTTGGAAACCCTCAATTATGAATCTTTGCCGTGCCTTGAAAACCGAAGATATAAAAAAATAAGTTACTCCAAAATTCGCTTGACGAAGAAATGAAACTAATGTCTTTAATTTGGTAACAAAATTGAATTCAAAGGCTTTGGCTTCCATTTTCGAAACATGGTTATCACTGTGTAGCGATAAAAACCATATTTTAAATAAATTAATATAAAATATATACACACATATATATATATATATATATGTGTGTGTGTGTGTGTGTTCGCGCGCTCGCGCGTGTGTGTGAGAGAGAGAGAGAGATATGCATATATGCGTCTTTTTGCCTGAGTGTGCCCACGTGTGCGCATATGCACGCGTCCATATGTTTATATATACCTATATATGTGTATATATACCTATATTTATCTCCATTCATACATATTGTACACTCACACTTGTTCATTCATATATTTTGCCAGAAAGAAGGCGGGACCAAATCCCTATAAGCGCGGAGTAAACAACTAAAACACGTTCTTTTTTTTTTTGTCACATGAATTCGTTACCAGGTTTAAGCTCACCTTTGATATTCGCCCGCAATAGCGAAATAGTTCTTATGCGTCAAGATACGGTAACCTGAAAAGTGACGACGGAGAGGCTGGGATGAAAGGTGGCGAAATTTCGCGAGAAAGAATAATTAGACAACTCGACCTGGCCACGTCGTCATGGTAACTGAACTGCTTCCCTCGCTCAGTGACATAGGTCGACAATATTGACAGCGGATGCGTGAGAAAAATGCGAGTGGGATGAACAGAAATAACGGAAATATATATATATATATACATATATATATAGCCGTCATTGACGTAGGCGGTCAAAATCTTGCTGATTTCATTCGCATTATAATGAGTGGATTTTATCGTTTTCCGAACACACTAGTCTGCTAGGGAAACAAGCCAATCCCTGTCGAGCACATTTACTCAGGCACATATGTGCTTGTTAAAATCCAGAGTCCGACAAGGGTTTATACTGAAGGTCTCTTAGTGGCTGTTTATGGGAGAAAGAGCGCAAGATATGATAATTAGTCTAAACAATGCCAGTACCATTACACCCTCAGTCAGGATGACTTGTGACCTCGTGCTGCAGAAACAATGGATAGCTTCCAAACATATCCGTCTACACAATTTCACTTAAAATGATTTAGTCATCCCTTTTATGGATTTCAGACGCTTTCCAAAGATATCGCCGAGTTTCGAAGGACTCATAGTCTGAAATCGAATTTTATAGGCTTGTTTCCTTGTATCCTTGTTTTTTCGATACATATTCCTGTGAGTAAATCATTGTCACGTATGCAGAAAAAGAAATAAGATAAAATGAAGTAAAAAGAACGACAGTTATTTTTATAGTAAACAAAAATCTGTCTATATTTCTGAGATGAGGCAGTATAATTACTTACATTATTTACATTATTCGGACTGTTATACTCATCTTCATTGCTATATTCACAACGTTTGGCCTCTATATCTCTGAGATGAGGTGTTATAATTACTTACATTATTTACATTATTCGGACTGTTATACTAATCTTCATTGCCATATTCACAACGTTTGGCCTCTATATCTCTGAGATGAGGTGTTATGCTTATATTATTTATATTATTCCGACTGTTATACTCATCTTCATTACTATATTCACAACGTTTCAGCCGTTGTACGCTTCGGCCTTCTTCAGGTGATTGGAATTTCGAGCCGAACGCTTTATTTCGTCCACCGTGGTAAAAATTGGCCTGGAATTGAACTCACAACTCTTTGGTCTAATCAATGAATCTAACCAACGTCTTTATCCACTGAGCCATGTGTCCTGGATGACTAGACCCCTAAAACGCTCAACGAACTGATCTGAAACAATTTTGTTTATTACAATTGATTCGCCAGCCAACTCGCTTCCTTGTAGCGCTTATCAACGATAATGAATTCTCGGACATTCACTTTGTAAGGTCCTCAAGGAGACATGGACTGGTGGATAAAGAAACCAGCAATATTGAATAAAATTATTTATATTTTTTTATTTTCATTTTATATATATATATATATATATATATATATATATATATATATATATATATTTGATATTTCAGATCTGCACCGATCTTCCGTCAGAAATAAATTAAATAACCTATTCTTTTGTAATAATTAACTAATCCAACAATTTATTGAACTAAGTAACTAATAATAACAAAACAAAAGTCATTGAAACAAAGCAAGTTTAGTCGACCAAAGATGACAATTCCAGAACAACATAACTATAAACAATTTTTTTTCTATCCTCTGCCAGCCGCTATGATGGAGAAAGCATTACCTCGAACCGTCGCCAGTGAGACACGCTGCAAGAGCCACTCCGTTTCGTGAGGCCCGTTCCTTAATCGCGACGCAATCGCGCCAATCCTCCGAAGGAACGCCATCGAACGAGGGCCAATAACCCCTGAAGTCTCCACTGCCACAGGAGTAAAAAAAATCTATCAGCAAGAGAAGAATATTTAGTTACTTTTTTTATCTCTGCGTCTCGGGCGACGAACCCCGGCTCAACCGCGGACCTTATCATATTACCGGCCGAAAATAAAATAAAATATTTTGAATAAAATATCTTTCTCCATAGGAGATCTCATATAAATTTGTATCAGTTCTTCAGTTGTGTGCCATGCGTAATACACGCTTAGGCGATCATGTATCTAAAGATACATGACCGTCTTTCGATACATGACTGACGAGGCAGATATTTTCCGCAGTAGGTTGCCATTTCTTTCTGCGGTAGACCAGTTGCCATCCAAGGCTATAGAACTCAGTCTGTCCTGCTATTTATCCATATCTGGTGTGTGGCGGGGAAAGAAGGGTATTAGCACCTAAGTGAATGGATAACGAATAGACCTCCTGTGGCAGGACGTCCGATTGCTTCAAGCCGGGATCGAAACCCGACTGATTTCATATCAGTCAGATATCTTACAGCATAAATTTGTATAATTCTGTAAAAAAATAAAACACCCCCAGCCAGCAAAAACACGAGCTTTTAAAAATTAAGTTTTAAGCTTTGGAGAAGACGTCACCTTTAACTGACTTAAATTCTAAAATTTATCAAACCCATTTCGCTTGACAAACCAATCACTTGCTATTGAGGATAACACCTGTCGTGACAGCCAAAAGTACTCGGTTGTCAACTTTGGACAGGTTAAAATATCTAATCCGGATTTAAAACACCTCAGTTGGAAAAAACTATATAAAAGATTGAAGTGACATACCTTTTCGGTGTCATTCCGTGACACCTGTTTCGATTCATTCTTGCTGCTTAAGTACGCACACACACACACACACACACACACACACACACACACACACACACATACACACACACACACACACACACGAACACGCACTGACATATATATATATATATATATATATATATATATATATATATATATATATATATATATATATATATATATATATGTAAGGATAAATCAAACGACCAGATATAAGCGACTGTACACGCGCGTGTTGGTGTGCATAGACAGAGAAGAAAATAAATAATCATCAATGCTCGATGTGATTAGACAGTGCAAAGTTATATATTAATAAATATACATATACAAATACCTACGTTGAGTTGTGAGCCTTAAGTTTCGCTGGTTTTCCCGCTCATCGAGCACAACGTATATCTTATATTTAAAAAAAAAAAAGGATATAAAAATAATTGTGCCCGATGAGCCGGAAAACCAGCGAAACTAATGTCGCACACCTAAACGTAGGTATTTTGATATCTATAGTTATATATATATATATATATATATATATATATATATATATATATATATATATATATACACTTACACACACACTATATATATATATATATATGTGTGTGTGTGTGTGTGTGTGTGTGTGCATGTGTGTGTGTGTGTTGAATATGTATGTACATATATATATTTAGTTGGATTGATGTTAGTTTGTGACCCTGGGTTTCACGCTATTTCCGATCGTCAGACAAACTGACGATCGCAGAGAGCGTGAAACCCAGGGTCACAAACTCACATCAAACCAACTAAATATGTCAGCTCTATCACTGATATTGAGCGCTTTCCAATAAGTACTGAGCATTATATAATATGTAAATAATATATATATATATATATATATATATATATATATATATTTACATATATATATATACACATTTCACATACACATTTCACATATACATATATGTATATATACATATATATATATATATATATATATATATATATATATATATATATATATAGATATATAGATATAGATATATATATAGAGAGAGAGAGAAAGAGAGAAATATAGTGGACTCTCCCGTCGTGTTCGCTGTATGTGGGTCGACCAGCTCAGTTCCTAGGAACCGACAGCCCATACACCAGCACATATGCTTTAATTATAACGGTGAAGGCTTTGTGCTGAACCAACCACAATTTTTGGAGGGCCGATTACAGAGACCTGGTGGACTATGTGCCACAAGGTCCACAAACGACCCTCCGCAGTTTTTTAATTCAGAGTTGTCCTTCTCCTCGACCAGTTGCCGTCCAAGGCTATAGAACAGTCTGTCCTTCTATCTATCCATAGCTGGGGGGAGAAGAAGAGGATTCACATCTTTCCCAAGGCTATTAGCACGTAAGTGAATGTAATGGATTCGACTAGAATTCGAACTCGGCTATCCGATTCTTCATTCCGAGTTATCCACTACTCTACCTTGCCTTCTTTATATATATATATATATATATATTTTTTTTTTTTTTTTGAACGATAAAAATTATTAAAAAAATTAATTAAGATCTAAAGTCATACTGGGTTGGAGATTAATATTCTTACGTTTTTATTATTATTATTATTATTTCATTAGATTCCTCGACTAGTTTCGGCCAACACGGCCATCATCAAGAGAAAAAAAATGTTTCTGCTTCCTGGTAGCAGTAAACTACAGAAATGAATGTCTTGATGGAGAAAATGAACTTTTGTCTGTAGTTTTCATTTGTTTTTTTATTTGTTTTTTTTTTATCTTTTTAACATGAGTTTATTAACATTCCTTGTGTTGGTCAAACAGTCTCTTTTAAGTTGTCATTTGAGATAAGAACTGGGTGCATTCATGCTAGTTTCTTTTTTCCCTCGGTCAGTTCAGCAGTTTTATTGGTACCTGGAGAGGGGATGGTAAGTGTGCGTGTGTGTGTTATTTAGTTTAGTGTGTGTGTTATTTAGTTATTTAGTCTTTGCTAAGTGTGTGTGTGTGTTGTTTAGTTTTTAGGTAGTGAGTATATATATATACATATTAATTAATGAATATCAACCGCTTAAAATTCCATAGGTAATAAAATTTCTTTTATGAAAGCTAAAAGAAATAACTTTCAGTCTTTCACACCTTCAATCAAAATATAAACGTAAAAGATTACTACAGGTTAAATTCAAGAAACTCTGAAATCTTTTTGAGGTAGTGGGAAAAAAGAAGTTGCAAATTTATGGTTATGCAATGGATGGGGGGGGGGGATAATATTAGGTTTGCGGGGAATAATATTAAGACCCTAGGATTTATTGAGCAGACTTTAAGGTTTGGGATGTCCTAATTTAATATACTGATTTCAGATTTAACTGGCTACATTAATATGTCATAAGTTCTTAATAAAATTGCCCAAGAAATTTAAAGTAAATTACCCAAGAGATTTGAATTAAATAATTATTAATTACTAGCAGCATGGCCCGGCGTTGCCCGGGCTTGATTCAAAAATCGTACGACACATACAGCAAACGCTATCACTTGATTTAAAATATTTTCGCCCTTCCTTGCCTTTAAAGGAGTGCCCTTTGCCGTGCTGATGTTGCTACATGCCTTACTTCTTGCCTATCTCAAACTGCGAATTTTTTCTAAGCTCTATACTAAACATTAAATCTGTTACGAAAAGAGAACTAAACAAAATGAACACAAAACGATCAGCTTTAAAAAAGGACTCGTAACTGGAAAAACCGAAGGAAAAATGAATGTTAACAACAAATACTTTTCACACCCAACCCAGTTCTGCGGAATCAGAATCCACGTTGAGTTTAAGCAAGCGAATGAGCCAATTGGTGTAAAGTGCCATGCAGATTTAAATTTTCCCACTTGTGAAGAATGCAGCTATCGATATTTTTTGCATACTAGCATTCTATTTAACATTCGTGTCAGTCATCTCTTGGCTCTCACGCTGGCCAATAGAAACTTCCTGCCTATTCGTGGCAGCCAGCTATAGGCTGTCACTCTGGCCAGTAGAAAATGGCCGCAAACTACATGAAAACTGCTGTAGAAGTATAAAAAATCGATTATTTCCACTATCGATGGGAGTTGGGAAATGCAAAGTCGGTCTTTTCCTTTTAACTAACTTGGAGCATGTGCATGTAAATGTTGGTGCAAATCCGTCGAAAATTGCGGCCGTGCATTCGTTACACACACACACACATCCTGCCTTTTATAGATAAAGATTTAGATAATCAGAGAAACTTAGTATATTTTAGTAATAAAGTATATTAAGAAACAGTCCTAAAATTCTATAAACTTGATGTATTTATTAAACTTTAACAGGATACTTTAAACCAAAATAAAATTAAAGGGGTAAGAATTAATTATCCAGTATATATCTACTAAAATTACGAGGTTAGTTAAAAAAGAATCCGAAATTATATATCTAGAGTCCTAAACTTCTATCCCTATATGTATTTATTAAATTTTATTAAGATACGAAGTACTAAACCAAGATAAAATTAATGCGATCCGAATTAATTCTCTTGGGTATATCTATTAAATTTACAAGTTTACCTAAATTATACCTCTACGATACACGTTTATATAGATAAACGACGTTTACCAGGCTCTTTATATATATATATATATATATATATATATATATATATATATATATATATATATATATATATATATATTTACGTGTGTATGCTGATTCATGGAGCAAACTAGCGGGGAAACGCAGGCTCACACGCCCACACAATTCATAGAAATGGAAATGGATTTTACAGTTCTCAGGGGTGATGTGTGGATAGGAGACATCTATCATCAAAACATCTGTCATCACCACCACTAAGACCAAACCTAATGATTTATTACCACTTAGAGGGAAACTCACTTTTACCAACAGTCGAAATAATGAGATGAAGACTTACTACAAATACAGAACATGAACGATGAAATATTAAAAGAACATAAGGAAATTTTATTCCTTTAGAAATTTATTCCGTTTATTTGCCTGAAGAAGGTCACGAAACCGGAAACACGTGTAGCAAAAATAAGAAGAACAAATTATATATATATACACTAAAATAAGTCAACATTATAACCAAAAACGTTTTCTACTTCTCTCTCTTTTAATATATATATATATATATATATATATATATGATAAAAATATAATTTCAATGTAAACTATATTCCTGGTTTAAAGGGGTCAATATGGTGGATAGAGAGTATGCAAATATAAAAGGGAGGTCAACACCTAGCGGTGACAGTCTGTTTCCTGATTAAATGCAGCTGTCAGGACTGTCGCCGCTGAGTATTGACCTCAATATACACCTATATATATATATATATATATATATATATATATATATATATATATATGCACATTTCATTAAAATCGACTGACAAGGTGCTTTTATTTAATTTTATATATAATTTCTCGTGCGATCTAATAATGTTTTTCTTTTCACATGATAAATTATATAAAAACTGTCCGAATGTTCTTTTTATCCGAGCGCTTTCGGCTATACATTTAGCCATTTTCAAGGATTATGTTTCAGCTATTAGAATTAGAAATAGTTTGTTATATGTATGTATTTCTAATTCTAACAGTTGAAATATAATCCTTGAAAATGGCTAAATGTATAGCCGAAAGCGCTCGGATAAAAAGAACATTCGGACAGTTTTTATATAATTTATCATCCGAAAAGAAAAACATTATTAGATGGCACGAGAAATTATATAAAAAACTAAATAAAAGCACCTTGTCAGTCGTTTTTAATGAAATGTGCATGAAAGAAGCATTGCTGCCTAAATACACAAATATATATATATATATATATATATATATATATATATATATATATATATATATATATATATATATATATATATATATATGGGAAGAAATATAGTCTTAAAGTGTGCTATATTTATGGGATAAAGGGCTCAATATCAGAGATAGAGCGTGTGTAAATATAAAAGTGAACATAGACGTCAACACTTAGAGGCGACAGTCTGTTTCATGCTAGATGCAATCGTCGGGCCACGATTGCATCTAGCATGAAACAGACTGTCGCTTCTATGTTCACTTTTATATTTTTACATATATATATATATATATATATATATATATATATATATATATATATATATATATATATATATATATATATGTATGTATATTTGTGTGTGTGTCTGTGTGGTAGGGTCATAGAGGTAGTTAATTTACATAGTAAAAGTGTAGGGTTGTTTCATATATAAATTCCCATTACTTATATATTTTTGTCTTGCATATTCATTAATTAACAGTAACGTTTAATGCGAATGGTTTTGTACTCTGAGAACGAAAGATAAAGCAAACTAAATTACATTTGAAAGATCGTTTGCATTAATCCTACTAAATGCATTTAGCAACTTTTCTTTTTAATTAGAAAGCGAGACGAAGCAACATTAATTGGACTGAAAACAGAATCTGTCTGAAATTTCTGTTAAAAACAAAAAAAAAACTATTTTTAATTTAATTCACTATGTACACCATTTCATTTTGTTCCAAATTTTCTTCCTCTTCGCTTGGAATTCTGGTAATAGACGCCATTCTGCTTGTCTACCATGTTTCCTGCTATACATGTCGCCATTATTTTCTCACCGTATTTCGTTCAAAGAAATTTATATGTCTAATTATTTAGCCAACAACTTATGAACTTACACAACCTTTTGGCGAAAACGTGTATTCCATTAAAAAAACACAATTAGATTTTGTTTTCTTCGAAGAATTCTCTGAAAGTGTCACAACCGCTAAGAAGTAAATTAATGTTCCATAGACTGTGACAATTATTTGTCTACACGTAATAATTCTTTCAAATAAAATTCTAATATAGAAAATCTTTGCATACTAGCTTTAAGAATATTTATTACGTACGTGTAATTTTAAAAGTACTGAAGTTTACTTTTTTTAATCATTTTACTACAAGCAAGGCAATAAAGCCACTAAGTTGCAATGCTTGACAATGCTTCAGCTAAACAAAATTCCAGATAATATTAGTATTGTATCCTGTCGGCACTCGGACATTTTTTTAAAAAACAACTGGAAGAATAAACATAACCGGCGATTTTTATAAAACTGATTCTGAATTTACAAAGGCCTTAAAGCATCGAAAAATATCGAATCGCGGACCAGATAAATAGAATCAAGGCGTTGTCTCTGTTCCAGCAGTCGAATGCCGGCACACGGTTCCAACCATTATTGCCAGCCGCAGCTCCAGTAGCGCTCCAACCGCAACCATACTCTCAAGCAGCAAAGATATCCGAAAAACTATACCTTTCAGTACAATACTCTTCACCGATTACAAAACTGTCCTTTTCAGTACAATACTCTTCACCGATTACAAAACTGTCCTTTTCAGAACAACGCTCTTCACAGATTACAAAACTGTCCTTTTCAGGACAACCCTCTTCACCGGATACAAAACTGTCCTTTTCAGGACACACGCTCTTTACATATTGCAAAAGTGTCCTTTTCAGGACAACGCTCTTCACAGATTGCAAAACTGTCCTTTTCAGGACAACGCTCTTCACAGATTACAAAACTGTCCTTTTCAGGATAAAGCTTTTTACCGATTACAAACCTTTCATTTTCAGGACAACGCTCTTCGCCAATTAGAAAACTGTCCTTTTCAGGACAACGCTCTTCACCGGATACAAAACTGTTCTTTTCAGGACAACACTCTTTACAGATTGCAAAAGTGTCCTTTTCAGGACAACGCTCTTCACAGATTACAAAACTGTCCTTTTCAGGACAACCCTCTTCACCGGATACAAAACTGTCCTTTTCAGGACAACGCTCTTTACAGATTGCAAAAGTGTCCTTTTCAGGACAACGCTCTTCACAGATTACAAAACTGTCCTTTTCAGGACAACGCTCTTCACAGATTACAAAACTGTCCTTTTCAGGATAAAGCTCTTTACCGATTACAAAACTTTCATTTTCAGGACAACGCTCTTCGCCAATTAGAAAACTGTCCTTTTCAGGACAACGCTCTTCACCGGATACAAAACTGTTCTTTTCAGGACAACGCTCTTTACAGATTGCAAAAGTGTCCTTTTCAGGACAACGCTCTTCACAGATTACAAAACTGTCCTTTTCAGGATAAAGCTCTTTACCGATTACAAAACTTTCATTTTCAGGACAACGCTCTTCGTCAATTAGAAAACTGTCCTTTTCAGGACAACGCTCTTCATAGATTACAAAACAGTCATTTTCAGGACAATGCCTTTCAGCAACTACAAAACAGTTTTTTTTTTTCAGGACAACACTCATGGCAATGTAGAGATATTTTTTGCCTAGAGAACTGTAACCTTATTTTTATTGATGTATTTTCGTTAAAGATAATAAACTTGGCAATATATTTTTCTTATCAAGTCTGTGGTGAATATGAAATAAAAATAACTCTGGATTTCCTCCCACTGTTTTCAAATTTGCAAGTCTGTGCGAAAACTTATTTTGACCAATAGAAAAAGGGATTAGCTCCAGACTGAAGAAAAGACCAAGGCAAAATTTAACGAGGCTATATGAAAATTTATTTTCACCAGTGGAAAAGGGAGCGGTTTACAAACTGAGAAAAAAGTAACGGGCCCATGTAAAATCACCTTTTGATATAAACAGGCAACAAAATTTGTATCAAAACAGAGAGAGAAAAAGCAGAAAGAAGCATGAGGAAGAGTTCCACACGTTTGAATAACGCCGGTGTCAAATCACACGTTGATATATTGTGAGCCTCTAATGAGAGCAGGGCAATTTTAAAGAACTCTATTAATGTTAAAAGCTAAGTACCTTAAAATATACCTTTTCATTCATGGTGGATACAACCGTATAACTTTTATGTGAATAATGAAATCTCTCAATTTGTTTTAAACAATTGGGAATATTACTTTGTGTCCGATGATTTAATTTGAACATTTTCTCTTCTTTGACATCGAAACTACGAGCTTTCAATATCTGATTTCTTTTTCTGAAATAAGCTACTGACAATTTCAAATGCATAAATTTGTAAATAGATGCTTTATCTTGTTTCGTTAAATATAAGACGCATTTCATTATCCCCCAACTATTCGTTTTGTTTCTTGCTGGCTTTAGTCGCACAATATACTAGTGGGCCAATATATCACTCGTAATACTATTTGTGGAAATAAAGCAATCGGAATGAAGAAAATATAAATCCTCGTCAATAAAAATATGTAATGAGTTATATAGGAATAAAGTGACGCTGCCGACACTTGAGTTTGAACGTAGATCGCCAGTGAGCAAACACAAGCGATCCCAATATGGAATTAAGTAGACCACGTGACCATAGAGGAAACGCATACATAAGAAGTGTCGTGACGTCCAATTGATCGTTATTTCTATTTTATCCTCGTTTACTATTCGGATCTATAGTTCTAGTCTATCCTCTATTACTATACGGAGCGCTATTCTCTACTCTATTCACTATACTATTTCTCTATTCGGATCATTATTATTATTATTATTCGAGGTATTATCGAGCAAGTACTATTAGTGCGAGTGATATTCAAAGTCGTCTGACACCAGTATTGTTCAATGTCATTACTATAGATGTATCTGCGATTACAAAGTCTCTACTACAAGGGGCATCACAAAAGTGTAGTTAATTGTCTTACTCTGGATGCGGATGTAGTTTATCGTTTTACTCCGGACGCGGATGTAGTTTCTCGTCTTACCCAGGACGCGGACGTAGTTTATCGTCTTACCCAGGACGCGGATGTAGTTTATCGTATTAGTCAGGACGCGGATGTAGTTTATCGTCTTACTCAGCACGCGGATGTAGTTTATCGTCTTACCCAGGACGCGGATGTAGTTTATCGTCTTAGTCTTAGTACTATTAGTGCGAGTGATATTCAAAGGCGTCTGACATCAGTATTGTTCAATGTCATTACTATAGATGTATCTGCGATTACAAAGTCTCTACTACAACCGCCATCACAAAAGTGACAACGAATATTCGTTGGCATTACAAAATAACATATGATAATGTTTTTTTCAATCAAAATTCCAAATTTTTTTTTCAACTACTATTGGAAGTAATGTAGCTGAAAAGAAGATGAAAGAACTGTGAGCTAAAATATAATAATGGTTGCCGATGCTTCAAGGAATTAATTAATTAAACGATAATTCTGCACCTGAAATAATCAGTCATAAAATTCTCTTTATATTTCAAATAATCCTCCAGAAAATAAATCAATTAATTACACACACTCCAATAGTCTGGTACAAGCTTTGATTATAGCTTTGTTTTGGTTTATTTTACGGTATATCACCCCCAATGGGTTATTTAATGCCGACAAGATTTTTATTGCTGCTAATATTTATTAGTCAAAATTGTATCGCTGGTAATAATTTTTTTCCTTTAAAAAATCATTACCGGTATAATTTTTGTATAAATGTGTTGCTGGTATGAAAACGCATATTTACACTTTCATAACGTTTTGACCCCAGTTTGGCGGGGGTTAACTATTTGCCAATAACAGGTGCTACCACCCCATGCCAAGGAACAACTAATTAAGAGGTGGTTCCACGCTCCTCAAAACTTCTTGATAAGAGGTTTTGCTGTTGGACGCGGATATAGTTTATCGTCTTACCCAGGACGCGGATGTAGTTCATCGTCTTACTTAGGACGCGGGTGTAGTTTAATGTCTTACCCAGCATGCGGATGTAGTTTATTGTCTTAAAAAGGACGCGGATGTAGTTTATCGTCTTAGCCAGGATGCGAATCTAATTTATTGTCTTAACCAGCACTCGGATGTAGTTTGTCGTCTTACTCAGAACGCGGATATAATTTATTGTCTTACCCAGGACTCGGATATAGTTTATCGTCTTACCCTGGACGCGTATGTAGTTTATCGTCTTACCCAGGACGCGGATGTAATTTCTCGTCTTAACCAGGACACGGATGTAGTTTATCGTATTACCCAGGACGGGTTTGATTATAACAACAATAAATATGAAACCAAAGCAAGGAGAATATAACCTATACCAACCTAACCATATATCTATCGCAGACAGGATAGAGAGTAGATAAATGTTAATCTCTAAATGGGCACCTAAGAACTGAATTGGTAATAGTCTACAAGATTATCTTCTTTTCTTTCTCTTTTTTTTATCGCTGTTGTATTTGTAGAGACATTAGAATTGTTATCTTGTGATATTTGCTTAACTTTGTATCGGAGAAACCAACACAATCGAAGCCAGCAACAAAGATCGAACGCATTAGTAATGTCAATGAAGAATAGATTCAGCAATACTTACAATAACTGGGTGTTTTTTTTTTTACTGGTGTTTTTTCAACTTGTACTTTCTACAATAAAATGTCAGTGAGAGAGACAACAAAACGTTAGATAAGCAGAAGTGTCTGTGTAAGTCAAATACATTTAAATGAATGACAACGCAGCAAAAAGCCATGCAGATTAGCGTCAAATCGAAGTAAAATAAAACGAAAACCTTCAACACAAAATGGCGTCTCGGAAAAATGAATAAGTAGGGAGAATTTTTTTAAAACTTGAAAATGTCTTCGAAGCTGAAAAGGACAAAGGCAGCTTCCGTTCAGTATACTATTGTAACTATTCAAACGCATTCATTTAAAACATACGCAGGCATATATATATATATATATATATATATATATATATATATATATATATGCAATAGAATTTTTTTGAGATTTGAATAATTTCACATAATAATTAATCGAGTCTAGACAAATAATCCTCAAAAATGCAAAAAGCATAGGCCGGCCGTTTTGTCCTTTTTTCTGGGACTCATTAGCAGTGCGTATCCACTATCAAGAATCGAACCCGGACCGATACGATACAACGCAAACATCTTACCACTCGGTGACAAAGAGGAAACAAAGTAAACTCAATATAGCGCAGCTGCTTCTAATTCCGGTGGTGATCCACATCCAAGTATACATACCCCACCGGAATCGGCCCCAAGAACAACGTATCATTACGGTATGGGTTTGATTCTTGGTAGTGGATGCAGACTACTGATGAGTCCCAAATAGGATGAAATGGCCGTCCAGTGCTTTTTGCATTCTGTTGACGATTCTTGTTCTAGATTCGACGAATTAATTTGTGAAATATATGTCAATATTTCTGAGATGAGGCATTATGTACATAATTTACATTATTCGGACTATTGTCCTCATCATTATTGCCATATTTATCACAACATTTCGACCATTGTACTGTGTGGCTTTCTTCAGGTGGTTGGAATGTCTATTTCGCTCGCTGGGGTAGACTATTCTAGTCCAACGTTATCGGTTATCTCCTGTTAATTATCCAAGTTCTCTACTGACTTAGCCAGGTATTGAACTCATAACTCTTAGATTCGTGTCCTCCCTAACCAGCGTGGCAGGTGTCCTTAAGTAAATCTGTATATGAATTTCTGGAACTTATAAAATTGACGTCTTCCGCCATCATTTTTTTACCAGAGCTCATATTGCAAAATAAAGGGTTCAGTTCGACATTCCAACCACCTGAAGAAGGCCGGGGCGTACAACGGCCGAAACGTTGTGATAAATATGACAATAAAGATGAGGACAATAGTCCGAATAATGTACATAGTGATATATATATATATATATATATATATATATATATATATATATATATATATATATATATATATATATATATATTAAAGTAAAACAGATCACTTTAAGGCTCCATTGTAATAGTTTATTTCACCAAGGATTTTTAACTGTCCATGGATCTTCATATATATATTCCAAAAATATAACATAAGCATGTTAGGACATCACTACAAAAATATCCATTTTCTTTCAACACTTCCGGTGTCGTATAAAGTGATGATGTTGATTTCAGAATAAAGAGTTTTTAAAAATTCAAATCCAACCAAACTTATCTTAATAAGGTAAACATTGTTACGTAAGCACCAATGACCAATCACAAGAATGAACTTGGAATCACTTAATTTATTCAGTTATTGATAATCTGTTTCGTACAAACAAAGAAGCAAACAAAAAACTTGGCAACGTGAACCTAAATATAATTAATTAATGTGTTAATGTAAATCTTAGACTAAATTAGGAATCATTATAACTAATTTACATTTATATATACATACATACACATACACATACACACACACACACACACACACACACACACACACACACACATATATATATATATATATATATATATATATATATATATATATATATATATATATATATATATATATATATATAAGCGTATTTCAAATCGGTATATGTGTAAGTATGCCTGCTGGTAATCGCAAATAAAAATAAAATAAATATGACAATGAGACATTTTTTTTATTTCAAATATGGCGGAGATGAATGTGCGTTCAAAATCAATATTTGGAACGCATGCGCATTCAGCGACCGGTTTTCATGTATCAACGTGATATTATGCAAATATTTTATTTTCAAAAGGGATCCTTTAGTGCAGTGTATTCTTGAAATTGCGAATGAGTGGCCCGGAGCAGATTGAAAATGTTTTGCGCGCGAATGAACTTCGCATCACTTAATTTTATCAGTTATTGAGAATTTGTTTCGTACTTAAAAACAAAGAAAGAAGGAAACAAAAAACGACACCCCCCATCCCGGCAAGCAAACCCCAAACACGCAAGCAAAAAATGAAATATTACAACTTCGGTCCGTAATAACTTTATCAATTTCTTTATCTCACCAAATATTCGACCTCAATTTGAATTCTAGAGATTAAATTCACATCTCTTTGTTACTTCATTAATACCCATAGCAATATTTATTCTGTGCTATACAGAAATGTGGCACGAGGCCTAATGGGGGTTGGGGAAAGGATGGTCTTCTTCTGTCTTAACTATAACTTAGCTAGCCGGAAACACTGACCCAATCGTACGAACAATATTCCATACACCAAAACAACACATTCATACGTACCTTTCTTACTACAACCACCATAATGCCTCACTGTCTCTATGTAAATACTAACTAGTTCCCATATTTACAATTCTTTGTCTGTGGGGGCAGGGAAAAAAATAACAATTCTAAAAACTACCCCAATGATTATTTACAATGTGTATACAAATCTATCTACAAGAAACTAAAGAAAATATTGTTAGTAATAAAAAAAAAAACACAATCATTAAATGTGGCAGAAATATCGGTTCACCGGCCGAAAACTATGCGGGACTATAAGAGTACCCATAGCAAGGACGAGAAATCTCGCCATTGAGAATTTTGGAATGTCCTTCATAACAAAATATACACGTAATCTAAAAGTAGACTACTTTTGAGTATTTATTTATACATTTATTTATATGATTCACTGCGTCGTGCGACACAATTTTTCTCTCCAAAAAAATATCTGATATATCTATAAGTCTAAAATTCTTCCGTGGTTAGATCATTTCTGCCACATATTGTCCGGTGACCCTGCTATTTACCTTGAGCTCCTTGATAAAATCCAATGTAGAATCAGCAATATTATTGGTCCTGATATGGCAACTCAGATTCAGTTAATTTCCCACCGTTTTACGGGTGCATTTCATTGTCTTTTTTATAAATACTTTCATGGTAAATGTTCGAATAAGCTCTTCTCTATGGAACCTAGGCTTTTTTAAATTTAAACGCAATACCAGACTGGCGTCAAGATATCAATTTACAGTTGAGCTGGCGAGATGCATCCGTAAGTTCTATACTAACAGTTTATTTTCTCACACTTCTCGCTTGTGGAACTCCTTTCCGGGTCTATGCTTTCCAGCCAACTTTAATCTGTAAAAATTTAAATGCAATGTCAATCGCTATCTACTGTCCTCCTGATTGCGCTTACCTCTTCTTGCTCATTATTAATGTTTCTGTTCCTAATTCTTCCACCCCTTGTGTCTTAGTGGTTTTACTGCCTTACTCACAGAACTCCTTTCCGGCTCCATGCTTTCCAGCCAACTTGAATCTGTAAAGATTTAAATGCAATGTCAATCGCTATATACTGTCCTCCTGATTACTCTTTCCTCTTCCCGTTCCTTATTAATATTTCTGTTCCTAATTCTTTCACACCCTGTAACTCGTTGTGTCTTAGTGGCATTACTGGCTTACATGGAGTGATACCGATTTAAAAAATACTACAACACCTATAAACGCGTTGGGTTCCTTTTAAAAGCAGTACGTGATAAAATATTAATAATTTTATTATTAATTACACATATTTTCCATTGTATTTGCAATAAAATTTATTGCAATAATTATTATTACTCATATTATACAATATTACTTAGATCAAACGCAATAATAAATTCACAAGAAAAAGGTTTAATTTATGTAGAATGGAATTGCAAACATAATAATAATAAACTGACATAACTCTTCCATTCACGGATTGACAAATTAATACCCATTTTATTATTCATCATTTTTAAAATTGAAGGTTATTCAAAAAATATTCCTAATAAATTAAGAAATGTAAAAGTTTTCAGAATATGTGAAAAAAAAAGAAGTCTCTGATACGCAGATCAACAAATAAAGACAAAACATTCAATATATTAAAATTATTAATATGTTATTACTGAAATAAATGTAATAGTTTTAACAATTTATATATTAAATTACGCATAAATATCACGAAAAAAAAACAAACAAACAAAAAAACAGCTATCGTCTGCTTAGGGCAGTGGTTTCCAGCCTTTTTTACATGGCGGCACACTATTGAGTTCTTTAAATTTTCGCGGCACACCTATCACAAAAAATAAATATTTTCCACTCATAAAGCCTTTTTGCAATAAAATAATAAAAAACAACTTGTCCATATTTAAGGGTAAATTGAATCTAAAATTTAAAAAAATAAATCTAAAAGAATTTTTATTATATTTAATTTGTTTTTTGTTTGTCTTACTAAAACTTTAATTTACAACGCCTAAATATTTAAATAAAAATATGTACAAAGAATCTGTAAATATTGTGAACGAGATATATAGACGATATAAACTGGTGATAAAACAATACCTAAATCTTTAACGATTCCGATTCCTAATTGAAAAGATTAAAAATGGTTAGGAAAGGTAAGAAAATGTTTGGGAGTTAGAAGCATTACGTAAAACCTCACATAGTACAGTTCTGTGTTACAAGTTTTTGTCTTACAAACTGTGTATTTCGGAATCGTTTTGGTATCGAAATCGGGTCTGAATTATTCAGCTCTGATGCCGATTCCCGATACTTTGAAAAACTCCTGATATTCCGATTAATCGTCCCATGACTAATATAAACCATAATAACGCTTACCAATTCGTATGCGCGAAACGTTTAGATTCCAGAAATTCGGCGATTTTGAATTGAGCGGTGTCATCATGATTAAGAAAGTGAATGTCTTTATGAAACAAAATGAAATTAAATGGCTTCTAGGTATTATCTCTTCGCGGCACACCAGTAATCATTCCGCGGCACATTAGTGTGCCGCGGCACAGTGGTTGGGAACTACTGGCTTAGGGCGATTCATTTTTATTGAAATAACAAATCATGTTGATTCATTTTTCTTCATTTAGTTTCAATTTTTTTCTCATTTTTTTTCGAAATCATAATATTTATCTTTTTATTATACATACGTCTTTCTCCGTCACATTTATTTGAAACTACGTAACGGCGGCAAAACAGTGTGCATCTATTTTTTTTATTTACGATCAAGTAATGTGACAAAATTTGTCAGTCATACAGATAACGTTTTACACTGATATGCCCACATAAACTCTTCACCTATCAGGTACTTGCCAAACATCCGATATCATTTTTATTAAAAAAATGTCCTAATCTAATGTATTGAATATATGTTGTGCTATGCATATTGAAATTTATTTATTAATGTTGTTAAAATCGATTATAAACGCTTATTCTTTTTCGTATCGATAATATTTGGAATCTAGGATATACAGTTTTCTTCATATACGCAGATTGATAAAGGATCGTGTATCGAAAATAAATATTGAATTTCCCACTATTTACATTGTCCTGTCAGGGTCACATGGCACAGTGCATAAAGGCGTTAGTTAGATCCAGTGACAGGACCCAAAGTTCAATTAAGGCGATGGAGAACTTGGAGAGGGGAATTAACAGGAGATAACTGATAACTGACATTCATTAGACATGGCACGTGAAACTCGAACAGTCTACGCCAGCGAATGGAATAAAGGGCTAAGTTCGACATTCTAACCACCTGAAGAAGGCGGGAACGTACAATGGCCGAAACGTTGTGATAAATATGGCAACAAAGATGAGGACGATAGTCCGAGCAATATAAGTAGTAGATAATACCTCATCTCAGAAATATAGACAGATATTGAATTTTCTATTAAAAATGCCATAAGAACAGTAAAAACAGTCCCTATTTAATAAACCCTTGGATAATTTTAATTCTATTTGGTACTGCACTCGGCAGGTGTTCAAGGAAGAATATGCTCCTAAGTTGATTGACGTATTATGGATAGTTTAAGCTGAATCTCGAGAGTCCACATTCATACATACAAGATTAGCGTTTTAGTATTACATCGATTTGGAATTATACGCTACAAGAAATATTGTATCTTAGAATTTTGTTAAAAAATCTAAAACATTTTATTAAATTTATATAAAAAAAATTATTTAAAATAACTAAATTTTTGTCATGCCTCGTTTTCCGAATGTACTCCCTTTGCGTCTTAGTAGCGTTTTTGCCTTGAAATGATATGAAATGATAAAAATAAGAAAACCTACTCTTATGTTCACACAACAACCTCCTTCAGAAACCCTTTACTTAGAGAGACTCTTGGTATAATATTGGTTGAATATCAGTAAAAGAAAAGGCTGACAGGTTTGAATCTTTGCTTTTTACAGCATAGGTCAGTGTTCGAACAAAGGAAAATGCTACGATGTGGAGGGTTGATTTTGAAAACAAGCAGGTCATATCCAAATCGGGAAATGAGCAAAAGACAATCTTGTAAGTTTAATATCATCCCTGATGATTTGTGGTTAGATATATTCTATCTTGCTTTACTCCATATATAGATATACAAAGATACAGACAAGATGATGTTGTCTATTTCGCTTCCGGCTGTCAATACTTAGACTGCATCATTTTTTTTTATTGCTTCCTCTTGCTCGTCAGCAATAGTTCTTATACTTTTCTTCGTTTGACATTCTCCAGCTAATCCTCTTTGCGTATATCCCGTCTTTCCTACTTCATTTCTCCTCGGCTTTCACATTGAGACAGGAAGCAGACGATCTTTTAATACGAAGGAAATTACAATGTCCAAAATAACTGTTTTGTTTAGCGATGTCCCGTCACTTGTAAGGATTAACTCCGAATTAAAAAGACACATACGTTGGCTTGCCGCCTGGTTGAAATTCTTAGATATTTCCTGCCAGTATCAAAGGTCTGTATTCGAGCCAAAGTAACAACTTTTTCCTTGAAAGCTGATCTTTAGGAATGAATAACATTCGATAAATACTTGTTAAAACTCAAATTTTACAATATTTCGAAGTCGTCACTTGCCAAACTCTAGCAGGTCCAATCTGTGGATAAGTGAGGCAAGAGATGTCTCCAAAACAAAACTACTATTATTTAGTCATCATAGACGAACTTTTAATCTGATGCTAACCTTTATCATATCAACTCTTTGGTCCTTCCTGGCTTACGTTTTCTACTGACATGAAGCGGGGTGATTACATTGAAGCAATTTCAAAATCTATTTTTTTTTAAATCATTTCACCCCTTAGCAAGGCAATAAAGCAGCTAAGACACAAGGAGTTACTGATTGCTAAGAGAGTATGAAAAAATTAAACAGAAAGAACAATAAAAGAAAAAAAAATTAAGATAGAGTTTCACATTGTATTTAATTTTTTGAAAATCTATATTGAGTGATAATCAAGAATCCGGGAGAGAGTTCTACAAACGAGAAATGTGATAGTAGAAACCCTTAGCATAGAACTTACGGTTGCATCTAGTCATTTCAATTTTAAAATGATGAGACCTTGCCGCCAATCTAGTACTGCGCTTAAATTGATAAAGTCTAGGTACCATATAGGAAAGTTCATGAGAACAATTACTATGAACGTACTTATAGAAAAAGTAGAGGAAAACTACATTACGGTGATGGGAAAGTGACCAGAGCCGAGATGCCAAGCCAGGAAGAACAACATTGCATATTCGTCTTCGGATATTATCAATAATCTGTAAATGCATAGCAGGAGCCCCAGGTCATATATGGTAGCCATTTTCCAAGCACTATTATTTGGTCTAATGTGTCGTGCCACATAGTTCTGTTCGTCCGATACATCTTGCATATTAATAAATCTACCATTCGTCCATGAATTGCATATTTCCGCCATATCTGCTCTGGCACTTCCGCTACATATCTGGAGATTTTAGATAACATCCAAAAAAGGATCTGTAAGGTTATCGGTCCTGACCTGGCATCTCGGCTTCAGTCACTGCCCCACCGTCGTAACCTGGCTTCCCTCTGTCTTTTCTAGAAATATTTTCATGGCAGTTGTTCTGATGAGCTATCCTTTTTGTCGCCTCGATAGCATTAATTTAAGCGTGCTACTAGATTGGCAACAAGGCCTCACCAGTTTAATATTAAAATAGCCTTGATATAACCGCAAGTTCTATTCTAATAGTTTCTTCTCTCGCACATTTGGCCTTCCGTTTTTTTTCTTGCCAGTCACCAACACCGGGAAAATATTAAATGCAACGTCAATCACCATCTTTTATCTTCCTGTAACGTTTCCTATTATTGTCCTTTTTCTTCTTTAAAGTCTTCTCATTCTCTTTCGCTCCCAGGAAGCCCTCACATCGTAGTGGCATTCTCGCCATCTTCTGTCATCGTAAAATCTGTTCTTTTATTGTCCTTTTTCCTCACTAAAGTCTTCTCAATCTCTTTCACTCCAAGTTACCTCTCTTGTATTTGTGGCATTATCGCCATCTTCTGTCATCCTGAAACCTGTTCTTTTATTGTCCATTCACCTCGCTAAAGTCTTCTCATTCTCTTTCACTCCCTGTAACCCCTTGCGTCTTAGTGGCATTATCGCCATCTTCTGTCTTCCTGAAACCTGTTATTTTATTGTCCTTTCTCTTCACTAAAGTCTTCTCATTCTCTTTCACTCCCTGTAACCCCTTGCGTCTTAGTGGCATTATCGCCATCGTCTGTCATCCTGAAACCTTTTCTTTTATTGTCATTTCTCCTCACTAAAGTCTTCTCATTCTCTTTCAATCCCCGTAACGCCTTGCGTCTTAGTGGCATTATCGCCATCTTCTGTCTTCCTGAAACCTGTTCTTTTATTGTCCCTTCTCCTCGCTAAGGTCTTCTCATTCTCTTTCACTTCCCGTAACCCCTTGTGTCTTAGTGGCATTGTCGCCATCTTCTGTCTTCCTGAAACCTGTTCTTTTATTGTCCTTTCTCCTCACTAAAGTCTTCTCATTCTCTTTCACACCCAGTAACCCCTTCCGTCTTAGTGGCATTATCGCCATCTTCTGTCTTCCTGAAACCTTTTCTTTTATTGTCATTTCTCCTCACTAAAGTCTTCTCATTCTCTTTCACTCCCAGTAACCCCTTGCGTCTTAGTGGCATTATCGCCATCTTCTGTCTTCCTGAAACCTGTTCTTTTATTGTCCCTTCTCCTCGCTAAGGTCTTCTCATTCTCTTTCACTCCCTGTAACCCCTTGCGTCTTAGTGGCATTATCGCCATCGTCTGTCATCCTGAAACATGTTCTTTTATTGTCCTTTCTCCTCACTAAAGTCTTCTCATTCTCTTTCACTCCCTGTAACCCCTTGCGTCTTAGTGGCATTATCGCCATCTTCTGTCTTCCTTAAACCTCTTCTTTTCTTGTCCCTAATGTTTTCTAATTATCTTTCACCCTCAGTATACTCCTTGGTTATTTGTGTCAGTTTTGGAATTTTAAATTCTGTGTTACAAAATATAAACGGATATCATGTTTATGTTTGGGTTCCATTCGAAAGCTCTCCCATTTCATAGATGCAATATACAAATTAAATAGCCTGTATTCCAACATCCGATAAAAAAAAATCTGAGAACCAAAACAGTTCCGGTCCGAAGAATTTCAGATAAACGATTTTCAACCTGCATAATTAAAGCCATAAGTATAAATAAAGTTTTATCTTTAAAATGACAGAATATATTAATATTGATAGAATATTAAATGTAGCAACATACTTTTCTAAAGCAACCGAATACATTAAATGTAAAAGAAAAGGTGTATTTGGACAAAATTAAAAAGGTTTTATTTTTAGAATTCAATGCTCCTTCCGGATTTAGAAAACACGACGCCGGTTGAAACAATGCCTTAGGAAGAAAGGAGAAGTGTTAGACGAATCGGTAAGCAGCGCGCTAAAACAGTCAGCAAAGGAAAACAGTCTTTTAGCGACAAGTGACATTCAAGGGAGTTGGAGAAAAACGAAGAACGCGTGATTCAACGGATATGTGACTCTCTGTCTTCTTCTATCACTTATGCTGACAAATTAACAGATTTAATAGAATCGAAAGAAAATTCTCTTTCCCCAATAAAATTTTTATGATTATCTTACAAAAATATTCTTATAAAAAAACACATTTTTACAAAAAGAAGCTTTTCTTGTCTTCGTTCAAAACTTGTAATGACCTGTTTTTTTTCTCATTACGATAGAGGCCATTGAACGCCACAGATTTATTTTAATCTATTAAATGTTAAAATGTAAATTAGTAGAGGGGTTTCTATCTAGATGTTCCCCGATTTGAGTTCCTATTATTCCTTTTAGACTGACTGCCAACCAAGGCAAAAAAACTAATTTATCCTGTTTTTTCACCCATTAAATAATGTAATATTTAATGTAAATAGGAGTTTACCAGTACTAGTACCCAGCCTAGCACCAACATTATATAATATTAAATGTAAATTGGGGTGTTTATATGCAGTGTTAAGGTGTTTGCCATGATAAAGCCTACCCAGGTACAATAGGCTACCAGTACTTGCACTTACACTAACTCCATAATATTGTAATATTAAATGTAAATGAAAGTAAAAAAAATAAAGGGCGTAGCCACTCGAATCCAAGGATGTCAGTCTATTAGGGCGGCTAGCTAATCCCCATTGCAGACGTCTTTTCAGGGACATTTATGCTTGTTCAAGACCCACGGAACCCACCTATGGTTTATACTGCAACTATGAGTTTCTGGGAGATAGCGCGGACAACGGTCTTAACATAGTTATCACGCTCAAACATTCTGATACGATGACAGCTAATGACGTCTCCCGAGGGTTTCTTTTAGTCAATTTCACTCACAAATTTTGGGTCAACTCGTGGTATGTTTCTTAGACCCTTTCCAAAGTTGCCACACCTCCAGACCGATAACATCAAGAAATCACCTTCTTGACAAATCGACTATGGGGAGATTCGAAATCGGGTCTCATGGTCAGAAAACGAACGTTCTATCCACTCGGCCATAAAATATAAATAGGATAGGTTTATATAAAAACCTGATGTAACACTAGCTCCTGATTTCATTTATTACGCCCAGAACTGTGACGGTATTTACACATTCAATATTTTCAGTGGGGTTAAAATATCGTTAAATAAAACTTGACTTTTGATTAAGCTTATAAATCATGAAAACGCATCGCTACATTCTGTTATTTTTTTTTATCTTTTTCATGGGGTTATGTGACCGCCGAATAGCAATATCAAATGGCCACGTTTCAGAAATACATTATCAATAACTTACCTTTCTGTTTATTAATTCGGAGATATTTTTATACTAATGTTTACCCACCCCGAGACCCAAGAGCCACTCAAGCAGAAGGCTAGTATATAGCATTGGGTGAGCGTAAGAAAAGGCAAAATGTTAAATAGTCCAGGTGCTATGTAGATAATACTTAACTTGTTGTGATTAGGAAAACATTCTGCCATGAATCTGTTCCGACAAAGCAACTGTTTTTTGTGGGGGGAATCTCTCCTAGTGTAATTTAATCCTTACTTATGCAATACGATGGGATTGTGGATGATTCATTCTTGATTACGTGGCAGGGCGGGTTCAGTTGTAAATTGTTTAACTAGTGGAACTAAGGAATCTCGCTCGCTTGAACATTTTACATGGAAATAAGGGTAGATTAGCCGTAAGCATGTGATGTTTCCTCTGTGAAAAGGGTGTGTATGGAACCCGGTTTTAGAATTGTACTAAAATGTTAAAGATTTAAGTTATATCATTAAAAACTCTTTTTTGTACAAAGCCGGATTGCACAGAAATTAACTCAATTTTTTGTACGCTGACCGGCTCCAAATAATTGATATTTTGCCATTCATATATATTAACCAATCAGCGACGTCATATGAATCGCGTCGTTTCTTTGAATTGGCAGACGATTAAATAGGTTGTTAGCTACGAAGCTTTTGAAGATCATTTGAGAATATGACCAACAATATTGAATTGGCAAATATTTAGTAACCAATAAACTTTAGTTTAATAAATCTAATTTTTGGAACCATCAGTTTTTAGTTTGCTAACTAGTCTTTCAGTGAACCAGAGTTTTTTTTTAAAAAACAAAATAGAAATTCTCCCCCTTAATTAATTGCTCACATTTTTCCTATATTGATTCGAGTATATAATATTACAACAAAATGCTTAGCAATATTGACACATTAAAGGAAATCATGCAGACAAAGTTTGTTTACGAGCCTTAACAGTAAGACAAGCTCACCGATCATGCGGCCGACTGCTGCTATTTATACGCACTCATAAAATAACGTACATCCATGTCACATACATTCTCATATGGAGACGCATTCAGCTTATGCTATACTAAGTCAATTCATTC
Organism: Acanthosepion esculentum; assembly: GCA_964036315.1. NCBI lineage: Eukaryota > Metazoa > Mollusca > Cephalopoda > Sepiida > Sepiidae > Acanthosepion > Acanthosepion esculentum. Next base: position 21,787,458 of record OZ038518.1, on the reverse strand, counting down.
GCTTGTACTGTAAAACATTATATAAAATATTTTGTGTGAAGTTGCTTCGCAAATAATCTTTGTAATTCATTTCTTTCAATTTGAAATAATTTTTCCGGCATATTAAGCAATTGATCAGATGTGTTCCGCCTGTCGTTTTCTTCTTCTTGATACTTAATCTTATATTAGATTCCTTTCTCTTATGCATAAAATATTTCAAAGACAGCTATAATCGACCTTCAGCCTAACCTCTTGCAACGTCACTGAAAGCGCTTCTGAGCCATATATGAATGTTTGCTGAAAGTGCCGTCATTCTACTTCAATAGGAGTATATAGTTTCGCCTATCGTCCAGTTCAAACTCCTCCCCGGATGTTGGACAGGAGTAGCGGAGATTAATCCATTCTTTCCTGTTTATGATTGGGTTTCTGGTTCCCTCTAAAGTCTTCTCATTCTGTTTCACTCCCAGTAACCCCTTACATCTTACTGGCATTATCGCCTTCCTTGGGGTGAATTTATTGAAAAGAAAAGAAAAAATATGTTATGTAGAGAGATTTCCTTCGTATTTTATTCGTCCACCGCTAGTCTTTTATCTAACATACTGAGGATTTGATTTTTCTCTGCGCCCACGTCGCTACTGAATGTGACACAAGGTCAGTGTTGTGGTAGGATCCACCTAATTTGCATAGCGGAGTACCGACGATATAAATATGGTTGGTACCGGGAAGACAGGGAGGCGAATCAAGAGATCCAACTAGAGACTCTGCCCGACTGCGACTTAACACATTCTCCAGGAACGGTCTTCCCAGAAATATACAAAAGACTATATGTAAATATTGTGTAC
>OZ038518.1:21759137-21781637 GCA_964036315.1 Acanthosepion esculentum | reverse complement strand
GATACGAAAATCAAAGTTCCACCCACGCGTCCTAGCTGAACATGCGTTTTTAATTAAACTCTAATTAAATAGTCTACGTGTACAGGTTACAACGCCTCCATACACGATATTGAATCTAATCACTACCTACGTGACTGTCTAAAGTTCAGACAAAGGCGCGGTAGATGTGTGTTACTACGTCACGAAATCGCGAAACATTTGAAAGCTGGGTATTTACAAATCTCGGTTATGCATATAAAGGGTCCATGGCATCGTCCTTTACGTGGTTTCAATGTATATTCTCCGACAGTGTATGTCGGGGGTGGTCTTAAGAAGAAGTGACAACATTTAGGTGAAAAAGAAAAGGAGAATGAGAATAAGAGAAAACAGTTACCAAATGAAGAAAAAGAAAAAGAAGAAAGCACGATGAATGAGGAAGAAGGTAAAAGGAGAGGGAAAAGAACAACAACAAATGACTAGGAGTACGATAGAAGAAGAAGAAGAAGAAGAAGAAGAAGAAGAAGAAGAAGAAGAAGAAGAAAAAGAAGAAGAAGAAGAAGAAGAAGAAGAAAGTACGATGAATGAGGAGGATGGAAGAAGAAGAAGATGTTGATGATGATGATGATGAAGAAGAAGAAGAAGTAACAGAAGAAGATGATGATGAAGAAGAAGTAGCAGAAGATGATGATGATGAAGAAGAAGGAGAAGAAGAAAAAGAAGAAGAAGAAGAAGAAGAAGTAGAAGAAGAAGATGATGATGAAGAAGTAGCAGAAGATGATGATGATGATGATGAAGAAGAAGAAGAAGTAGCAGAAGATGATGATGATGAAGAAGAAGAAGTAGCAGATGATGAAGAAGAAGAAGATGATGATGATGAAGAAGAAGTAGCAGAAGAAGAAGAAGAAGAAGAAGAAGAAGAAGAAGAAGAAGAAGAAGAAGAAAGTACGATGAATGAGGAGGATGGAAGAAGAAGAAGATGTTGATGATGATGATGATGAAGAAGAAGAAGAAGTAACAGAAGATGATGATGATGAAGAAGAAGTAGCAGAAGATGATGATGATGAAGAAGAAGGAGAAGAAGAAAAAGAAGAAGAAGAAGAAGAAGAAGTAGAAGAAGAAGATGATGATGAAGAAGTAGCAGAAGATGATGATGATGATGATGAAGAAGAAGAAGAAGTAGCAGAAGATGATGATGATGAAGAAGAAGAAGTAGCAGATGATGAAGAAGAAGAAGATGATGATGATGAAGAAGAAGTAGCAGAAGAAGAAGAAGAAGAAGAAGAAGAAGAAGAAGAAGAAGAAGAAGAAGAAAGTACGATGAATGAGGAGGATGGAAGAAGAAGAAGATGTTGATGATGATGATGATGAAGAAGAAGAAGAAGTAACAGAAGAAGATGATGATGAAGAAGAAGTAGCAGAAGATGATGATGATGAAGAAGAAGGAGAAGAAGAAAAAGAAGAAGAAGAAGAAGAAGAAGTAGAAGAAGAAGATGATGATGAAGAAGTAGCAGAAGATGATGATGATGATGATGAAGAAGAAGAAGAAGTAGCAGAAGATGATGATGATGAAGAAGAAGAAGTAGCAGATGATGAAGAAGAAGAAGATGATGATGATGAAGAAGAAGTAGCAGAAGAAGAAGAAGAAGAAGAAGAAGAAGAAGAAGAAGAAGAAGGAGGAGAAGAAGAGGAAGAAGGACTATGAGGAGAGAGAAGATGAGGAAGGTGTATTCAATTGTGAAAGCAGAATAACATATTTTTTATTACTTCAAAGATCACAGAGATATTAAATGACCCACCAGATGTTGATATGCCGTTAAACATAGCCTGCGAAATCCTGTTTCTCATAGTACAAATTTCAGTTTTTGTTATCGAATAAGACGCTAACATTTATCGAAGGAAATAAAAAAAGACCTACACGTGTACGACCCTGCACGCTTTTTACACAGGAAATAATAATTTCCATTCACATCGTCTTCGTTTAGCAATGAGCAAGTTCCATTCAAACTCCCGTATGGTTTCTTACCCAATCGCTACACTCCTAACCATTTGAAGTCTAGTGTTAAACATTATATTCCCTGTATATTCTCACTTCACTTCTTAGATCCCCTTCTTTCGGTCATATTCAGTAACACACTACATTGAATGTCTCTTGCGCCTTTATCCACTGTGCCATGAGGACACATGGCACAGTGGATAAAGGCGTTGGTTAGATCAAGTGACAGGACCCAAAGAGTGTGAGTTCAGTACCCGGTTAAGGCAGTGGAGAACTTTCAGGGGGAAAAATTAACAGGAGATAACTGATAACTGACATCCATTAAACATGGCACGTGGAACTAGAACAGTCTACCCCAGTGAGCGAAATAAAGGGTTCAGTTCGACATTCCAACCACCTGAAGAAAGCTGGAGCGTACAATGGCCGAAACGTTGTAATAAATATGGCGACAAAGATGAGGACAATAGTCCGAATAATGTAAATAATGTACATAGTACCTCATCTCAGAAATAGAGACAGATACTGAAAGGCCGAAACGTTGTAATAAATATGGCGACAAAGATGAGGACAATAGTCCGAATAATGTAAATAGTGTACATAATACCTCATCTCAGAAATAGAGACAGAAATTAAAAATGTGTTTGTATCCCCCTTTGTAAGTTTGCACGACCGCAACGTCCCGTCAATCTAAATGGCACAGCAACTCGTATCCGAGGATGCCAGTTTACTAAGCCGGCTAGCTAATCCCCATTGCAGACGCTTGCTCAGACACATCGACAGAAGCCACGTTTCGTTTATACCGCGGCTGAACGCATCTTAGAGTTTCTGGGAGATAGCGTGCCATCTAGCGTGATCCACGGTCTGAAAAGGTCAGCGCGCTCCAACCCTCGGTCACGATGTCTTGTGACTTCGTACCAGCACAACCATTGATAGCCCGCAAGGGTTTCGCCTACCGAATTTAACTCACATTTAGGTCAAGTATGATTTTCACGTACTTTGCGGTCGCCTCTTTCAGACCGATAAAATCAAGAAGTTCATGGCAAATCGACTATGGTGAAATTCGAACTTGGGACTCATGAACGTTCTAACTACTCGGCCACGTCAATACCTCATAAGTAATAGACTGTTCTTCGTTTTGACCGCGTCAGAAGAGGGGAAGAGGTTTCAGCGAAAGAAAGAAAGAGAAAAAGAAAGAAAGAAAGGAAGAAAGGAAGAATGAAAGGAAGAAAGAAAGAAAGAAAGAAAGAGCAAAAGAAAGAAAGAAATGAAGAAAGGAAGAATGAAAGGAAGAAAGAAAGAAAGAGCGAAAGAAAGAAAGAAAGAATGAAAGGAAGAAAGAAAGAAAGAAAGAGCAAAAGAAAGGAAGAATGAAAGGAAGAAAGAAAGAAAGAGAGAGCGAAAGCGTGGAAGATAGAGCGAAAGGAAGAATGAAAGCAAGAAAGAAAGGAAGAAAGAAAGGAAGAAAGAAAGAAAGAAAGAAAGAAAGATCGAAAGAAAGGAAGATAGAGCGAAAGAAAGAGCGAAAGAAAGCGTGAAAGAAAGGAAGAATGAAAGGAAGAAAGAAAGACTGAAAGAAAGAAAGAAAGTAAGAAACGAAGAATGAAAGGAAGAAAGAAAGAGCAAAAGAAAGAAAGAAAGGAAGAATGAAAGGAAGAAATAAGAAAGAGCGAAAGAAAGAAAGAAAGGAAGAATGAAAGGAAGAAAGAAAGAAAGAAAGAGCGAAAGAAAGAAAGATAGAGCGAAAGCGTGAAAGATAGAACGAAAGAAAGAGCGAAAGAAACCGTGAAAGAAAGAAAGAGCGAAAGAACGAAAGAAACCGTGAAAGAAAGAAAGAGCGAAAGAACGAAAGAAAGAGCGAAAGAAGAAAGAAGGACAGATAGATGCCCTTAACATTTCCTGCCAATACCTCATAAATAATGGTATATTCCGTTTCGACCGCGAACGGAAAATCACAAATAGATTTCAGTGGGAAAAAGAAAGAAGGGGATATAGGATTGGAGAGAGAGTTAACTCAGTTTAAGCATATAAGAATAGATACTACACTTTGATCACAGCCCAAATGCCGAGAAACAATTACGATAAAAGTGTCATTTATCACACACACCGTATTGAACGAAGGAAACCGAGTAAGGTAATCGCCAACATGGCAAGGGGATCAAGATTAGACATATTCTTTCTGGATAGGCCTAATAGAAAAACAAATGGTTTTATTGTGAAAAATCAAAATCAAAAGTTAATATTAAAAACTTTTTTTGGATTTTCAAATCTTAAAATATACAAAATAGCTAACATCATATATTTAAGTATTTGAATAAATCAGACGATTCAGATAAATATTACGACTAAAGCCAGAATCTATCAAAGTTCACACATGTTTTCAGAAAGCTATTTGACTAATATTTCAATTGCTGCTTGCTGAATATTAAGGGAAACATTTTCAAACAACCTACGGTTCTAACACAAATTTAAGTATTATCTCGCCAAATACCAGGTGAATATTAGTATCATCTGTCAGAATAAAAAATCTACATTTGTATATATGTCCTTCGACATGCAATTGCATACACAAAATTTATTTGTCACACCCGTTTTTATCCCTCTGTTCATCATAAACATTTCTTTAATCTCGTGAAGGCAATACGGGCCTAAAGGAAGAGATTGTTTGCTCAAGGTTGATACGTATCCCTAGAAGGTAAAGATAATGATTTGAGGCGAGATTTTCTCCGTAACAAAATAAGGCAAAATTGCGTTATTATTTGTTCAAAATATATATGCGTGGGCACGTATTCTTTTAAGAAATGAAAATCGCTGTATAAACTAAGAAAGAAAGGAATAGGTTTGATTTTTTTATTGAGTCTTTCAAGTGAAGAAAATATTACGAGAAGAAAATCCTCGGCTGCTTCGTAGAAGAAAGTGAATGAAAGAATCATGAAGAGAAATCCAACTGCTGGTTGCAGTGGTGGCCGTTCGGAGAAATATTCTAAACTTTCTCTATCCAAAGCTTTTGTTGGGCCCTTAATTCTGTTCTACTGTTCGGGGGAAATGAGCAAGACACATTTCACTCGAGGTCATCGTGAAATGTACACAAAAATAATGAAAATTAAAACGTAACGCCATTTTGAATAAAACGAGGGATATATATATAATATTAGCTCCATCTTTAAGATTTGTTTTGTGATGTCATACGCCTTCGTTGTTTCAGAGCGTAGTGTAAATAACTTACGATTTGTAAGTTTTTCCCTCTGTACATCGGTACTAAATACGATTACGTCTAGTTTTAGTTAAACATTTTCATATTTTATAAATACAACGCAATTGAAAATTTACTTTAACACTTTGCCTATCCTATGGCATATGTGATGCACAGGGCATGTATTTTCTACGTCCGTGCATCATATGTGGTGCACACGAGCCCTGATTTTAAAAGAGTGGTAAAACTAAGGCCGCTTAAGTAAATAAATCTACTATTGAGCAGGACGTCTGAGGAAAGACCTAATCTCGTATTTTGCAAGAGCGATTTTTTATTTAACCCTTTGCCTGTCCTATGGCATATGTGATGCACAGGACATGTGATTTCCACGTCCGTACGTCTTATGTGGTGCACACAAGACATGGTTTTAAAAGAATGGTCAAACTAATGAATTCTTGGTAATAATTCACTAAGCCTAAGAAGCTTTGTAATTCGGCTATGTTTTTTGGAGCTGATATTTTTTTATATTGCCGTTGACCTTTCTGGGTCTGGTCGCCTTCCTTCTTCATTGATGATATGGCCCAGATATTTTATTTCCTCCATAAAAAAATCGCATTTGTTTTCTTTTACCTTGAAACCATAGTTCTGTATTCTCCTGAAGACCTCTTGAACGTGTTCCCAGTGTTGCTCAATGCTTTTACTATTTATCAGTATGTCATCCAGGTATGCAATCGTGAAATCAAGTCCGCCCAGCATAGTATCCATTATTTGTTGAAATATTGCCGGCGCGACCTTAATTCCAAATGCTAATCCTCATCTACTGGTATTTATAGGTACGCTTCGCTCAAGTCTATTTTTGAGAAAAATTTTCCTCCGTTTAATTTTGTGAACACTTCTTCTGGACTGGGTAGAGGATAGTGGTAATCCTTTAGCGCTGAGTTCAATCCCGTTGAGAAATCAGCGCATACTCGTATCTCACCCGATTTCTTTTTGATGTAAACCGTAGGTGCGGTCCATTGACTATATTCTGCTTTTGTCAATATACCGATTTTTTCGAGTCTATCAAACTCTTGATCTATTTTTCTATTGAAACAAAAGGTACGTTCCTTTTCTTCTTGAAGATAGGTTGTACATTTTCTTTTATTTCTATATATGCTGACATTTTTTTTACACCTTCCGAGGCCGGCTGAAAATACTTCGGGGAAACTCTTGGCAGTACGTACTTATTGGTAAATACCAGAGGTCGAATTTCTGCATCCAGTCCGTTCCAAATAAATTTTCTGTGTTTCTTAGCACATACATTTTTAATTTTTTGGTCATTCCATTGAATGTCACATTTGTAATAACTTCTTCAAATTTTATTTTTCTCCCAGTTACCGACCTAGCAATTTTATCGGTCCTCAACATGGTTGTTTTCTTTTTCAATTTTCTCCATGTTTGTACGTTAATAATGGTTAAATGTGATCCGGAATCCAATTGTAGTCTGACTTTTCTGTTTAACATTTCTACTTGCACGTATTTACGTATGTTTGTCTCGTCCGCTTGGTCAGTCCCAGTAACTCTTACTCTGCTTTTTTCTTAGTCCAACAATGAGAACTTTTATGACCCACTTTCTTGCACGACAGACAAGTCTTAAAGCGGTATGGACAGTCTTTATACCAATGCAAGGTCCCACAGCGATAACACGGACTGGGTGGTAGTTTTTTCTGATATTGACTTTTTGAAGTAGAAAAATTTGTTTGACCTGTTTCGAGGAGGGAAAATTGGTTTGTTTTCTTTTTGAGCAGGGACAAAAACGTGTTTGTCGTTGTACTTTACGTATGTGCGCGATGCCAGACACTTCTATATCTTTCGAGTCCTTCTTTACGCTTATACATCTCTGACAGTCTGCAGACAATTTTTGTAGCGTCAACTCTGGTTCACTCTCAAGTTTTGTAAGCATTCTGCGTCTGATCTCCGCGTCTTTATTTGAAACCAGGCCTTGAACTAAGGTTAAACATTTGAAATTGTCCGGGCTTAGTTCAGATAATTAGTCATCACAATGTTTGTTTACAATGGAAGCAAATGTTATGTAGTCTTCGCTGTCCTTTTTTGTTAGATTCAGACATTTCCATCTTTTGTGGAATAGTGAGGTGTTTGGGCTAAATAGTTCTGTTAACAGTTTTATGGCTTCCTTGAAAGTTAACTTATTTGTTTTCCTCGGTAGGATGTAGTCTACGAATTTAGTGTATTCGCATGACCCTAATCTTCTTAGTAGTAGACTTACTTTTCTCGCGTCTGACCAATTCCCGCAGTCAAACTCATATAAATCTTCGTACCTTCTGAAGTAAACTGCGAAAGTTTTGTCTTCGTCCGGTGCATACGTGAAGTCTTCGCTAGAGCTCCATATAGCATTTTGCGATAGAACTGTTTCGTTCTCGGAATTTTGCCCTTTATTTGTTATTACCCGTAGCAATAATTCTTGTAGTTCATCTAGTTCAACGGCTTCTGTTCGTTTTTCTGTTGCTGCTCAAATTGTATTTTCATAAGTTCCAATATGGTTGTCTTAAACTCTTCCATATTTACCGTAATTATGTGTAAGTATTTTTCTTTTAGTTTAAACATCAGGTCTTTGTTACTACTGTAAAGTTGGTGTCCAAAAAGAAAATCTTTTCTTTTTTTATGTTCGCGTGTAACATGTTTTTTTTTCACACTACCTATGTCGCCTCTGTTACGGACGACCGATAGTAAAAGATTTTTTGTAGATTCTCCACGTAGAACTTGTTTCTTTAGTATACTTTTTTGGTTTCTCCGCGTTGAGTTTGTTTCTTCAGTCCCCGTCGCCACTGTTATGGGCGACAGAATAGCAAAAAGTGTTTTTTGTATCTCCGCGTAGAGTTTCTTTCTGAAGTTTCCTCGTCGCCACTGTTATGGTCCAATATCCTCGCACTACGGTTATGGTCCAAGGTAGAACCAAGAAAGAACAACACGAACACAAGAGTAGTAAATAACGAAGATATATTACAACAAAAATATAATACAAGAAGTTGAAGGTTTAATATTAAGTATCAGTCTGGTTTAGAGTGAACTAATATGTCTTGACTCGTTAGGTCTCAACTCACTCCTCTCTCTCTCAGAGAGGCACAGTATTTATAGAGTCAGGACGAGTCCATTCTCGTTATAGGTAAGTTCCCATAACAGAAAGAAAGAAGGAAAGAAAGAAAGAAAGAAATAACGAAAGAAAGAATATACAAAAGAAAGAAAAAAGAAAGTAAAATAGATAGAAGGAAGAAATAAACTAAATATACGAAAGAAAGAATGGGCAGATAAAAGAAGGAAGAAAAAGAACGAGTATAGGTAAGAAAGAAAGAATGGGCAGAAGAAAAAAGAAAGAAACAACGAATATACGAAAGAAAGAAACAGTGAAAGAGAGGAAGAATGGATAGAAGAAAGAAGAAAGAAACAACGAATATATGTACGGAAAGAAAGAAAGAAAGAAAGAAAGAAAGAAAGAAAGAAAGAAAGAAAGAAAGAAAGAAAAAGAAAGAAGAATAAATATATGAAAGAAATAAAAAATAAAGGATGACTTGGTCGGAAAAAGAATGAATGAATATACAAAAGAAGGACAGAAAGAAAGAAAGAAAGAAAGAAAGAAAGAGAGGAAGAATGGATAGAAGAAAGAAGAAAGAAACAAAGAATATAAAAAAGAAAGAAAGAAAGTTAAAGAAAAAAAGAAAGAAAGAAAGAAAGAAAAAATGAAAGAAAGAAAGAAAAAATGAAGGAAAGAAAGAAAGAAAAAATGAAAGAAAGAAAAAATGAAAGAAAGAAAGAAAGAAAGAAAAAATGAAAGAAAGAAAGAAAGAAAGAAAAAATGAAAGAAAGAAAGAAAGAAAAAAAGAAATAAAGAAAGAAAGAAAGAAAAAATGAAATAAAGAAAGAAAGAAAGAAAGAAAGAAAGAGAGGAAGAATGGATAGAAGAAAGAAACAAAGAATATAAAAAAGAAAGAAAGAAAGTTAAAGAAAAAAGAAATAAAGAAATAAAGAAAGAAAGAAAGAAAGAAAGAAAAAATGAAAGAAAGGAAGAAAGAAAAAATGTAATAAAAAAGAAAGAAAGAAAGAAAGAAAAAATGAAAGAAAGAAAGAAAGAAAAAAAGAAATAAAGAAAGAAAGAAAGAAAAAATGAAATAAAGAAAGAAAGAAAGAAAGAAAGAAAGAAAAAATGAAAGAAAGAAAGAAAGAAAGAAAGAAAGAAAGAAAGAAAGTGAAGTCTTCAAAAGAAATTATATAGAGTGACACCCTAGTTTTTGCGTGAAACAAGTGATTATATCATGTGCCAGGCTGGGGGAGAAACAATTGGAAACAGTTTAAGAACTGATTAGAAGAATCTAAATTATCATTATTCCTGTCTTTAAACTCCTCCGTATGCGAAAATAGAACGATACCAGGAATGAGGTCGTCTCTTACTAAACCACTTTCGGAGAAAAATACTGCTTTAGGCTAATTTTTATACAGGCTGCGGCAAAAATATATCCCATATTCTAAACTGTCACCTGTGTAGTGCTAGGGAACTTAGACAAATGCCAATGGTGTCTTCCTCATGCTAATGTATTGCCATTTACTGTACATATAACAACAGTTACCATCATGGCTTGGACCGGTGCGCACCGTACGTTTGCATTTAAAACATTATTTTTTAAAGTCTGGCGAATCTGTAATTACAACGCAGAGAGCTTTTTGTGCTTATTCCATGTTACGTTGGAATGATGCTCTTCCGGGTAGAAAATTGATACAATTATGTGTTTAAAAATTCAGGGTCCCAGGTTAAGCGCTTAAAAGAAATCTACATGGAAGACGTCGGATCGTTCGAACTTCCGGCAAATCGAAACCGTCTCCAAAAGTGCATGGTGAAGAAAGGCCATTAAACTGCTCTCATTTACTCAACATAGAGAACCCTCCCCGCCCCCTGTCAGCGTGTCTGGTGCTCAACTCCACGAGATCGACTCTCTCTACGCCTTCTTGCTCTCACGTTTTCCACTGATCTGAGGTGGAACAACTAAACTGAATCGATAGCTTCATCTGCCGCAAGGAAATTTCGTTCTCTGTGTCGCGCCAAAAGGATTTTCTCCGTCCTTCAAATCTACAAATCTACCATTCGTCCTTGCATTGAATACTGTTTCCATATATGGTCTGGTGCACCCCCTGTTCATCTCGAAGTCTTCGACAAAAACCAATGCCGGATATGCAATGTGTTAGGACCTGGCATCTCGACTACAGTCACTTTCTCACAGACGTAATGTGGCTTCCGTGTGTCTTTTCTACAAATATTTCCATGACAACTGCTCTGACGAGCTATTTCTACTAGTACCCCGACTGCATGAATTTAAGCGTGCTACTTGGCTAGCATTTCGGTCCCACCCTTTCACTGTCGAAGCAGTTAGATGTAACCGCCTCTTCTATTCCAACAGCTTCTTTTCTCGCACTTCCCGCGAGTGGAACCCCATTCTTTCGACTTGCATCTCTGATAGTTACAATCTGCAAGTATTCAAATGTAATGTCAATCGACATCTTCTGATGCCTTGATCCTGATCTCTGTCATTCGCTATATCGTTTCCTCAAACACCCCTTTTTACTCTTACTCTCACTCTCTGTAACCCCTTGCGTGCAAGTGGCACTCCCGCCTTGCTTGGGGTGAAATGCTGAAAAAGAAAATGCTTGCTCTTCTCTTCAATTTAATCTGATTATTAAAGTAGCAATTTTTCTATATTATTCTAGTACTGTCCCATAATGATTGTTCCATTTAGTCTATGAAATTTGTACGTAAATGGAACAATCATTATTGGACAGGACATGGGAAATCCCTTCCTTCGACTTGCATCTCTGATAGCTACAATCTTCAAATATTCAAATGTAATGTCAATCGACATCTTCAGATGCCTTGATCCTCATCACCGTCCATTTTCTATATCCTTTCACCAAATACACTCCTGTCTTGCTTGGTGTGAAATGCTTTAAAGAAAGATAGTTATAATCTTCAAATATTCAAATGTAATATCAATCGACATCTTCTGATGCTTTGATCTTGATCCCCGCCCTTCTCTATATCCTTTCCTCAAACACTCCTCTTTAATCTTGCCTCGCCAACTGTAACCCCTTGCGTGCTAGTGGGAACTCACGCCTTGCTTGGGATGAAATGCTTAAAAAAAGATAGCTATTATCATCAAATATTCAAATATAATGTCAATCGACATCTTCTGATGCTTTGAACCTGATCCTCGTCCTTCTCTAGATCCTTTCCTCAAACACCCATCTTAACTCTTGTTCTCACTCTCTGTACTCCCTTGCGTGCTAGTGATACTCCTGCCTTGATTGGGGTGAAATGCTTAAAAAAATCGATGATTTCTTTTTAAAACCTAAATATATATAAATGGTATATATAAATGGTAGCGCTTTGTTTTTAATAACAACGAAATAATTGTTTTAATAGCCGTTAGTTTTGTTTGTTTCAAGATTTAAAATACAGGAGTTATTTCCGCCGTACCCTGTATAAACTGCTTGTCAGCCTGAACGCAATTCAAGTTTATAAAAAAAAAAGTCTATTCGAAAGCAACCGTACTTAAACAATAAGTCGGCCTATCGATATGTCTCCACTTTAGAAAGCAGTTAAAAGTCGTAAACAACATTTAACAGATTTGCCACATTATAAAATCAAGAAAAGAAAAATGGAATAAAAAAAAAAACAAGATGAGAGAAACAACAGTGAAAAACACTTCGACAAGAAACTACTTATTTATTAGCTGTATTCCTAATCTATATCCAAGTTTGATTTTTTTTTCTTCTCTTTTTTAATTCTTTTATTTTCTATTCTGTTCATCGATTAATGATGCATTTGGTTTTTGTTTACGGTCGATTCGATTGTTCCAACTATTGTTTTCGTTCTGTTGAAGCGCAGGGGAAAAAACGTAGAGTAAATTTCGTGGTAGCGGAAAAGTGCCGATAAAACAATAACAACAACAACAAAAAGACAAAATTTCTACTTTCGGATGAGTCACCGTTGCATCTGTTACCTACCTGTAATCTAGAATTTCCTTCTTAGCTCTCGCGGTCGCTTGTTTTTTTGTTTTTTTTTCCCTACTTACCTATAAAACTATCAACAATTGGGCTGGCGCCGAAATATATATTCTTTACATACTCTTTAATATGCGATCTGTTGTTTTGTTTATATGAGAACGACATAAGTATATAGATAAAGAGGATTGACTGCAAGATAGATATTTAAGGTTGTGGCTGAACAGAGATAGATAGATAGATAGATAGATAGATAGATAGATAGATAGATAGATAGAAAGAAAGAAATAAAGAAAGAAAGAAAGAAATGACCATAGAGATATAGATATGAACAGATTGAGATAAATATGTAAAGGGTGCGATGGATAAATTGTCGTCTAAATGACGCCAAAATGAAAATAACACTGGCATCTCATTTTAACAGATAGACAGGGTGCGATGGATAAATTGTCGTCTAAATGGCGCCAAAATGAAAATGACACTGGCATCTCATTTTAACAGATAGACAGAGTGCGATGGATAAGTTGTCGTCTAAATGACTCCCAAAATGAAAATAACACTTGACATCTCATTTTAACAGATAGACAGGGAGAGATGGATAAATGGCGTCAAAATGAAAATAACATCTCATTTAACCAAAATCCAGGATGCATTGGATGAATTGTCGTCTAAATTACGCAGCAGTGAAAATAACACATCTCATTTTAACAGATATTTTTACCAAAATTACATAAACATATCTTGTAATACTAAACAGTAAATTTATTCAAAGGTCGCGACAGCTATTAGGGAAATATGATTAAATATACATTAATTTTTAAAAAGATATTCAGTATTATTATTGTTTAGGTCATAAGCATTATAAAATAGCAGAAATAGCTATATTGTGGAAAAGAAATTTTCCGCAATATACACATTTTTTACATATTTATGGTTATTTCTTTTTAACTTTTATCAAGTACATGTAGTTATGGTTAATATTAGTTAATCATTTTTTTAATTAACGACTATTTGTGCTCGGTTTTTGACACTTATATCTATCTGGTGATGTGATAAAACTTTGGAATAATGCAATAATAAAAAAATTAAATTTCATCTCTCTAACAGATGTCGCGATCTGTCAATAAAATAGCCATTGGTTTCAACCACAGCCTCCAAACGACTTTGGAATCTTCTGCATGTCTTCTAGACAGTCTCCTTGTTTAAGTTGGTGAATGCTGCCATAATCCTTGCCTTCTGTTCATCTTTAGTGTTACAAGGAGTTTTATTGAGCTCTCGCTCAACTGGGCCCCACAAATAATAATCAAAGGCATGTACTCTTGGAAGTTAGGTAGCCATGATGGGTGATGTGGTCGCAGAGATTGTGTGACAGCCATGACTGGGTTCTCCTGATTGTGTGGCATGTTGCAGAGTCCTGTTGACAGACATAGGGCCTTCCAGCAGCCACTCCCTTGACCCAGGACAACACTAACACCTCGAGGCACTTGATGTAGCCCTCCGTGATGAATCGGGAATTCTTTCTATTCAGAATGATCAGAATGAGTTTTCAGAGCTGACGTATATTCGTAATCACCATTAGACTCATTCAGCTCTTTCCGAATTTTGCGTACTGTCCTCAGATTGAAATGTTCGTATTGATTCTTCTTGCGCGAATACTAAGCAGTACAGCATGAAGTGAATTGTCTCATGTTGCTTATTTTCTGACAGACGGTGCCCAACTGACCCTTCTGTACTGTGCAGTCGATCAAAAAAATCAAAAACTAACCATATCTCTGAGATGAGGTATTATAATACTTACATTATTTACATACTGATATTATTTATATTATTTGGACTGTTATCCTCATCTTCATTGCCATATTCACAATGTTTCGACCGTTCAACGCTCTGGTCTTCTTCAGGTGATTGGAATTTCGAACCGAACCCTTTACTTTGTCCACCGTAAATTGTTCTAGTTCCACGTGCCATGCCTCTTCCGGATGTTTCAGTTATTTCCCATTAACTCAACTTTCCAAGTTTTTTTGTTTTTTTTTTTGTTTTTTTTTGTTCACCACTGCTGTAGCCTGGTATTGAACTCACAAATCTTTGGATATAGTCACTGGATCTAATCAACGTCTTTATCCACTGGGCCATGTGTCCTTGACTTTCACTGTGTTTATATGGAAGCACTTTATCGAAGTTCCTCGTCTTGCCAAAGTACTTTAGATTAACTGATACTGCTGAAAAATCTGAGACTTTGACGGGGGTGCTGATCAACTAGTGTTTTCAGATACTGTCATTTGCAGATACCATAGTTTAATTCGTTAAGAGATTGACATATAATTAATTAACAAAGAGGATATTTCAATCATTTGGAAAGAGTAATATATTTTTGTTAAACTATATATATATATATATCTATATATATCTATCTATCTATCTATATATATATATATATATATATATATATATATATATATATATATATATATATATATATATATATATAAATAAATTAAACCAAAAGTGCCAGACAAACCTACCAAAGTTTTACCTAAGCGGATCGTGAGGCACTACTGAAGATCCGCGTAGGTGAAACATTGGTAGGTTTGTCTGGCTCTTTCGGTTTAATTTAGGTTTGCTTTACTTAGCGTATCGAGCACTTTATTTAGTTATTTTTCTTACTCGTATCTTTGAACTCTGAACTTGCATGCTAGACGATTATTTTCGGCTGACGTACATGTTCTCTGTTCTTTCTTTTTTTGTAGCATTTTTTTCCTTTGGTATTGGTTTGTTTACTCACAAATCAAGAAACCGAAGGTTTGCCGGACGAGGATAATTTCTTATATTTATAAGATTACAAATAGTATATATACATATATATATATATATATATATATATATATATATATATATATATATATATATATATATATATATATAGAGAGAGAGAGAGAGAGAGAGAGAGAGAGATAGATAGATAGATAGATAGATAGAATGATTTTATGATTAGTAGAGTGTTCTATTTTTTCAAAGTTATAGAATATTACGTTAAATATTTACCTGTTTCGCGGTTATGCGTTACAAGTTGTCAAAAGGTGGATGATGAGGGAATAAGAAGCCGAGTCCATCTCAATAGGGTTTGTTTCTAAAATATCTTTAGTCCCAAGGTGAGAGATTTATTTTAAATAAAATATTTATTTTATTGTGTTAATCTCAGCCCTGGACAATGCAGTCTTATTCAGTTAGGGATAGGTCGATTATCGTAATTGATTATTTCACTTTAAAACATGGCGACATATAACATAACAGACATTTATAAAAAGATAGACAGACAGAGAGATAGATAGTAACAAACAGATGGTGGTGGTGTACCTTTAAATCAGTTGACGACAGGAGATTGGCAGATGACCTCTCTTCCGATCTAACAGTAAGGTCTGAGGTTGTATATATATATATTTTTTTTGTCATCCACAGACAGACTGTTTCGCTATTTCACAGCACATCAGTGTGGTTAGACGTCCGGTTGCCTCTAGCTAGGATCGAAACCCGACTGAATTGGCATCAGTCGGAACTTCTCCCACTAAGCCATCGACGCACGGCAGGAATGAAGGTGAATTTTAGCGTGTTTATTTTTAGATTTAGATAAACACACAGTGACTGACAGTGACTCGATTCTGCCGAAGAGTCGTGCAATATTAGCTTAAATAGTCACTGTTTACAAATTCACACCTCAAACCAGAGAGCTCAACCGGAATTTTTTTTTCAGGAGCCATCTATCTATCTATCTATCTATCTCCATATTGATCTCAGTCTGTTCATATCTATCTATCTATCTATATACATATATAGATAGATAGATAGATAGATAGATAGATAGATAGATAGATAGATAGATAGAGATAGATAGATAGATAGATATGAACAGACTGAGATCAATATGGAGATAGATAGATAGATAAATAGATAGATATGAACAGACTGAGAGATAGATAGATAGATAGATAGATATGAACAGACTGAGATAGATAGATACATGTGAGTAAACTGAGATCGATATGGAGATAGATAGATATGAACAGAGTGAGATAGAGTGATAAAGAGAGAGAGCGAGAGATGAATATACCGAGATAGATAGATAGATAGATAGATAGATAGATAGATAGATAGATAGATAGATATGAACATCTAATTTTAAATTCATTCTTCGTTGACCCAATGTATATCCTATCAGTGTTAGGACTCTCAATGGATGAGATAGTGCATTGGTATACCACAGATTTTGTGAGGCATTTATTTTCCAACGGGCAGTCTTCAGGGTTTCTCCAATCATATAATAACGCTCCTTCAATATTATTAGAAATAGAAATCAGACATCTCTATCCAAATAATTTTGGCATTTAAAAGAAATGAATAAAAGACCAAAAGTAAAATGGAAAATAATAAATAAAACAAGAACTTGTAAAACCTGAGATGACCCATGCCCTTTATGCCTACATGAAAAACTACACATTATTAAGTTTCTAAATAATGAAAATGTATTAAACCATAGACATGAGTTAATGGATTTTGGCCGACATCATCAAATTTTCGCATTAAATAATTAGCTTAATTAAAAAATTAAATTCCATGGTCTAATAAAAGGCTTAAAAGCTTAATTCAATCATAAAATTGAAAAACTCTTTATGAAGTTGTCAAAAAAAACAAACAAATTGCAGTTCAGTGCGACGCGTTTATATATGAAACAGCCATTTGGAAAAAAAAAGGAAAATAAATAAATAGATAAAATAAAATAAAACAAAATTCTCTAGACACTTCACGACATATCATAGTGCCAAAAGCTATCTTTCGCTGTGACTGACCAGACGTACATGAATGCCATCGTTCGCTTTGAAATGGATACCCCACCCTACCTCGGCTTGACCTCTTTTCGAAGGTGACTGAGATGTGGATAAAAATTAACTGTTAGACCCCTTATCAAAATGGTCGCCCCAGCCGTTTCCATAGTAATTAATTAACGAATATGATTATAAAGATACGTAAATTTCAAGATTGGTTATTCCTAAATTTTCGCTTGAGGATGAAACAGGGCTTGATACCTTAATTCAATTTAATTTTAATAATTATATTGAAGGTTTAGGCTCTCGTTTTTGAAACATGAGAACTCTTATGTAGCGAAGGAATCATATTTTTAAAAAATAATTATAATTTAACCTCTACTTCTGGATTGAGCACTGTTTTTTAAAAAGATAAACAAAAATACTAAAGACCTCCGGACTATTTACCTAACGTGTTCTTTCCTATTTTTCTACATATCTGCACACACACACACACACACACACACACACGCAAACACACACACACACACACACACATATATATATATACATATATATATATATATATATATATATATATATATATATATATATTTAGAATGATAAATAGATAGGTATGAAGTAGGAGATGGATAACTTTGAAAATTTTTTTTGTTAGATTTGAACTATACATAGAAATGTACGGATATCTTCTTCATCCCAAGTAAGGTAATAAAGGCACTAAGACTCTGTGGGAATGTTACTGTGTTTAAGTGAATGAGAAAAATTTCTATTAAGCTGGGAAAATAATAATAATACAACACGAAAACAGAAAATAACGATTGACAATGCATTTCAGTTTTTGAAGTTCAAAGTTGACTGAAAAACAAGAAACCGGAAGAAATTTCCACAAGCGAGAAGTGCGCGAAAATAAAATGTTTGCATAGAACTTACGGTTACATCTCGACATTTTCAACTGTGAAATGATGAGACCTAGCCGCCAATCTAGTACTGCGCTGAAATTAATAGAATCTAGATACCATAGAAGAAATTTCGTCAGAGCAATTACCTTGAAAATATTTATAGAAAATATCAGTGTAAATACATTACGTCGATGGGCAAGTGACTGAAGCCGAGATACCAGGTCAGCACCAGTAACATTTTAGATTCTATTTTGGATGTTATCAAGAATTTCTAAATATATAGGAGGAGCACTAGACAAGGTGTGACAGTAATCTTCAAAGAATTGTCAAATGGTAGACTTATAAATATATAAGATAGATTCTGGGAAGAAAAATTATCATACCAAGGAATTGATTCAGTATAATATTTCCACTTCGTCTCAGTGGTAAATTGTATTCCTTGAAGGCACAATGAGTAACTTTCCTGGAGGTTGGCCTCATCCATGCTGATGAAAGTCAGAAGCTTTCTTGGGTGGTAGGTAGAGGGTGGTTTCGTTTTTGGAAGTGTTAAAATTAGCAAGACATTACTTACCCCAGTTAACAAAAGACTGTATGTCATTTTTTTCAGGACAGTTGCTGGTATGGGATCGAACCGATCAGACATTTTATGAAGACAGGAATAAAATGGTTGTATCAACAGCATTGATATAGAGTTGAGAATTGACAGCATCAGAATTGTAATTGATGAAATTTAGGAACAGCATAGGACACCTGCATTACTGTAGAAAGACATAGAAGAGTGGTCGTTCGGGATGACTTTCATTTGCAGATTTGCTAAGAAAGAGTGAATCACTTAAAAAAATATTCCAGGAATGCCCAAAGCTTTCAATTTCCGAAGTTGTCCGTCATGCTAAACCCTGTCAAATATCTTCGACATATTCAGACCAACGGGAGACAAGTCGGTAAATCCACGAATTGCGTCAGAGACCGAGCAACGTCAAAATTGAAGCGTCTTGAATATCGGCAACATCAATAATGTTAAAAGGCTAAAGGCGCTTGACATTAAAATCACGAAACCAAAAATTGTTCGCAGAGGAATGGGGAGAGAAAAAGAAGGGGAGAGAGAAAGAAAAACAGAAAGAGAGTGAGAAAGAGAGAGAGAGAGAGAGAGAGAATTATATACTATCAAAATTTTTGTCTAATACATTGTAGTTTTGCGAAAAGATATGGCGATAAAAGAACAATGTAGCTAAAGGAGTGAAGTAATTAATGTTGAAAGGACATGAGAGAATCATCTGCGGATTCAAGGAACCATTCCGTTGCCCCTGGCACATTTTCCAGGATTATAAATACTAAGTCCATGTACCCCCTTGTACAAAGTAACCGAAACAAAACGAATAATTCCGTTATTAATTTTAGCATTCTTCCAATTAAACATGACCCAGTGCACATGTTAGTACTTCGTATGTCCATTCCACGAAGTCGTACTTTGCAGACTGACCCCAGATTCACGCTTGGATTTAAATCAAGGGAGTTTCCGGGCCAGTCTGTAGTATTTTGATTTGCTCAATGGAAGGATTATCAGTGTGTTCCTGCAGCGTTACAATTTTCGTACGCTTCCTTGGGGTAAATTTCATCGCAGACAATGGCCGTGGGACAACTAATCGACAATTGAGATAATAGTGTCTGGGCTTGGTAAAAATCTGAAGCTATCATGAATGACGCGATTTTTTTTTTCAAGGGCAAACAAATTCCATCGTACACCCCGAAAACAAATTCATATTACTGCACACCACTGCAAATGACCTACTCTGAGGTAAAAATAGAAATCGATTACACTTTGTTACTCTAGTGGGTCTAAAAATGACCGTATGGTGAAAGAAAGTAAACTAAAGCAATGTAGGTTTCGTGTCTTAAAGCTGCAAGCTAAAGTCCGGCGTTTTTTTTTATTTTCTGACCCGGTTACCCCAGCTGTGTTCTCAGCAGAGTCGACATTAGGTCACTAACCCTTCTCTCATGCAACAAAGCGTAATCATCTGATATTAACCCTGTGGCATTCCCTCTGGCTATTTATCATGTCAACATAGGGGGCACAAAGAGCAGATAATATCTTAAAAGAGGCATTGCAGAAATTAGGTTAAGAACCTTAACTTTAAGTACCAATAACAATGAAGCTACGTAATGATTTGTAATTCACAGTCAGCATTGTTGAAAGGCTTGTCATCTTCATAGTCACGTGTGTTGGATATCCAAACGCATGCGCAAAGCGTTCCTTTATGCAGGCGCGTGTTACCAGCTGTATAGACGATTGTGCGGATCGATGTTTGTCACCGGCGACTTTCGAAGGAGAGCTTTTGCAACCATTAAAATGTAAATAAAGAAAAAATAATCGATGTCTTGATTTGTGAAAAGCCGACAGAAGAATGGGCGGTGATTATTTGCGCGTTTTTTTGTTTTGTTTTGTTTTTTTTTTTTGTTTTTTTTTTTTTGCGGTGTTCTGGTACACTTTTGCTTCAAACGTAAGTAGTCTTTGGTATCATGGGAAGAAACACGTGTTTCATTACATTGTTAGACATTGTTTTGCTTTTCAATTGTAATCAATCTGTGAGTGGTATTCACGCTTCTTTCTTTTCTTTTGGCCTTTCTAGTATTTTGTTAATGTCTCACTTGTGAGGAAGCTCCCA
Organism: Acanthosepion esculentum; assembly: GCA_964036315.1. Classification (NCBI taxonomy): domain Eukaryota; kingdom Metazoa; phylum Mollusca; class Cephalopoda; order Sepiida; family Sepiidae; genus Acanthosepion; species Acanthosepion esculentum. The sequence continues at coordinate 21,761,049 of OZ038518.1, read as the reverse complement.
ATGTATCTATAACATTTCTACCTATCTATCTATCTATCTATCTATCTATCTATCTATCTATCTCATCCTGTTTCTATCTATCTATCTATCTACCTATCTATCTATCTATCTATCTATCTATCTATCTATCTATCTAATCCTGTTTCTTTCTATCTAGTTAGCTAGTTTCTATCTATCTCATCCTATTTCTATCTATCTATCTATCTATCTATCTATCTATCTATCTATCTATCTATCTCGTCCTATTGATTATCTATCTATCTATCTATCTATCTATCTATCTATCTATCTATCTATCTCATCCAATTGATTATCTATCTACCTATCTCATGCTCTATCTATCTATCTATCTATCTATCTATCTATCTATCTATCTATCTATCTCATCCTGTTTCTATCTATCTATCTATCTATCTACCTATCTATCTATCTATCTAATCCTGTTTCTTTCTATCTAGTTAGCTAGTTTCTATCTATCTCATCCTATTTCTTTCTATCTATCTATCTATCTATCTATCTATCTATCTATCTATATATATATATATATATCTATCTATTTATCTATCTATCTATCTCATCCAATCGATTATCTATCTACCTATCTCATGCTCTATCTATCTATCTATCTATCTATCTATCTATCTATCTATCTCGTCCTATTGATTATCTATCTATCTCATGCTCTATCTATCTATCTATCTATATATTTATCTATCTATCTATCTATCTCGTCCTATTGAGTATCTATCTATCGCATGCTCTATCTATCTATCTATCTATCTATCTATCTATCTATCTATCTATCTATCTATCTATCTCATCCAATTGATTATCTATCTACCTATCTCATGCTCTATCTATCTATCTATCTATCTATCTATCTATCTATCTATCTATCTATCTCGTCCTATTGATTATCTATCTATCTCATGCTCTATCTATCTATCTATCTATATATTTATCTATCTATCTATCTATCTATCTCGTCCTATTGATTATCTATCTATCTCATGCTCTATCTATCTATCTATCTATCTATCTATATATTTATCTATCTATCTATCTATCTCGTCCTATTGAGTATCTATCTATCGCATGCTCTATCTATCTATCTATCTATCTCATCCTGTTTCTTTTTTCTTTCTTTCTATCTCTCTCTCTCTCTCTCTCTCTCTCTCTGTACATATATATATATATATATATATATATATATATATATATATATATATATATATATATATATATATATATATATCATCCTACTGATTATCTATCTATCTATCCATGTCAGTAAACAATTAATGTGCACGTGTCCTTTCTTTGTGTATCACTCTCTGCCCTCATCTATCGATATATATATATATATACATACATGTGTGTGTGTATGTTTGTGTGTGTTAAATTATATCAACCATCTTTATGCAGACAGAAGGCCAATTTTGTTCACTCTTTAGGAGGTTTGTGAGTGTTTTTTTCTTCTATTTTATATTCGCTAGGAACCCCTTAAATTGTCTCTTTAGCAAGTATTTTTTGTTTTCCTCTCGTTTTTATTAATAAACTTTTTTTTAGTCCTACTTTCTTTTTCCTCAGCCTTATATTTTTCTTTTCTTGCAGTATGAATTCTTATTCCGTCGATATAATATTTAGCAACGAATTCTTCTGACGAAGTTTTGGTTGAAAAAGATCCTTAAAGAAGAATACTTTCCTGCGTTTTCAACGAAACTTTTAACGCTGCACGAACACATTGGCAAGCCTTACCAGTGCGCAAACGAAAGGACTATCGACTGCCTTGGTATTTAAATTCAATCGAGAATCTTTGCAGAAACTGCAATGAACGTCTTCGTTGAATGGGCATACGAAGTTCTAACATGTGCATTGGGTCATGTTTCATTGGAATTCAGTATAAAACTAA
>OZ038518.1:21726637-21754137 GCA_964036315.1 Acanthosepion esculentum | reverse complement strand
CTATCTATCTATCTATCTATGTCTGTTCATATCTATCTTTCTTTCTATCTATCTATCTCCTTCTGTTCATACTTATCTATTTCTCTGTCTATCTCATTCTTTTCATATCTATCTATCTATCTATCTATCTATCTATCTATCTATCTATCTATATATCTATCTATCTATCTATCTAACTATCTATCTATCTATCTATGTCTGTTTATATCTATCTATCTATCTATCTATCTATCTATCTATCTATCTATCTATCTATGCCTGTTCATATCTATCTATCTATCTATCTATCTATCTATCTATCTATCTATGTCTGTTCATATCGCTCTCTCTCTGTCTATCTATATCTCTATCTCTCTCTCTCTCTCTATCTATCTATCTATCTATCTATCTATCGTAATAATAATTAACAATATTGTTAATATAAATATTAATATTAATGAATTAACTAAAAGTAGCAATAATAATAATAATAAAATATGCCATGATGAAATAAATTTAAATAAAAGTTTTAATGGAAATAATAAATTTGAATGAAAATAAAATAATATAAAATAAGATAAATAAAAAAGAACCAAATATATACGAAGATATAAATATGAAAATGTAAATTAATAAGTAAGGCAAATAAATGAATAAAATAAAGATAATAATTACAAATAGATATGTAAGTAGATAAAGACGTTTCTAATAGTAAATCTAAAGGTAAAAGAAAAAGGCAAAAAACAAAACAAAAATAATATTTATATATTTAAAAGGTAATAATAAGATAATGAAAATACTTAACCTCGTCATCATTTACTTAATTCAGTAATATAAATATTTATACAAATATTATTGTTAATTACCTTATTAAATTTTCGTGGTAAAATAGAGTTACCTCCCTTGATTTCCTAACGTTTAATTTTTATTTATTTATGGAATTATTTACATATTTATTTAATTGTTTACATTTTTATTTATTTATTTCTTTCAACCTTAAAAACAAAATGCTATCAATATGCTTGGTTTTCTTCCGTAGTGAAGAGATAAAAGTGATTGGATAAATTTAGGAATATCAAACAAGATTTTAGGGTTTCATTTTTCTGATGTCATCTGAGTTATCAGGTTTACTAAAGTGTATTACTGATAAAGTTTATCAGTTAATTTGAATTTTGGCAATATATTGGAACACTTCGTTACATCTATTTGAAAATTATTCACTCAAAAACACTTTTTTCTTATAAAAATAATTTATTTCAGGTGGATGACATAAATTACTCGACCTACCTGAAAATTGACGGGTTTCTACGACCATACTTAAGTAAATTTTGCAATCAGCCAAGATCGTAAATTAATTTTTTTTCCAAAACTGTGCAATTTCAGCAGAGCAAAGATGGTAGCTAACCATGAAAAACTAAGACCATTTTCGGAATCAGTGCCATCAAATTAGCTAAAAAACTTATTTTGTTTCTTGGCACCAAAAATTGTGTTGACCAGTTTTACTCATATATATATATATATATATATATATATATATATATATATATATATATATATACGCACACACACAAACACACACACACACATATATATATATATATATATATATATATATATATATATATATATATATTATAAATTAACTGATTTAAAATATTTTTTCGCTACACAGTAATAACCATGTTTCAAAAATGGAAGCTAAAAGCTTCGAATTTAATTTTGTTATTAAATTAAAAACATTAGTTCCATTTCCTCATCAAGCGAATTTTGGAGTAACTTATTTTTTTAAATTTACAGTTTTAAAGGCATGGCAAAGATTCATAATTGAGTGTTTCCAAGGATACCGAGAAATCCACTCATCTAGACAAGGGGTGGTAACGTGTTCAATTTCCATTTTCGTTGTATCAGTTAATAGTTACATTCGAAAGCGGGGTGGTGTTTATGGATGGGTAGGGGTGTCATGCATTTAGCGGATGTCAGAATTTGTTGAAAAATACATAATTTAAATCAGTTAATTTATTATATTAATGCTCTGTAAATTTACATTGATCACCATTGTGTAAAAATAAAAATATCTGTAAGAACACCGGATTATATATCTTACTGTTCTTTTTTTTATTTATATACACACACACACACACACACACACACACACACACACACACACATATATATATATATATATATATATATATATATATATATATATATATATATATTCTTGGCACCAAAAATAGTGTTGACCATTGTACTAAAAGAATATTTTTTTCAAATATAAGTGTCCCTACGAAAATAACGATTCGTATTTATGTTAGCTAACTAATCTGCTGTCGCTTTCTCACAGACGTTCTGTGGCTTCATTCTGTCACTTCTACAAGTATTTTCACGGCATCTGTTCCGACGAGTCGCTTTCGCTGGTTCCCAGACTGCATAACTTTAAGCAAGCTACTAGGCTGGCATCTCGGTCCCACCCTTTCACTGTCGAAACGGTTAAATGTAACCGTCTCTTCTACTCAAACAGCTACTTCTCGCACTTCCCGTCTGTGGAATTCTCTTCCTCTTACTTGCTGTCCTGATAACTATAATCTTTAAATATTCAAGTGTAATGTCAATCGACATCTTCTGATACCTTGATCTTGTTCACTGTCCTTCTCTTTATTCTCACCCCGAACACACCTCTTTACTCTTGTTCTCTACCCTCTGTAACCCCTTGCGTGCTGGTGGCACTCAGGACTTGCTTGGGATGAAATGCTTAAAAAAAAAGAAACATAAAAAATGGTGTCTGATAAAAAAGCGATCACGAAGCTGAAATATAGCACTAAATAATCGAATGCGGAAATTTCGATTTGAAATTTTCTTGAACAATCGATCATAAACATTGAAATATTTGTTTCACTGTGAAAATATTTTCTGAATTCTAATTGATTTACAACCAATCATTTACAAACATTTTGAGTTCTAATTGCATTATCAACCAATCATTAAAAATGAAATATTTTCTTTGTCCTACTATGAGCATAAATTCTGAATTTTAACTGCTTTTTCCACCAATCAATATTGAAATATTATCTTCGTTCTACTGTAAACCAATTCTGAATTATAATGCATTTTCAACCAATCATTAACGTTGATATAGTATGTTTGTTCTTGTGTAATCATACATGATGAATTCTAATTACTTTTTAGGCCAATCATTAACGTTGAAACAGTATCTTTGTTCTACTGTAAAACAATTCTGAATTAACGTTGTTCTACTGGAAAGTTAAATGCTACATTCTATCTGTTTTTTAAAGCAATCATTAAATTAATTCCTACCATCTTCCGATTTGGATTATTAAAACCCAGAAATGTATTTCTCTTTTCTTCACTCAAAAGGAATCCACTATTTAAAATTTAAAATTGTAACAAGCTGAGATTTTCTGCACATGAAATGAAAATAAGATTTTTGGTTATTTTAAATTTTTTTGGAAAAAACGAGTACCTCCAGTATCTATTTAATAAAATCCCAAACTTAATTTTTCACTAATCTTCTGATATGAAATAATATCAACAGAATAATCTCTATATGTAATATGCGGCATATATATTTACGTTTTTTATGTAAGTAACAGTTGAGAGGCAGTGTGCAAAAATTTTTGTAGCTAACAATTGAGGGGAATGTGCAAAATAACGTTGCCCCACCCGCCGAAATTCAAGTTATATTTGTTTTTGAAAAGAAAAATCTTTAATGAAATAAAAATTATGTGAGACCGACATGAGTTACGGGCAACATTAGTCGTGTTGAATATTTGTTTTACGAATTTAACTATACTTTATTTTAATTAATTTCCGAAAAAAATAAGTCTCGCTTAGGTTTTGCTTTCATAAAACTTAATTTAAAATTATTTACTTTTTTATGTTAGCAGCAAACCAAAAAAAAAAATGAAAAAAAACAATGAAGATTATATTTTAAAGATTAAATAAAACATGGCCGAAAGATATCAATAAATTGTCAATAGATTCACTTAATGTCCTGTTTTTGGTTTAATATAACTTAATTTAAAATTATTTACTTTTAGTTTTCCGGCGGAAACGTTTTCCTAAATTCGTGAAAGGGTTGCCAAGAATCATATGGATTCTTTTTTCAGCAGAGATCTGTCGGGGGTATTTAATCTTTATGTAAATATAAAAATCTGTGACTCGAAAAAATACATCCAAGAAAAATTAGTCATACAAATCTTCTTTTTGTGTTTTTGATTTGGAGAAGCGGGTGTAAAAATGAAATAGATTGCTCTTAATAAAAGGAGACATTCTTATAAAAATCATTATTTAATTGAATATGTTCTGAAATATCATTTTTCTTTAAGTGGGTGCGTATCATTGTATCAGGATGGGACAGAGACCCATGTGCCGGCCCAGCCTGGTATAATTCAAGATATTTGGATTGAAATTTGTCTTTGTAAAGTAAAACAAATGAATTTATATTAGGTTTCCTCATTAAAATCTGCAATAATGTATGAATAAGAAAAAGTTCAAATATGTACACAAAAAATATAAGGAAACTAATTCTAGATTGAAATTTTACATTATTCGGTTAAAATTGCAATATGAACACTGATAAAATCTGTTGACGGCATTGACCACTTTTACACGCCCACCCCCCACACACACATACAGATATATATGTTTCATGCTAGGTGCAATCGTCAAGGCGGCCTGACGATTGCGACTAGCATGAAACAGCCTGTAGCTTTGAGTTTTGACTTCAATGTTCACTTTTATATTTATATTTACATACGCTCTATCTCTGATATTGAGCACTTTATCCCGTAAGTATAGCACGCATTAAAAATATATTTCTTTATATATATATATATGTATGTATGTATGTGTATGTGTGTGTGTGTGTGTGTCTATATATATAGATATATAAATTATTAGGATGATTTAAATAATCATATTTAATTTATCGTGTCAAAATAATCCTCAACAGAATGCAGAAAGCACTTGGCGACTCATCAGCAGTGCCCATCCGCCCATCCGCTACCGAGAATCGAACCTGGACCATTTCGAAACAACGCAAGCGATATATATATATATATATATATATATATATATATATATATATATATATATATATATATATATATATATATATATATATATATATATATATATATATATATATATATGAAGAAAAAAGTAAAACTCATCTTAGCCAATATATTTCGTCTAAGATACGTTACACTCTTGCATTTATGCATATTGTCATTTTACAGATATTCGCTGTCTTCAATTTTTACTCGCATGCACACACACACACACACACATACACCCCCATATATATATATATATATATATATATATATATATATATATAGATAGATAGATAGATAGATAGATAGATAGATATCATAATTAAATAATTCATCATGTCTAAAAGAATCCACAACAGAAAGTAGTAAAGAGCTGGTCGGCCGTTTCGTCTTATTTTGGGGACTCATCAGCAGTGCCCATCCACTACCGAGAATCGAACCCGTTCTGTGACGATATGACGCAAGCCACTAGACTAACGGGTCTCGGTGACGAAGAGGTAACATACTAGACTCGATATAGCGCTAGCTCTTCACAAATTCCGTCGTGTGACTCATACAAGTCTACTTAGACCTACGGATTGTGCACCCATGAATCACGTCTTCTATTCCAAGCCGCTAAATCCGGAGCATTAAAAGCCTGAACCGGCTCCTAATGCTCCGGATTAGTGATACAGAAATTATTAGGATGAATCGCACAACAGAATTTGTGAAAAGCTAGCGTTATATCGAATCTAGTATGTTACCGCTTCGTCATCGAGACATATTGGTCTAGTCGCTATGACGCTTGTGTCATATCGTGACGGTCCGGTTTCGATTCTCGCAAGCGGATGGGCGAAACGGCTGTCCCGTGCATCTCTTGAGGATTCTTGTACACTTGTTGAATGATATATATATATATATATATATATATATATATATATATATATATATATATATATATATATATATGTAAGGTAGGATGTGTGTATGTGTGCAACGAATGCACGGCCGCAATTTTCGACGGATTTGCACCAAAATTTACATGCACATGCTGCAAGTGAGCGGAAGGCCAAGACCGACTATGCATTTCCCAAATTCCATCGATAGTGGAAATAATCGAGCTTTTCATGCTTCTACGGCAGTTTTCATGTAGTTTGCGGCCATTTTCGACTGGCCAGAGTGAGAGCCTATAGCTGGCTGCCACGAATAGGCAAGATGATTCTATTGGCCAGCGTGAGAGGCAACAGGTGACTGCCACGAATGTTAACTAGCATGCTATAGCATGCAAAAAAATCGATAACTGCATTCGTCATAAGTGGGAAAAATTTAAATCTTCATGGCACAATTGGGAACACTTGTGGGCGTTCGATATCTCTGCTAGCACGATGTCACAAGACATCGTGTCCGATGTTTTGAGTGTACTGGTATTGTGTTCAGATTTTTGATCATGCTAGATACCATTCTATCTCCCAGAAACTGTAACTAATGTCTGCTAAATATCGTTGCAGACTGAACCACAAGTTGGCTCACTGGATGTTGAACAAACAAATGTGCCTGAGCGAACATCTGCAATAGGGATTGGCTAGCCGCCCTAGTAGACGGGTATCCTCGAAACCGAGTGGCCAGCGATTATTATTATGATATATAGCTGGGAAAAAAAAAATTTGATATTTCTTTGTTTCTTTTTCGTTGCTTAACAATCCAGAACTTTGATTTTATAAATTCTACTATAATTAAAGATATATATATATATATATTTATATATATATAATTCTTTACACAGGAAATACTTCAAGGGAATTCTGATAAATATCTTACCATCTATAAATATACCTCAAACACACTATATTACATTACCAACTTTATAAAATCCATACTTAAAGAATCCAAGATACATCTGTCTACTTCTACAACCACAACAACCGCGTCCTGGGCATGACGATAAACTACATCCGACAGCAAGAACTCAGAACGGAGGTTTTGAGAAGCGCGAAACTACCTCTTAATTGCTGTTGTCCCCACGTCCACCATGATCTTCTCTGGTAGCACATGTTAGGATCCCAGCTATATATCATAATATATCCCAGAATCAAGCGTATATATATATATATATATATATATATATATATATATATATATATATATATATAGGCTTGATTCAGTTTTATCAGATGTTATTTGCGAGAGAACGGAAAATACGTCACTGAAATCCGAAGTTGCACTGGGAAAATGAAAGGTGCCTTCCAAAATATAAGCAACGTTAGCAACAAATAAAATACGACTGAACTGCTATGCTGGACGATCTCCTCGCAGACGAAGCAGGGACTCAAAGTAACATAAAGTTGATTCTACAGTAGGATGCTGAGAATTCCATGAACCAAACATGTGACAATGTTAAGAAAAAAGTTTCATACGCTTAACATAAGAGATAGTTGAGGTTTCTGGGCCATATAATGAGGAAAGAGGGCTAGGAGAATTTGATACTCACAGAACAGGCTGAAGGTAAAAGAGCCAGAAGAAAGCAACTACCGGGCGAACTTGAGCGATGGATATCGGAATAGAGACAAAATATATGAAGAGTTAAAAAGGAGAGGAAATTGCGGAGTGCCCTGATCGCCAACGCCCTGAAGGGACGCAACAAAGAGAAGATGTAGTTGGCATCGATTAATTAATATTTCTTTTCCTGTAAAGATTGATTTCTGACAACGTGGCACGTTCATCATTGAAATATTAATGAATTAAATGAAAAACAAATATTGATTAACTTGTAAATATTGAAAAATTCAGGACTATATTTATCCTTGGTCTGATATTGAAGAAAGTTCGATTTCTTGAAATCAGGAAGATTTTAATTTTGTTTTCGTTAAAATTTATCGATTGCTTTATTGTAGGAATCTGGAATGTCCATCTTAGGACTTGTAAATTTCTACAGACAATATGCAGAGCGATACTCCGAACTGACAGAAACCTTTGCTGCTTTAAGTAAAAAGAATGTGGAATCTATTTGGACAAAAGAACATCAAGTGTTATTTGAAAATTTAAAATCTGTTCTCACAAAGAAGTCAGTAGTGAAAATATACGACCATAGAAAAGAATTACTAGTAACAACTGACGCAAGTGAATACTCAATTTATGAAATATTAGCTCAGGATGCAGTTGAAATGACTAGATGTAGCCGTAAGTTCTATGCTAACAGTTTCTTCATTTCGTATGTGGAACTCTCTTTCTTCTTATTGCTTCAAGTCAACTTTGATATTCAAAACTTTAAATGCAATTTCAATCGTTATCTTATGTCCTCGCATTTTTCTTTTATTGTTTTTTCACTTTAAGCGTAGTTTTTTTAAACGTCAGTAACCACTTGCGTCTTAGTGGCTTTTTTTCCTTACTGGGATTAAAATAATTAAAGAATATATTTTTTATTTGTTTCTTGATCAATATTATTATCTGGATCTGTCTTTCTCACACATTTAAACTTCAGGGTGCTCTTGTAGAATAATTGGAACTTTGGGAACATTTTAAAATTTAAAGAAAAGGCAATCATGAAATTTGAAAATACAGAATTTTGCTTTAGATTAGCGGTACAGTTTTCATTTAAAAGGATTTATGAAGAATCTATTTTACTTTTAGAGTGACCAATAATGACCAATTTAAAACCCTTGAGGAAGGCAAAGGAAAAGAATGATTCAATCCTTAGAAATTTTGATATTTCTTTGTTTCTTTTTCGTTGCTTAACAGTCCAGAACTTTGATTTTATAAATTCTACTATAATTAAAGATATATATATATATATATATATATATATATATATATATATATATATATATATATATATATATTCTTTACACAGGAAATACTTCAAGGGAATTCTGATAAATATCTTACCATCTATAAATATACCTCAAACACACTATATTACATCACCAACTTTATAAAATCCATACTTAAAGAATCCAAGATACATCTGTCTACTTCTACAACCACAACAACCGCGTCCTGGGCATGACGATAAACTACATCCGACAGCAAGAACTCAGAACGGAGGTTTTGAGAAGCGCGAAACTACCTCTTAATTGCTGTTGTCCCCACGTCCACCATGCTCTTCTCTGGTAGCACATGTTAGGATCCCAGCTATGAGAAATTACTTAACCCCTAACTGAGGTCAAAGCATTATGAAACTATAAATATACATAGGAAATATGTGTAAAAAATAAAACATACCTGCAATATATTTTTGTAAAAGAGATAACTAATGCTAACAAGAAAATTAAATTTTGGTATTGAATGACCCACAAGGTGTTGATATGTCGTAAAACAAACCAAATGTTACATAGAAATCAACCACTAAAAATACATGCTCCCACGCGCTCACACACAAGAAATATACATTACCATCCGAAACATTGTAATCATAATAAACTTACAGCCATAAATTTTGCACACGTACGATGCTTGTCAGGACAGATGCACGTGAGGTCTGCTTCAATGAGAAACAAACATCACAAAAATTAAATATACAAGAGCGCATTATTTATTGTAACAACAGCTTAAAACTTAGTATCTACCGAAAGTCAAAAATGATCAAATAAATTTTTATTCCCATTATAACAAAATAAAATCTGGAATAATCATTCGGATTCAACTTAAGAGCACTCAAAATTTGCAGCCCTCAGTATTTACATGACGAGGAGAAATATATTGAAAATATTTTCATGCTCAGCCACTGTTCTATTTTATATTGCATGCGAAACAATAGGCTCATAAAATATTCCTAAATGGAAAAGCTGTCCTTCCTGAAAACCCATTAAATCTAAAAAAATACATTATTCTACTCACTAGTTCTACCGTAACTACAACACAAAAGAATTTATGTAAACTAAACATAATATTTATCACAAAAAAATAAAATACGTAATACAATAAAACAAAATAATAAGTTAAACCTGAAATAGTAATTTACTCTATAACGTGTAATAATTGCCACGCGGAATATATAGGGGAAACCTCAAGTAATTTTAATAAAAGATTATAGGGTCAAAAAAAGGATTCTTTCCAAAACAACATATAACATGCATTATTCGTTCAATGTAAAGAGATTGAGCACAATTTTGAGAAATAATTTCTAAGCAAATAAAAAAGAGAAAATAAGTGACGATGACGAAAAATCTCGATCATGGGCAGTAAATGTGCGTTAAGGTTCTTACATCGTTTAGCCATACTTCTGTTATCACAATGTGGGAGATTTAATAACAAAATCGATGTAAATATAAAGAAAAAGAAACAACATTTAAATGAAAACGTTTTTACACCCAAAACACACACACAAACACACACACACATATTAAAACATATTATTTAAATTTCAAATAAAAGACTAAACACGTCACACAAAACCTTTTTTACATTTGTTCGTACTACTTTCCCTTAATACACACACACACACACACACACACACACACACACACACACATATATATATATATATATATATATATATATATATATATATATATATATATATATTGATTTGAACAAACACAATTTCATGCTCTTTCATTTATTTTATTTATTTATGTTTGTTTTTTTTTGTTTTTTGTTTTTTTTTTAGTAGGAGCTAGGCTGCCAGCGCTTCCTCAGAGCACAGATCGTTGGCAAAAACTTGATTTAATTAGACTGCAAATATGCGGGAAAATTCTTGGAGATAAAGCTGGAAAACGTCTAAAAATTTGTATGTATGTGTGTAAAGGGGGTGTATGTGTGGGTGGCATCCGTTGGTCTCGAGGGACCCTTGAACTCCGCTTAAAAAGTTATGTCTCAGCTGCTATGGCTGTAAAGGCCCACACGGCAGTGACGGTCTCGATTGCAAAGAATATATATATATATATATATATATATATATATATATATATATATATATATATATATATATATCCCTTGTAGCTCTTAATAAGTTTTGTCTTTTTGTTATTTACCCCAAACCCTTTTCGGCGCGCTCTCCTTTGTCATTCCGTGCCCCAGAAATTACAAATGTCTCTTCCTGATGTTAAGTATATGCCTCTATTCTCTCCAAAACCTCGTTGCCGTTTACATGTACGCCCTATCATCTTACTGTAGAACCACATTTCTGTTACGTAACAGTTCAGTACTCTTTTTTTTGTTTCTCTTGTTTCAAGTTTCTTCTTCATCTGTCAGGAGATTGTCCAGCATTCACTGCCATATAGGAGGACTGTTATTACATAACAGTTTAGTACTCTTTTCTTTGTTTCTCTTACTACAATTCTCTTCTTCATCTGTGAGGAGATTGTCCAGTATTCATTGCCATATAGGAGGACTGATATTAAGTAACAGTTCAGTACTCTTTTCTTTCTTTCTCTTGCTTCAAGTCTCTTCTTCATCTGTGAGATTGTCCAGCATTCACTGCCATATAGGAGGACTGATGTTACGTAACAGTTCAGTACTCTTTTCTTTGTTTCTCTTGCTTCAAGTCTCTTCTTCATCTTTGAGGAGATTGTCCAGCATTCACTGCCATATAGGAGGACTGTTATTACATAACAGTTCAGTACTCTTTTCTTTGTTTCTCTTACTACAATTCTCTTCTTCATCTGTGAGGAGATTGTCCAGTATTCATTGCCATATAGGAGGACTGATATTAAGTAACAGTTCAGTACTCTTTTCTTTCTTTCTCTTGCTTCAAGTCTCTTCTTCATCTGTGAGATTGTCCAGCATTCACTGCCATATAGGAGGACTGATGTTACGTAACAGTTCAGTACTCTTTTCTTTGTTTCTCTTGCTTCAAGTCTCTGCTTCATCTTTGAGGAGATTGTCCAGCATTCACTGCCATATAGGAGGACTGTTATTACATAACAGTTCAGTACTCTTTTCTTTGTTTCTCTTACTACAATTCTCTTCTTCATCTGTGAGGAGATTGTCCAGTATTCATTGCCATATAGGAGGACTGATATTAAGTAACAGTTCAGTACTCTTTTCTTTCTTTCTCTTGATTCAAGTCTCTTCTTCATCTGTGAGATTGTCCAGCATTCACTGCCATATAGGAGGACTGATGTTACGTAACAGTTCAGTACTCTTTTCTTTGTTTCTCTTGCTTCAAGTCTCTTCTTCATCTTTGAGGAGATTGTCCAGCATTCACTGCCATATAGGAGGACTGATATTACGTAACAGTTCAGTACTCTTTTCTTTGTTTCTCTTGCGTCAAGTCTCTTCTTCCTCTCTGATGAGATTGTCCACCATTCACTGGCATATAGGAGGATGATATTACGTAACAGTTCAGTACTTTTTTCTTTGTTTCTCTTTATATAATTCACATTCATCTTTGAGAAGATTGCCCAGACTTCGTTCGGCATACAGGAGCATTGATATAACAATTCAATATTTATTTATTTGTTTCCATCAAATTTTTTTCTGCTTAGCTTTTGCAATGCGTTAGTACAGTAAATAATATATTTTTTTAAAATTTATTTTAAATAAATCCAAATCGATTTCTGTTCAACACAACATTTGCCTTTAAGAATAAAGAAACAGTAAATAAATCCAAAATGAATTTGCAAAATCTATTCAGCACAATGCCCCTTTTTCGATTCATCAAGCAAACCAAATGTGTATTGTTAACATGAACAATACTGTTACTCGTAAGAAGCTCACTTCTTAGAGTTCACTGGTGTAACGGTGTGTTAACTTCCTTATAATAATAATAATAATAATAATAATAATAATAATAATAATAATAATAATAATAATTATAATAATAATAATAATAATAATAATAATAATATCTGCACTGGAAAATTTGCAACTCCTATGGCAAGGAAACTGAAAGAAACTGGTACGAACACCACCAAGACCCGGTTACGGAGATAGGACCTGTTACAATTCTATGGGACTACACAATACACACTGACAGAACAATCAAAGCCAACCACCCAGACATTGTTATTAAAGACCACAAACAAAATAAGTGCCACCTTATTGATATGGCAGTCCCTGCAGACTGCAATGTATCTTTGAAGATATTCGAAAAACTGTCAAAATACAAGGACCTTGAAATAGAAATCTCAAAAATGTGGTACATGGGAACATCAACAATCCCTGTTGTAGTTGGAGCCCTTGGACTGGTTGGAAAAGATTCCAGTAGGCTGATTGAAGGGATCCCTGGAAGTCCATGCCTCAAAGAGATACAAAAATTGTACAGCCCACACTTTATGAAGGGCTTTATCTATGTAATTATTTTTTATTTTATTTATTTATTTATTTTTTTGCAGTGGAAAGTGTCATGATCCCATTTCTAACCTTAGGTCCCTGGGCAGGACCTGGAAAGAAATGTGTAAACGCCAGATATCAAAGGAAATAAAAACAATAATAATAATACATCTTTGGGTTGACATGGTGAGGTACAGAAGAGATTCTAACAAAGAGAAAAGAAAGTAATGTCTACTAATGTGATTTTTTATTTAGTTTGAATCCATCTTGTGAATTTATAAATCGACCATTCATCAGTGCATTGAATATTGCTGCCATATCTTGTCTAATGTTCCTACTATACACAGGGTGTCCTTAAAGTCTGGACACATAGGAAATCTCATTACCTATACTGGAGGTAAAAAATATAGTTAATGTGATTTCCTATGTGTGCAGTTAGAAAAATAAATAAATTCTTTCTTCCTTGGAATGTTTTGTCGAAAGAAGAAAGAACTGACTTCTTTTTCTAAGGTATGCCAAAGGGGAAGGTGTACTCAATGAAAATCACAGATGCAACACACTTGATTGAACACATACAGAGTGAATGTGCTAAAATCGATGGCAATGTGGGGTTATTGCATCGAGTTTACATGAATCATGCAAAGCGCATCAACCTTTGCATCACAAATGATGGAAATCATATCTCGAGATTCCTGATAAAATTCAAAGAAAGGTTTTTAATGTAATCGATAATCGATAATGACCATGTATCACGACGTCAATCTCTTTCTCACCGACGCGACGTGACGTCTCTCTGTCTCTTCTGCAAATATCTTCATGGCAATTGTTCTTTTCTCCTTGGTGCCAAAACTGCATGAATGTAAGTGTGCTACCTGATTGCCAGTTAGGTCCCATATCCCTTAATAATGTGGAACTATCAAGATCCAACCGTCAGTTCTGATTTAATAGATTAATACCTCAAAAACAAAACTGCTCTCTATTACTCACCAGAGAGAACCCTCCCTGCCCCCCCCCCCCCCCCATTAAAATGTCTGACGCTCAACTCCACGAGAGCACCTCTTTGCGACTGCTCGGTCTCACATTGTCTGCTGACCTGAGATGGAACAAATGCATTGAGTCAATAGCTTCGCCCATCGCAAGGAAAGTTGGCTCCCTGTGCCGCGCCAGGAAATTTTTCTCGCCGGAGTCGATCCTTCAAATCTACAAATCAACCATTCGCCTTTGCATGGATTATTACTGCCATATATGGTCTGGAGCCCCTTCTGTTTGTCTCAAGGTCCTTGATAAAATCCAGAGACGGATATGCAATGTAATTGGCCCTGATCTGGTATCTCGTCTGCAGCCGCACTCTCACACACTTGCCGTTGACTCCCTCTGTCTTTTTTACATATACTCTCACGGTAACTGCCGAGATGAGCTGCTTTCGCTTGTTCCAGGACTTTGAATTTAAGCGTTCAACTAGGCTGGCATCTCGCTCTCACCCTTTCAATGTCGAAACTGTTAAATATAGCCGTCTCTTCTATTCCAATAGCTTCATGTCTCGCACCTCTCGCCTGTGGAACTCCCTGTGATTTTCTTGTTTCCCTGCTAGCTATAATCTCCAACTATTCAAATGTAATGTCATTCGACGTCTCCAGATGCCTTGATATATCCCCTATCCTTCTCTTCATCCTTTCCTCTATCACTCGTATCTGTTCTCGCTCCAAATCTCTGTAACCCCTTGAGAACTTGTGGCTTCTCGTCTTGCTTGGGGTGAAGCGCTTAAAAAAAAATTCTCGCCTGTGGAACTCAATTACGATTTCATGCTTCCCGTGCCAACTACAATCTTCAAAAATTTAAGTGCAACGCCAATCGCTAACTTCTGTCGTTTGGAAAACCGTTCTTTTATTGCCCTTTCTCCTCCCTCCCCCAGTAAAAACTTCTCATTACTTTTCACTTACAGTAACCCCTTGTATCCTCTTGGTATTACTACCATAAATTTTTAATTTTTCTGTTTTTTTTTTAATTATTTACATTATTCGGGCTGTTTCTTCAGGTGATTGGAATTTCTTTCGTTCACCATTGCTGTAGCCTGGTACTGAAATCACAACTCTTTGGGTCTAGTCACTGGATTTAACCAACGTCTTTATCCATTGGGCAATGTGTCCCTGAGAGAGTAGAGTTAAAGGGAAACTAACTGAGATATCCGGAAGAGGCATGGCACGTGAAACTAGAGCAATCTACCCCGGTGGACGAAAAAAAGGGTTCTGTTCAAAATTTCAATCACCTGAAGAAGGCTGGAGAGTACAACGGCCGAAACGTTATGAATATGGCAATGAAGATGAGGATAGCAGTAATGTAAATAATCATAATACCTCTTCTCAGAGATATAGACTGATATTTTGTTTTTTTTATTGTTCTCTCTCTTTAATAGTGTTTTCCTTCATATTATCTAAGACTCAGTAACCCCTTTACGTCTTAGTGGCTTTATAGCCTTGCTTAGGTTTAATTGATTAAAAAACAAGTAAAATCATAGAAAACGTTCATTTTATTTTATTTTTCATGTTATTAAAGAAATCTTTTTTTTAAAAAGTAAATTTTTTAAATCAATAAAATTCTGAAATTAATGATATTATCGTTTTTAAAAAAAGCACGCACAAAAACATGTCAATTGAGAGTTTCAATTTGTCAGCACTTTTTGAGGTCAGGTAGCAAAGCTGACAGGCTAAAAAGAGATCCAACCTGATGTTTTATCCGAAAGAAAGCGCTAAAACAAATCTTAACTTCAAATGTGAATAGTTCACACACAAAAGTAACGACATTGCAATGACGTTATATTCTAGAAAATTTGAATGAATACTGTATTTGATGGCATGAACGACACCCGATTTCCGTAGGACGTATTCAAGGAAAAAGAGTTTACTGTTTTGCAATGATTAAATCAAGTTATCAGTACATTGCAAAACATTACAAAAACGCAGTAGCTATGAACTCATTACTGTATATAAAAAGAAAACATTACTGTATGTAAAAAGAAAACACTACTGTATGTAAAAAGAAAACATTACTGTATATAAAAAGAAAACATTACTGTATGTAAAAAGAAAACACTACTGTATATAAAAAGAAAATATTACTGTATATAAAAAGAAAACATTACTGTATATAAAAAGAAAACATTACTGTATATAAAAAGAAAACATTACTGTATGTAAAAAGAAAACACTACTGTATGTAAAAAGAAAACATTACTGTATATAAAAAGAAAACATTACTGTATGTAAAAAGAAAACACTACTGTATATAAAAAGAAAATATTACTGTATATAAAAAGAAAACATTACTGTATATAAAAAGAAAACATTACTGTATATAAAAAGAAAACATTACTGTATGTAAAAAGAAAACACTACTGTATGTAAAAAGAAAACATTACTGTATATAAAAAGAAAACATTACTGTATGTAAAAAGAAAACACTACTGTATATAAAAAGAAAATATTACTGTATATAAAAAGAAAACATTACTGTATATAAAAAGAAAACATTACTGTATATAAAAAGAAAACATTACTGTATGTAAAAAGAAAACACTACTGTATGTAAAAAGAAAACATTACTGTATATAAAAAGAAAACATTACTGTAAGTAAAAATAAAACATTACTGTATATAAAAAGAAAACATTACTGTATATAAAAAGAAAACATTACTGTATATAAAAAGCAAGCTCGCTGTCGATCTGAATATAAAGTAATAAATCACGACAGTAAAATACACTACATTTTTATAGTAACAGTGCAATGAAAGTGTAATGAAAATAGAAAGCGTATAATTAAAATTTAAATATAAGCCAAAATAATTAATGATAGCAATGTGTTGAGGCATATGTAGGTTTCATAGATCAGCTGGTACCGATGAATGTCACCGGTATCAACATGTGTCGGAGAAGTGGACGAACAAGGCCGGTCCTATATTATATTTCCTGTTACTTTATCGGGTTGCACGACATTGGCGCCCTTCTGGGTGTGGAACCCGGCACGACAGAATGGGCCGGAGTCTGCATTAGAGGGTTTGCAACTTCTACGGGAAGGAAACTGAGAGAAACTGGTGTGAGCACCGCCCGGACCCGGTTGCGGAGGTGGGACCGTTTGCAGTTCTACGGGACTACACAATACACACTGATAGAGCAATCAGGGCTGACCGCCCAGACATTGTTATTAGGGACCACAAACAGGAAAATTTCCTTCTTATTGATATGGCGGTCCCTGCAGACTGCAATGTATCCTTGAAGATATTCAAGGGGCTGCAAAGTGCAGGGACCTTGAAATCGAAATCTCGGGGATGTGGCTCATAGGAGCATCGACAGTTCTTGTTGTGGTTGGACTCCTGGGATTGGTTGAAGGGATTTCCAGTAGACTAGTTGAGGGGATTCTGGGAGGCCTGTGTCTCAGGGGGATGCAGAGAATTGTTCTCACAGGTGCAGCCCACACTTTGTGGGGGGCTTTGTCTATGTAAAATATGTTGTTTATTTTTGTTTTTTTTTGGTCGGTGGAGAGTATCAAGATGCCATTTCTAACCTTAGGTCCCTGGGCGGGACCCGGAAAGAAATATGTACACGCCAGAAATCAAAGGAAATAAAAACAATAATAATATTAGGAAGTATCATGACAGAGATCTTTTCTATAAATACATTCATCGTAATTGTTCTGATAAACCTTTCTTTATTGTATCAAGACTTTATGAATTTAAACGGAATACTAGATTGGTGGCAAGATCTCATGATTTTACAGTTGAAATGAATAGATATAACCGTAAGTTTTATGCTAACAGTTCCTTCATTCGCGCTTCTCGCTTGTGGAAATCTCTTGCGGAATTTCTTTTTACAGTCAACTTTGATACTTTCGATTCTTTTTCTTTTCTTGTTTTCTCTCCTTAAGATTATTTTTTGTCATATTCTCTAACACTCAGTAGCCTCTTGTGTCTTAGTGGCTTTATTGCCTTGCTAGGAGTGAAATGATTAAACATATCTCGCTCTCTCTCTCTCTCTCTCTCTCTCTCTCTCTCCATATATATATATATATATATATATATATATGACATTTTCATTTATTTCTGGATCAATATTATTATCTGGACCCGTCTTTCTCAACCATTTTAATTTCAGGACGCACTTTAGAATGACTGCCTTTGTTGTCCTCTCTTCTGAATAGTATTTTTTTCATATTCTCTATTATTTATTAACTCATAGTCTTTTAGTGGCTTTATTGCCTTGATTGGGGTGAAATATTAAAAAAACCTCGGTCACGAAAGCTTGGGTCTTCATGTTAGCCTAGTCATCGATGGTTCTCGAACTGCTTCTTATTTCCAGTTTTAATTACATGTCTTGTTGCATAACTCACACCTGGATAGACTCTCTGTCTGCTTTTATGTTGTAGTGTTTGTGAATGAAAGCTTAAAAAATCCATATAAATTACAACTTGATAAAACAAACTAAGTAGACAGATTTTAATTATAGCAAGCACATTATTAAAACTTATTCAATTAATAATTGGTTATAGACAAAATACAGGGTGTCCCAAAAGTCATGTAGATATTTAAAAATTCCATGATGGACTCTTAGAACTAAACTGCAGATTATCCACACAGAAGATTTGATTAGAATGATGACGTCTTGTGTAGAACCAGCCATAATTATTCCATAACCTGTTAGATTTTTCATACATTGTATTTCTTTTCAGAACTTCAGTTACATTTACATATAAAATTAGCCCGTCACACCCTATAAGTTAGTCATACATTGACAAATCGAAAGCAAATCCTGGGGAGAAGGGTAAATAGTAAGGGAGTACAAAGTACAGTTGGTTTTACTGGGGTGCGTAGCTTAGTATAATAAATTTCTATAAATATTTTTGCAAAAATTAAAAGTTTTATAGTTTGACATACAAAATACTCTCACTATTTTAAATTCATTTTAATGATTAAAATAACAAATATTTATTAATTTAATTAGCTTATAATTCATGGAGAAAGATAAAAATTATATAGCACTTAAAACATATATCAAATTAGTGGACTACAAATTTTCAACTTTTAAGCATATACACTTATTAAGTTACGTGCTATTGGAGGAAATAATTACATCTCCCATTTCAGGTTTCTACCGAAGACAAGGTTGGTTGCCACACATAAAATGACGCATTTTATAGGAAATGAATAAAACGCTTTTGAAATGTTAAAAAAATAATTTATTTAGCTGAAATAGGCGCCATGTTGATGAATGATTGTTCTCCAACGTACCTCTAAATTCTAGATTCCATCTTTAAAAAATTTTTATCCTTTGATGTCATAAACAGTTCAAATGCTTCAATTACTTTTTCCTTATCGGAGAAGGTTTTATTGCGTGTGAATAGCTCAAAATAAAATAAATAAGTGCTGATCAGTAGGAGAAATATCAGGTGAATATGGACGATAAGGCAACATTTCATAATTCAGGCTAAGTATATTTTGGACAATTGATTGAGAATAGTTCGGCCGTGAGTTGTCGTGCAGCGAAAATAGACCATTCACAAGTCTAAGATTCTTCCTTTTTAATTTTTCTTGCATACATTCAATGTTCACCACAATACGAGGCTGCTGTCTTTATTTTCCCTTGATGCAAGAATGAATAATGAATAACCCCTTTGAAAGACCACCATACAAGAAACCGTTACCATTTTAGGGTGCAGCGAAGGTTTTGGGTATTCATTTGCATCTAACCACTCACGTACACTCTGACTGTTGTGAAAAATATCCGTTTCTCATCGCATCTAATGTTTTTTAACCACAGTTCTCATAAAGTAAGATTACTTGTTTCATTGTAATCTGTTTCATTGGGCTTATGAGTTACAAAATATTGAAAGAAAAATTATCTGTAAAGAAAAAAGTCAGGAATAGATCAAGATTTTTTTATATACTAAGGAGTTTCGTTAGACGACCGAATCAACAACCAACAACCAACCCAAAATGCGCCGTTTCAACCTAATATATATATATATATATATATATATATATATATATATATATATATATACGCACACACACGCACACACACACACACACACACACACACACACATATATATATATATATATATATATGCGAATGTAATGAGTATGAAAATAAGATATAAATTCTAACATTCACAGCATTAATTCAAAAGACGGCTCAATACCGATAGTAGAGCTTTTTTTTGTCAAACAAATGAAAAAAAAAGAAAGTTACGTTTCACATGCGGCTTGCTTACAAACAGAATTGTTCATAACCAATTTCGGTTCTCACCAGTCGAGGTGCAACTAAATGCACCGAAACGAAGTTCTATGTTTGAAGTGTGTAAATTGTTTTTGTCTATATGAAAAAATTAATATATATATATATATATATATATATATATATTATTATTATTATTATTATTATTATTATTATTATTAGAAGTCTTATAAGTATAAGACGCTATACTCGATCGGGAAAACTTCGGTGTTTTGATTTACAAATAATCAAACCAATACCAAAGGGAAAAAAGGTATAAAAGAAGAACCAAGAACATGTACGTTAGCCGAAAATAATCGTCCAGCATACGAGTACGCAAAAGAAAACTACAAAATGTGTTCAATACAATGAGTAGAGCAGACCTAGTTAGACCTAGAGAGCCAGACAAACCTACCAAGGTTTCACCTAAACGGATCGTCAGGGAAGGTCGGCCTTCCCTGATGATCCGTTTAGGTGAAACCGTGGTAGGTTTGTCTTGCTCTCTAGGTCTAACTATATATATATATATATATATATATATATATATATATATATATATATATATATATATATATATAAAGGGATGTTTCGTTAAATAAATTAAAGAAGTTTTATCTGCTTATTTTTAATAGGATATTTTCATAATTACGGACAAGTTTCTTAGTATTAAACGAAGAAAGAAAATTGCCATGTTGATGCATATAGACTTTATTCCGAGTACTTTCGACATTAGCCCAATGTCATCATCAGAGTGTTGTTTTTCTAGGACAAAAATTATTGTGTTTATCATTTTTCTAGGCAAATATTTGTGTTCATCTGAAGGTTAAATTTTTACTAGTATTGTCGAAAAAGCTATGGTTATGTACTGTACGATGTTTAAATGTTATGATGTAAATGTCAAGAGAGATAACTAAGTTATTAAAATACCTAAATATTAAAATAATATTTAAAACTATTAGTTAAAAGCTAGGTATATTAAACTATCTACTGTAAACATTTTAAAACACTTGTGCAGTATTCATAATTAATTTTATTAATGGTTGGTTTCAATATTTTAATACACCTTCAAAAATATTTAGTTTATGTTTATTATTTTCAGGTAAAAGTTTAGATGTATTTTCAACAAGAATTTTCCCAAATTGCGAATGTGGATAGCATGCTAGTGTACATAACTAATAGTTTTAACACTTTCACTGCTATTGATTTGCCCAGTGCAATTAGATACGAAACTACCATAACGTTGAGAAAAATCGAGGCTGACTAATAATTTGCATGATAGAACAGTTAGAATTTTCCGTATTTCACGATAGATGGCGCA
Source organism: Acanthosepion esculentum (assembly GCA_964036315.1). NCBI lineage: Eukaryota > Metazoa > Mollusca > Cephalopoda > Sepiida > Sepiidae > Acanthosepion > Acanthosepion esculentum. The sequence goes on along the minus strand of OZ038518.1, from coordinate 21,732,310 downwards.
ACGGGACACTCATACCAGCGGTATGCAAAAAACGTAGGTTTCCGTACTTAGCCAGCTGGAGCAAGATAAGAAAAACGAAGATCTCCGTAGTTAGTAGCGGAAGTGTTAAATAGTTTAAAAAAACAACAAAATATTTGGATATTTCATAACTTAGTCACCTCCCCTGACGTTTACATCGTGAAATTTAAATCGTACTATATAAATAGATAAAGAGTTAGGAATAAATCAAGATTTATTTTATATACAAAAGCGGATATTTCGTTAGAGAGGCGGATGAAAACCCAACCAAATGTGCAACATTTCATGTCTGACAAGATAATATCACTCTAATAACTTATCTTATTTTAAGAATTAAAATTTGTTTGGCCGATAACTGCAGAGGGTATCATTATTACTATCACTAATCAGGAATAGAACGCTGTTTTCGTTTATTATGAAAATCTTACATTGTTTTATTTGTCTTCCTTTATTTCACCGTTATTACCTGCTCTAATTAACGCATGGAAGATCTTACGTCATCCAGTGTTAATTTAGTGCAAAGAGACAAAGATGAAAAGAGAAAATGCCGTTGCCATAGACACGGACTCAAACCCGAAACTCGTTCAACCGAACGTGACTTAATTTTAGGCTCTTATAGTGTAATTAATTAATGATGAGGATGATAATACCGTGGAGCAGTGAGTAGTGGGGGTTAATTAGGAGCTGAAAACGCTTGTGTTCTGTACAAATTATGATAGGATGTTCTTTCCCTTTTATGGACTCAGTATTTCGCCATTTAACAGAGTGAGATAAAGCGCATATTCTCTGCGTGGGAGTATCAGGAAACTATGAAGGAAAACTCAGTAAGCAAATACATAAGATGATTGATTCATTTTTATTTTATTTTATTAGAAACTAAGTTCTCAGGTTAACGATTCAGAGATGGTATCCATTGCTCCACCACACGGACAAGCTTATGACCCTTGCTATTCTCAAGCGGTCACACACCTAGGAACTAACCATGCTCTACGTTGCTTAATTTCGGTGACTGTACCAGAACCGGTATTTCAACGTCATATGGCCGTAAGCCTGTAAGACAATATAAACATAATCTGACAAGGACAAGTGGAAGATATTGGAAGCTAACAACCTATTTAACGAGCTTGCGTAACTGATTGGCAGAAGAGATGATTAGAAGGGATAACGAAAAGAAAAAGGCATTTCTAAGTGCCGTAAAGGGGAGGAATTTTTGTAGCATCATGGCCGTCCACGCTCTGAAGGAGAGCATCATATAGAATAAGATATGTAAGCAAATATGTGTATTTAGATCCGACGGTATGATGAAAAATATGGAAAAGACAAAACAAAATCCGAATATGCAAGTTTACTGTTTTAATGTTGTTTTACTGTCGACGTCAGACGTTTCGGTCTAGTAGACCATGTTCAGGACATGGTTATTAGAAACATACTTAGGATTAGACGATATTTAAGTCAGCATGAAGAACTGTCTTGTGTCCATCGTCTCTTCATGTTGATTTAAATATCGTCTAATCCTAAGTATGTTTCTAATAACCATGTCCTGAAGATGGTCTACTAGACCGAAACGTCTGACGTCCCACAGTAAAACAATATTAAAACAGTAAACTTGCATATTCGGATTTTGTTTTGTCTCTTCCATATTTTTCATCAGAAGAAGATATATTGAAAGTTGTGAGACTCCTTTCCAGCTCCATGCTTTTCCAGCCAACATTAATCTATACCACTTCAAATACAATGTCAATCGCTAATCCTCATGATTACTCCTTTCTCTTCCCGTCCATTATTAATGTTTCTATTCCTAGTTCTTCCATGCCCTTTTGTCTTAGAAGCTTTAGTGCCTTACTTATGGAAAACCCTTCCCACGACCTGCTTTCCAGCTAACTTTAATCTGCAAAAATTTAAATGCAATGTCAATCGCTATCTACTGTCATCCTGATTAATCACTCCTCTTCTTGCTCTTCCTAGTTTCTTTCACACCCTGTAACTGCTTGTGTTTTAATGGCTTTGTTGCCTTGCATAAGGTGATACCGATCAAAGAAAAACTGCAATCAACGGAATTTTTAGTCCGATATTATATCGTATTACTATATTGATTATTTGATTTGTTTGTTTTTTTTACGGCTTATCAACCTTTTTCAGGTTATTCAAAGGCAGAAAATATATTTAGATTTCAAGAATCTTTTGAGGAAAGTAATGAGCGATAGATACAAGTTCTACTAATTAATCGCTAGCTAGAAAAACATACACGCAACGCATACATCCAGTGAAAAATGTAAAAGAAATCATCCTTGATAATGACTAAAAGTGTATCCGAAAGCGCACGGAATCATAAAACATTTGTAGAGTTTGTTTTTTGTTTTGTTCACTCTCTGTGTTCAAAAAAGAAGACACTTCTTCAAACACAAAAATTGGATAAAACGTTTAATCGCAATTGCATGTCTGGTACATCTTTAATGAAACATGCATAAAAGAGAGATTGCTGCCTAAATACATAATATATATATATATATATATATATATATATATATATATATATATATATATATAGAGAGAGAGAGAGAGAGAGAGAGAGATAGATATATATATATATATCATATTATGAAAACAATAACATCAAAATACTCTGACTTTGATGTGAAAAAAATAATCAGGCCAAAATAATGATTATTATCTTATGAAGCACTGAGTAGCAGTTATTGCTATTATTAAATCAATAATGATTTTAAACACACACACACATATATATATATACACATATATGTATGTATGTATGTATATATGTTGATATAGTTGACGAACAAATAAGATGCTTTCTTAGAAATCTCAATACTAAGCAAATAGTACATAATACTGCTTCTACTAATCTAAAACATATTAATCTCCTATATCGTAATCAAATGCATACTAATTATAAAGAAGATGAAAATATATTTAAAAAATTAGTAAATACTAATATATCAACAACATATCCTACCAAAAGAATTAAGTTACTTATATACTACACTAAATCTAGTATATCCATCTCAATTATTCGCAATGATTCTTCTCCCCCGGTTAGCGATTTGCAAAAAACAACATAAGTTTACAAATTCAATTGCCCTTTGGGAGGTTGTATCTCCAATGGTTTAAATAATATTTATGTTAGTCACACCACAAGGACGCTTGACACTACATTTGAATGGTAATTCTAACATTTTTAGACATGTAAAACAACATGCCTGGCCGCATACACAATTCCGGAAAATCCTTGTTGAAAACACAACTATACTTAAACATGAAAACAATAAACAAAAACTAAAAATTCTTGAAGCTATATACATAAAATAGTTGAAATCTAACCTGAACAAAATAAACTATGAAATCTCCAAAAATATCCTTAAATGCCTATAATTGGTAACAGAAGCCATTGGTTTATACCAAAGGCTTCCCATACTTAATACTTCTCGAATTCACTCTCGCGTGGTCATGTGTGACGTCATGTGCTGTGGTGCGATTTTCGCTTCCAGCGTCTTATATGCACGTGTTTATCGTTGCTTGGAAACAGACTATCATCAATTTCTTGTTCGTGTATTGCTTAATATATTGAACTCTAATTGTCATCTTTGATAATGGCTTATGTAAGCCGAAAGCTTAGATTGGATTAAAAAAACATGTATCAATATTGTGATTTTCTTTCTTCGTTTAATGATAATGTTATTGAGCTTATCAGACGATATGAAAAGAACTTACATAAAATAAATAGACAACACTTGTCTATATTATTTAATGAAACATGTATGAATGAAAAAATGTTGCCTAAATACACACAATTTAAATTACATGATCCAGCAGCCCACAATACTTTCTTTTTTTTCTTTTTTTAAGCTTTTCACCCCAGGCAAGGCTGGAAGCCACTAGCACGCAAGGGGTTACAGAGGATTTGAAGCGAGAGCAAATAGGAATGTTAGAGGAAAGGATGTGGAGAAGGATAGAGGATAGATCAAGGCAACTGGAGATGTCGATTGACGTTACATTTGAATAGTTGGAGATCATAGTCATCAGGGAAACATGAATGAGGAAGGGAGTTCCATAGGCGTGAGTTGCGAGATATGAAACTATTGGAGTAGAAGAGACGTCTACATTTAACAGTTTCAACAGTGAAAGGATGGGAACGGGATGCCAGCCTCGTAGGACGCTTGAATTCAAGCAGCTCATCGGAGCAATTACCATGGAAGCATTTATAAAAGAGATAGAGAGGGGCGACGGCGCGTCTGTGAGAGAGAGACTGCAGACGAGAAGCCAGATCAGGGCCAATTACATTGCATACCCGTCTCTGGATCTTATCAAGAACCTTGAGGCAAACAGAAGGGGCTCCAGACCATATATGACAGCAATACTCCATGCAATACTCCATACATTTGGAATTATAAATGTAGCCTTGTGAAAACACTCTTAATAGCAACAAACAGGACATCTACGATAAACTAAAAGATATAACTACCCCGGACCAACTGGAGGAAATTACGCATAGACTCAAGGAAATTACCAACAAATCGGAAGCTCAACACCGGTTTAAAATATTAAAAAAACTGAATACATTATACAAAGGTAATATCACTCTTCCTAACAAAACTGATAAATACATTAACCTTTCCAACTATGAACAAACCAAACACCAAAAAGAAATACTTAACCTTGGACCTAACTGCCATATATACCGTAAGTACAATCGACTTTTCAAAAAAATAGAAATCGAGACGCTATCCAAAACATCGTTAAACTCCCTGGTGAACAACTAATAGAAACGAGACCAGAATTTAAAGACTTACTTAAGGCTGAGGCATTCAAGGATCGGCATAATAAAAGCGGAAACTCGTCAAAAATACTTACTAAACAACTGAAAATTGCCGCACAAGAACTACGCAACCAAACTGACATAATTGTAAAAAACAGCTGATAAAACCAACATTTTTTCATCCTGAACAAATTGGATTACAACAAAAAACTTGACCACATACTCCATGATCACATAAAGTTTAAAAAACTCAACAAGAACCCGACCAACCAACTAAAATTAAAGCTTAATAAACTCATTAATGCTAATAATGCTGAACAGAACACTTTAAAACTCCATAAATTGTTGCTGATTATAGACACTAGTTTTATATATATATATATATATATATATATATATATATATATATATATATATATATATATATATATATATATATATATATATAAAGAGAGACAGACGGCCAGATAGATAGATAGATAGATATGAACAGAATTAGATAGAAACAGACTGGAACCGATTGAAATAGATAGATAGATAGATAGATAGATAGATAGATAGATAGGAACCGACTGAAATAGATAGCTAGATACATACATACATATAAACATAGATAGATAGATATGAACAGACATAGATATGAACATAGATAGATAGATAGATAGATAGATAGATAGATAGATAGATAGATATAAACAGAGTAGCATAGATAGATAGATAGATAGATAGATAGATAGATAGATAGATATGAACCGACTAAAATAGATAGATACATATAAGCATAGACACATATAGACATATAAACATAGATAGATAGATATGATTAGATATGAATAGAATCAAATAGATATGTACAGAATGAGATAGATAGATAGATAGAT
>OZ038518.1:21614137-21724137 GCA_964036315.1 Acanthosepion esculentum | reverse complement strand
AAATTTGACTGTGAAAGCAATTCCAATAAATATCATCTGAAGAAGGCCGGACCGTACTATAACCGAAATGTTGTGAATGTGTTAGAAAAGATGAGGACAACAGTCTCAACAATGTAAATATCGTTTGGTTAATTTCCTGTTCTTTTCTTGTCGTTTATTGTAAAGTTTGTCAAATCTGTTTGTAGGGCATTTCTGCTAATTACATTTAACCATGACCTATTTTTACAGTCATTATATTTCAAGGGTAGAGGGAGCGTAACGCATATTGCAAGAAAGACGAATGTTTTAAAGAGATGGAAAATGCTGCTGTAAGAAGTGAACATTTTTACAATATTAAATTAAACCCTTATCAAAAAGAAAAATAATCGCGTCTAATGACGAGATTTTAAGATTTAATTATCGATGAATGATTTTGAATAAAACCTAAGTTCTCCAACCATCGATCAAGTGCTGACAATCAAAATCATACGAGATCATTTTTCAGGCCTGCGTGATGCATATCACGAGACCCCTAAACCCTCAGAGCCTTCAGGGGCCCCACACGTTGTACAGCAGTAGTATCAGTGGTGTTTCTTTGGCAAGAATATCTGACGGAGCCAAAAACTCTCCAGGCTGAATTTTGAATTTTCAGAGTCTTTCTTTCTTCTTGTTCGGCTGCCTACCAAAGAGTTGACTTGACCCAAAGAGTTGTAAGTTCACTCCCTGGCCTCAGCAGAGAGGGAAAAAAAGGAGACATATCAAGGGGAAAACTGAAACGGAAATCTCCAGGAAAGGCATGATACTTGGAATTAGAGCACAGCCGTGGACTCGATAAAGGATTTGGTACGAAATTCCAGCAAATATCACCTGAAGAAAGCCGGAGTTTACAACGGTCAAAACATCGTGAGTGTGATAGTAAAGAGTTACAGTTCCTCATCTTTTGAAGATCTTTCTTCGCTCTCTCATTTTTTTCTCACTCTCTATCTTATTTTCTGTTTGTCTATTTCTCTTTCTATTTCTCGTTTTCTCTTTCTACCACTACCCCCCTCTCTTTCTCTCTCTCTCTCTCTCTCTCTCTCTCTCTCTCTCTCTCTTGTTATATGTTTTTCTTTCACCCGTTTTTCCTCGATGTTTGTCACTCTCTCTTTTTCTCTTTGGACTTGTTGCTTCTTCTCTATTATTTTTCTCTCTCATTTTCATTTCATGCTTTTTTCTATCTTTGCGTCCTCATCTATCATTCGTTATCATCCTCTCTCTTGTTTCTTCTGACTCTCTCTCTCTCTCTCTCTAATATATATATATATATATATATATATATATATATATAGTCCCGAAACCCATTGTATCTTCCTATTTCATTATGGCTCTCTCTTTCTTTTGTCTTTCCTCTGCTTTCTCTCTATGTCTGTCTTTCTTTACTTCCTCTCACTTGCTTTATCTCTTTTATTGATTGTCTCCCATTTCAATTTTTTATCTAAACATTATAACAAAAAACTAAAAAGGTCAGCAACTCCGACCACTATATGGCCATGCCCCACCCAAGCATCTTCAGATGCCACTCCACCCAGTGACATGTAATTCTTATTATTCAAAAAGTGAACTATTCACGTGGGGAAGGTTGTTGTGTAGTTATTTCGCAGTGGAGGCTTGTATTTGTACTAAAATCGGCCCTATATAAGTTCGACGTACAAGATAGCGCGTTAGGAAATTGATATAATAGGTATTACGCAGTGTAATCTTGTTGTGGTCGCTGACTACTTTCGTATTCGACTAACTGTCGACTACTGTCGTCTGACATCGACAGTATTTACTGCCCCTCCCACGAAGAATAGATGTGGCATAAGGCCGGGTTTAAAGTGGGGTATTCCCGAGCCCGTAGGCTCGACCAAAAAATGTCCGTAGATCCCGTATAAACGGGATCGGGTTGGTCAACCTCTCTGGACGACGGTCTTCCCTTCGGCGGAACCTCATCCGGGTTCCTCTCTGCTGAGAGGCAGAGAGTTCGACCGTCTAGCCGAGTCGTCCGACATCGACAGTATTTACAGCCCCCCCACGAAGGATAGATGTGGCACAAGGCCGGGTTTAAAGTGGGGTAATCCCGAGCCCGTAGGCTCGGCCAAAAAATGCCCGTAGATCCCGTATAAACGGAATCGGGTTGGTCAACCTCTCCGAATGAGGCTCTGCCCTTCGTCGGAGCCTCGTCCGGGTTCCTCTCTGCTCAGAGGCAGAGAGTTCAACCGCCTTGCCGAGTCGTCCGACATTGACTAATATTTAGTCACCCCACCACGAGGGTATCATGTGGAACAAGACCGGTTTAACGTGGGATCCCCGAGCCCGTGGGCCCGGCCAAAAATATATACATTTTGAACCCGTATAAACGGTTTCAGGGCCGGTTTACCTCTCCGAACGAGACTCCGCCCTTTAGGTTAGCCTCGTTCGGGTTCCTCCCCGCCCGTAGGCAGAGAGTTCAAACGTTCAGGTAGTCGTTCGACGAACCACTGACCATCGTTCCTCTTACTACTCCTACTTATATTAGGGGGGAGAGTCTATTAACTATAGAATAAGTGTGTTTCAACATAACAAAGGTCTAAAAGGTCTTTAACTTAAACAAGCTCCGAAAAAATGAGAAACGTGAAAGAGAAAAATAAAAGAAAGCACAGTTGAAACACTGAGGAAGTAATTACTAAAAAGTCATTTAAAAAAATAACATATATATATATATATATATATATATATATATATATCAGTCTGTTCATATCTATTTATCTGGTTTTCTATCTTTGTATCTATCTATCTATATCAGTCAACTCGTATCTATCTATCTATCTATCTATCTATATATATATATATATATATATATATATATATATATATATATATGCAGAAATATAGTCTTAAAGTGTGCTATATTTATGGGGTAAAGTGCTCAATATCAGAGATAGAGCGTGTGTAAATAAATAAATAAATATATAAGATAAAAAATAAAAATAAAAATAAAAAAACAAACAAAAAACAAGCAAAACAATTTGACATAAATAAATAAACAAATAAGCCACTTCCGGTAAAAGTAACCGCCAAAATAGACTACCCATAATGCACCACTGACCCTTATATAAATAGCCGAGAAAAATAACAGCACCAGTCGCCTGACGATTGCACTAGCATGAAACAGACTGTCGCCTCTAAGTGCTGACTTCCATGTCCACTTTTATATATATATATATATATATATATATATATATATATATATATGCACATTTCATTGAATCCGGCAGACAAGGTGATTTTATATAATTTTTTATACAATTTCAAGGATTTCGGCTATACATTTAGCGATTTTCAATATTTTATGTGTTGAATAAGAAATAGTTTGTTGTATATAAAAAGGCTAAAAATTTAAAAATGTTATTAATAAAAACAAATTTAATGAAAAACTTAATAAGATTAACTTTGAACATGGATATAATATCTTGACCGTGTTTTGAAAAATGAAAACATTTTATAAAACATACACGCAACAACCTATTTCTTATTGAACAGTTAAAATATTTAATCCTTGAAAATGGCTAAATGTATAGCCGAAAGCGCTCGTATAAAAAGAACATCGGACAGTTTTTATATAATTTATTATTCGAAAAGAAAACAATTATTATATCGCATGAGAAATTATATAAAAAACTAAATAAAAGCACCTTGTCTGTCGTATTCAATGAAATGTGCATGAAAGAAGGATTGCTGCCTAAATATACCAATATATATATATTGCTGCGGTTGTTGATAGAACCAATGTTGTGCATGAGTTTAAATGTCCCATGGAAGAATGCTCTTCTAATCCACATACATATATTGGATTTACAACCAGCCGGCTCTCCAGAAGATTAACTATGCATCTAAATAATTCTAGCTCCATTAAACAACATATTAAGTCACATACCGTTTCCCTTACGCAATCTGATATGCGTAAAATACTTGTAGAAAATACTAAAATTATGGATAAACATACAGACATTAGACGCCTTAAAATCTTAGAGGCATTACATATTAAAAGCAAAAGACCTCTTATTAATCGTATAGATTACAATATTTCTGGTAACATATTACAATGTTTATAATATATTTAAATTTTATAACGTATTCTTCGATCTTTTGGCTTGTGTTGTGGAAATCTTTTTCACGCTGTCACATGATAAAAATCTTCGCCCTGCACGTGATGACATCAACGCGTCTTTTGAATTTAAAAGGATTTTAACGTTTATTTAGTTTGTAAAAAAGTAGCAACATGATTACGCTACAAGATAATTGGCAAATGTTTGTTTAAAAAAATTTTGACTAAAAATATTGACCCTGAAGATGAACAATGATGTTCGAAAGCGCTAGGTCATCGTACGGACAATACTTATTTCGAAATCATTTTCAAATAAAAAGTCTCATTAGAGAATATGAGAAAATTCAAAAGAAAATATGCAAGACTATGTTGTCTTTAACATTCAATACTACATGTTTAAAAGAAAGGTTGCTGCCACATTACACACACACACACACATATATATATATATATATATATATATATATATATATATATATATATATATATATATGTGTGTGTGTGTGTAATGTGGCAGCAACCTTTCTTTTAAACATGTAGTATTGAATGTTAAAGACAACATATATATATATCAGCATTTCCTCAGACATGCATATACGCATATACGTATCGACATACACATACATATATGCATGAACAAATACATATAAAATATATGGGTTAATCTAATTGAAAATTGATATTACTTTACAACTCAAAAGAGGTTCTTATGTCTGCATTTGAAGATAAGTTTGTTTCGTCGATATAGATAGACTGATAGATAGATATGAACATACTGATATATATATATATATATATATATATATATATATATATATATATATATATATATATATATAATCCGTTGGTAAAAAATCCAAGAGAATCCTAATAATATAAATTATTAAAACTGATCCAAAGAGAGAGAGAGAGAGAGAGAGAGAGAGAGAGAGAGAGAGAGAGAGAGAGAGAGAGAGAGTTCAGTATATTTATTATAACAGGGTATATAAATTACATAGAATAAAGCACTGAGTCCTACAACGAAGTCTTGTGGGTCGAATTAGGCATTCGATTGAGGTAATTTTGTGTTTTTATTCTATGTAATATATATATATATATATATATATATATATATATATATATATATATATTATAAATTAATTGAATTAAAATATATATATATATATATATATATATATATATATATATATATTTTAAGAAAGAGAAAGAACTAATGGAGTTAGAATCCCCAGTTCTCATCATTTACTTTTTAAAAAGTGCTCAATGCAGACATAGGCTAAAATATAATATTATTAAAATATTTTTATTATAATAGATCACGATGAAAACATTTTTACGTCGGAACACAAAAACTTCCATATTTTGAAACATTAATGATTACTCTTCGGCCGATGGTAGATAACATAATACAAATGAAAGTTAAAAAGAGGGCGGGGGGCTAATGTTAGCATTAAAATATTTGCCTGTGGGCATGTCTGGATTGACCAATTAATTGACTTTTAATTGGTTAGTCTTGATATACCCAAAAGTAAATGTTTTAATTCTGACATTAGGCCACGCCACACTTTTTAACTTTCGACAGAGCTAACAATTTGTTTTCATATTTCGAAATAAATCATTTGTATTTCGACTGATGGAGAACCATTACATTTCTGAAACATGCAGGTTTTTGTGTAGCGATATAAAAATATTTTTATTGTAATCTATTATAATAAAAATATTTTAATAATATTATATATATATATATATATATATATATATATATATGTATATATATATAGCTGGACACTCGTATTCGAGGATACCCGTCTTCTAGGGCGGCTAGCCAATCCCTACTGCAGACGCTTGCTCAGGCGCATTTGTGTTTGTTCAGCACACACCGAGCCCACCTGTGTTTTATACTGCAACTATGCTGAGCAGACCTTAGTTACAGTTTCAGGGAAAAAGTGTATTATATGACGTGATCCGCAATTTGAACAAGGGTAGCACGCTCAAGCCCTCGGTCACGATGACTTGTGATTTCGAGCTAGTACAGCTATCGACGCCCCCCACATATATATGTATGTATATATAGTACATACATAATTACGAAAGTAGATACATACACAGAACTATTTTATGTATGCATATTAATTCGCGCATGCACGCATATTTACACGAATCTGGGCATATCGACTTGGTGTAATGGTTAGCGATCTTGTCTCGCTAGAGCAGTTACAACTGAGTAGTGAGTTCGATCCTCACTAGGTGCCCCTTACATTCGGCCTTGTGTGACATCCAAGTTGCTCTTAGAAAATCATGGTTATGTCGACATTATGTAATGGTTAGCTTGTCCCAGTAGAGCAATTACGACTGAATAGTGAGTTCGAAATCGCTACTCAGTCGGTGCCCCATACTTTCGTTCTGGTGCCTCATCTACGTTGCGCTTAGAAAATCATTTTGGCACTTGGACGTGGTGTATTTGTTAGCAAGCTATATTACGACTGAGTATTGAGTTCGACCCTCACTGGGTACCCTATACTTTTGGTCTTGCTTATAAAACTACCATCATCGCGCAGACTCACTCGAAAAAATCACTGTCAATAACACATTGTCTCCCTTAATAATCAAATTGCACCCCTGTAGTTCGTGTGCCCAATGTGGGAAACCAAGTATTTAGTTCCTTCCCTCGGTTTTGTATATCTCTTTCTTTCTTTCTTTCTTTCGATCTCGCGTCCAGCCTATCTCTCTCTCTCTCTCTTCTTCTCTCTCACTCTCTCTCTCCTTCTCTCTCCTTCTCTCTCACTCTCTCTCCCGATATACGTTTTTTTCTTTCACCCACTTCCTCTTCGTCTGTCTTTCTCTTGTTTCTTCACAAACATTTGCTTTCTCTCTCTTATTCTTTGTCTCCCATTTCCTTTAGCTGTTCATCATTTCTCTCTCTCTCTCTCTTTATCTATCTATCTATCTATCTATCTATCTATCTATCTATTTCAGTCTTTTCTTTCTTTCTATCTGTCTATCTATCTATCTCAGTCTTTTCTTTCTATCTATCCATCTATCTCATTCTCTTCATATCCATCTATCTAAGACTTTTCTTTCTATCTCAGTCTTTTCTATCTATCTATCTATCTATCTATCTATCTATCTATCTATCTATCCCAGTCTCTCTCTTATTTATCAATCTATCTATCACATTCTCTCTTTCTCTTTCTCTCTCTCTCTCTCTCTATCTATCTATCTATCTATCTCAGTCTCTCGCTTACTTATTAATCTATCTCATTCTTTTTATCTATCTATCTATCTATCTCAGTATCTCTCTTATTAATCTATCTATCTCATTCTTGTTATCTATCTATCTATCTATCTCATTCTTTTTATCTATCTATCTCATTCTTTTCTTCTATCTATCTATCTATCTATCTCAGTCTCTCTCTTATTAATCTATCTATCTCATTCTTTTTATCTATCTATCTCATTCTTTTCATCTATCTATCTTTCTATCTTTCTATCTATCTATCTATCTATCCCAGTCTCTCTCTTATTTATCAACCTATCTATCTCATTCTCTCTTTCTCTCTATCTATCTATCTATCTATCTATCTATCTATCTATCTATCTATCTATCTATCTATCTATCTATTCCTTCCCCTTTCTCTATTTCTATGTCTCATTCTCTCTTTCTAACTCTCTCGACCATTATTTTTTTCCTTTCCCACGCCTTCCCTCCATATCAGTTTGTTTCTCTTGTTCTTTCTCTCACCCTGGTTTTCTCTCTTTTATTCTTTGTTTCTCTCTTTTATTCTTTGTTTCTCATGTCCCTTCTTGTCTATACAACATTTACCACTCTCTTTTCTCGTTTCTCTCTATCTCTCCCCACCCCCTATTATATTTCTTCTCTCTTTCCCTCTCAACACGTGATGTCATCGACCAGATCAAAATCTATTAGAAAGGCCGGGGATAAAAAAAGCAAATCTAAATAAAACGGTATCAACTTACCACATCGATTCGGCAGATCCAATAAAATGTTGGAAATCAAGCCGGCCCTGCAAATGAAAGAAAAGAAAACGTTTAATCAAATTTAGATTTTAATTAATAAAATGAACTTCATCTTGGGAAAGAAATGAGAATTTTAAAAAATGTGCTTGTCGCATGTCTACCATACAAGAGGAGCGGTTCAGTGCTGTCAAGATCTTTGCATATTTTCAAAACTGATATCTTTATTTTAATATGTTTAAATCACACACACGCACGCGCGCACATACACACACACAAACACTCACACACACACACACACACACACACACACACACATATATATATATATATATATATAATTCAATTCAAACACTTAAAAGAATCCAATAGAACACCTAAAGTTAAATGAAATTAATATGATAAGTTAGAATATATAGGACATTAAATGACCCATGTCCTTTGTACATACATGGGAAAATTTATATTACTAAATTCATAAAAATAAAAGTTTACTGAATTAGTGAAATAATTTAGCTATCTTTGCCGTCATTGTCATAAAGTTTACTTAAAAAAAAATATATATATATAATCTGGTAATATACATACTTATACTCGATAAGAAAAAATAATTTTACATACTGTAAGAAATTCTAATACATTTATTTGGTTTTTAAAAAAGAAATATACTATACTAAATATTAACAATTTATTTTTTTTTTAGAAATGTAGTTAAAACATATTCTAGCCTAAACAGCGCCCCCAAAATCTTTAAGTATACAAATAGAAAAAATAACGTAAGAATCTTTGCCGTTAAATATAAAAAAAAATTTTATAAAAAAAACCCAGACGACATACATTTAGCGGATGTCAGAATGTGTTTAAAAATACATCCCTATCCACCCCTAAACATAACCCCGCTTTCGAATGTAACTATTAACTGATACAATGAAAATTAAAAAATTGAACACCCTACCAAGCCTTGTCTAGATGAATGGATTTCTCGGTATCCTTGAAAACCCTCAATTATGAAACTTTGCCGTGCATTTAAAACCGTAAATTTAAAAAAATAAGTTACTCCAAAGTTCGCTTGACGAGGAAATGGAACTAATGTCTTTAATTTAATAACAAAATTAAATTCGAAGGCTTTAGCTTCCATTTTTGAAAACATGGTTGTCCTTGTGTAGCATAAAAACCATATTTTAATTCAATTAATTTATAATATATATATATATATATATATATATATATATATATATATATATATATATATATATATTACATAGAATAAAAACACAAAATTACCTCAATCGAATGCCTAATTCGACCCACAAGACTTCGTTGTAGGACTCAGTGCTTTATTCTATGTAATTTATATACCCTGTAATAATAAATATACTGAACTCTCTCTCTCTCTCTCTCTCTCTCTCTCTCTCTCTCTCTCTCTCTCTCTCTCTCTCTCTCTCTCTCTGGAGAGTTTTAATAATTTATATTATTAGGATTCTCTTGGATTTTTTACCAACGGATTATATATATATATATATATATATATATATATATATATATATATATATATATCAGTATGTTCATATCTATCTATCAGTCTATCTATATCGACGAAACAAACTTATCTTCAAATGCAGACATAAGAACCTCTTTTGTAAAGTAATATCAATTTTCAATTAGATTAACCCATATATTTTATATGTATTTGTTCATGCATATATGTATGTGTATGTCGATACCTATATGCGTATATGCATGTCTGAGGAAATGCTGATATATATATGTATATATATATATATATATATATATATATATATATATATATATATATGCATTTCCTATATATAGGACGATCCGTTTAGGTGAAACCGTGGTAAGTTTGTCTGGCTGTCTAGGTCTAGCTATATATATATATATATATATATATATATATATATATATATATATGCATTTTCTATATATAGGAAGATCCGTTTAGGTGAAACCGTGGTAGGTTTGTCTGGCTCTCTATGTCTTAGTGTCTGGTAGGGATGTTTTTAATTTCCGAATGCGGTTAGCACATTGTGGCTTTGTTCTTAGTTAATATTGTTAAGGGTAGGCTTTTTCTTTTTTATTATTAAAGCCTCAATTATTTTTAATCTTTTTTGAAGATGGATCCAGTTAATATACTACACACTAAGACATACACATAAAGCACACACTCAATTAAGCTGAAAAATCGAATCATCCTTGATAATGGCTAAATGTATAGCCGAAAGCGCTTGGAAACATAACACATTTGGACAGTTCTTACACCCCCTTTGTCCTTTGTCCTGTAAAGAAAGCTCTTGTTCGAACACAAGAAAAATTAGATAAAAAACTTAACCGTAGTACCTTGTCTGTCGTTTTTAATGAAACATGCATATATATATATATATATATATATATATATATATATATATATATATATATATATGTGTGTGTGTGTGTGTGTGTGTTTGTGTGTGTGCATTACTACCTATGATCCTTCATGGAAATCCCCCTCCCTTCACCAAATGTGACTTCACTTTACAAAACATGTTTAAGATTGTGTCCGCTAATAATGAATCCTGGTAAGACTTTTAATTCTCCTGGAATTGCCTCGCTTTTTAGGTTGCGTAAATCCGGTGAGAAGACACATCCTTGTCTTACAGACCTTTCTATTTTGATACATCTGTGGAACTCATTTTTTTTCTCAGCATGCAGGCGGTTTGCTGACAGTAGAGATTTTTGGTTATTCTAATGTCTTTCCTGAAGGTTTCAAGGTTGCTGAGCAGCTCAAACAGATCTTGCGTTATAAGTTGTCGAACGCCTTTGCGTAGTCTATAAAACACAAGCAGACACCCTTCTGTATTTCAGTTACTCTTTCTGATAACATTCTTAGCGCATTCTTTGTTCCGATGTCTTTGACGAACCCGCACTGTTCTTGCCCTATTTCTGGCTTGATTATGCGCGCGCGCTCTATTCACCAAAATTCGGATGACGAGTTTTGTTATGCGGCTCATTAGGCTGATCGTCGGGTGGAATTAATTTTCGTTGGCGCCTGGTTTTGTTTAGGTAGTGCTATGAAAATACATCTGCAGAGATCTTCCAGTATATAACCATTGTTGTAGATTTCATTTATTATTTCTGTGATCTTGTCTATGCCGAAATCGTCAAAGGCTTCGAGCTTCGAATATGACAATTCCGTCTGGCCCTGTCGCTTTGTATCTGTTCAATTTAGCCAGTACAGCTTCCACTTCGTTTTTTTAGTATTCGTTGCTATTACTGTGCATTGCCATATTTTTCTCTTTCGTCGTGGAAGAGTTCTCCGACATATTCGTTCCATATCTGAAGAATTTTTTCTTTCTCTCAATAAATTACAGTCGCGTGGATAGGGCTATATATATCTTGATGAAGAAATATTTGATACCAGACATCGATGAAGCCGAGATTTCTTAACATCACGAGGTTCAAATCACAAATTACATGCAACATAACAGAGGTGATTGATGAATATGTCACCGTATTGAAAGATTGGCCAGATTATAGCCGGGTTTTAAAGCATGTATCAAATTTTGACATAATTAATGAGTAGAATTCGTCAGATAATCCACGCGAATTTGAAATGTGGGAGATGAACCACAGGGAATGGTATCTCATACCTGTGAAGAATTTCCGTGCATCTCATCTGAAGTGCACAGAAACTATTATTCAAGCTACAGGAAGCCACACGGAATATTTACAATGCGGACTAACTTCTTGAAATCACGATTATATAATAAATATTCATTACAGGCAGCTTTTTACTTGGTTTATGTGAAGTGAATGAAAGGATTTTCACGGCGATTTTAATGGATCGTCTCGCATCTTATACGTTCCTTCAGAACCGCTTGTAACAAAATATAATAATTAGGTGTGAGAATGTCTACAATATGGTGAAAGTGCTAACATCAAAACAAGTTTATAATCATTTGAAGGCTAAGATCTTTGTATTTACATCCTACAAGCCGTGTTATACGTTCGCGTCTGTATTAAATGGAGGACAAAGTCATTTTAAAAGCTCGCTACATTTCAGAACCACATCTTGTGACTTATGACTAACAAACGACTCATCGACCATATCTCTATCAATGAGCTACTCAACATTACCAATCTTAAGCCAATCGCATCAGTTATTAAGTCAAGAGTACTTAAACTTTATGGCCATATCAAAAGATCAACTGATGGCGTTATTAAGTTATGCCTAGAAGGAAAGTTGGTCGGTAAGAGAACCAGAGGTCGACAGTTAAAACGCTGCTTTGATATCGTCAACTTTGGTTTGGTTTAGTTTGTTTTCTTTTACGGCATATCAACCTCAGTGGGTTATTTAATTCCGACAAAATTTTTATTACGTGTAATATTTTTTCCAAAAATATATTGCTGGTAATATTTATTTTCTTCAAAAATGTATTATCAGTATTAAAACCTATTTCTATACTTTCATGCTGTTGTAACCCCAGTTTTGAAATTAACTCTTTGCCCATATTTGGGACCCTAACAGGTGATACCACCTCGGGTCAGGGTTGACATGGGAACACTAGCAATTAAAAGATGGTTCTACACGGCTCAAAACCTCCTGAACAGAGTTCTTGCTATTGGATGTAGTTTATCGTCTTACCCAGGACGCCAAATGTAATTTATCGTCATACCCAGTACGCGGACGGGATTTGTGGTTAACTATTTGCTCATTGCTGGGAACCTAACAGGAGCTAACACCACGGATCAGGGTGGACATGGGAACCTCAGCAATTAAACGGTGGTTCCACGCTCCTCAAACCCTCCTGAACAGAGGCATTGCTGTCGGATGTAGTTTATCGTCTTACCCAGGAAGGCGGATGTAATTTATCGTCTTACCCAGAACGTCAACTTTGGACTGGATCTGAATTTTACACTTTGAGCTGTTGATGATCAACTTTTGTGTAGAATAACATTACATGTTGAGGAGTAAGCAATTGATAATGAAGGCCAGTTTTATCTGCAGACAGCTTAATAAAAGCATCGACTTATAAAATATCAATTGCTAACCTTTTATAATACAGTAGACTCTCTCTCATATCCGGAATCTCTCATATCCGGAATTCCTCATATCCGGAATCCCTCATATCCGGAATCCCGCATATCCGGACATGATTATGATGTGTATATTTGAACTACTTGGGTGATATGTAACTGATTTGAAATTTCTGTTTTTTTCAGCAAATTTATTTGGGATAATTGCTTATGGGACTTTCACCTAAATAGTGGAAATTTTAAACAGACTAGACGCTGGTGAAAGCTCATTGTAAATAATGGCTGAGTTCAACACAATATTTTATGATATAAAAATCTTCCAAAGAAATGGTTCACAATGTCACAATGAAGAAGAAAATTAAAAAAAACGTGATTTTGATGAAACTTGGACGGAAATTGTAAAAGGTTGTCAGTTTTATGGAAAGAAAGCCAGCATTCAGCTATGACGATTGCAATAACGCAGGCGAAATTAAAAAGTGCCTTTCGTTTAAAAATCTCAAGAACAGAAGGAAAACGAAATGCGGAAAAAGTTGAGAATGACATTAGAAGAGAAAGAATCCTCATGCAACAGCGATTAAAAAAATCCTCGTTACATTATTTGTTTTGCATACGTGACTTAATTTATTGAATTTTCATTAATATTACATAATTTATTTCTTTTCCCTTAAAATCTATTCTGTTATATTTCACTCACCATTACTTTATTTTGTTTACTATAAAACATTGAAAATCCCTTTTATTTTATTCTAAATATAAACCCACATATCCGGACTTTGTAACCAATTCGTCATATACGAAAGGCCTTCTTAATCCGGTTGTCAGGGATTCAACTGTATATATTCTTGTTATATCGTCTCTCTTTTCTCTCTCTGTCTCTGTGTGTGTCTCTGTGTGTTTGTATGCGTGTGTCCACTGAAAGAGATGGAGTGAGACACAAAAGGAACCATGGCCTATCACATTTTGAGTGCACGAAGGTTAACGTCACCAAACTTTCAATTATCAAACAGTAAACACAATATGATTTTGTTACTGGTATTTCCAATGCATGACGAAAAGTCCACCCGATTATGATAAGAAACACAAAATACCCACCCGTCTGAGACATTCACGGTCAACTGACCCAAGCAGGAAAAAGATAACACCCAGACTCAAGCAAAGCAACATCGAGTTTTCTTCTAAACCCCCAACCGAGCCAACCAGGATAAATTTAGATCTGAGGCTGAATGTTTGTCTTTGAAATATGCGAAGGGGTTACGGGAAAACAAACAAACTGAAAAGCGAACAAAGGGGATTGAGCTATGGACTGAAGTCGGTGGAAAGTGGTTACCGAGAAAAGGAGAGTGTCGGGTCGAAAACTGAAAAATGGAGGTTAAGATGGACGGACAAAGGCCCATGTCGGTCTAGTGCTTACGGAGGCAAATGCTTATTCGATGTGGCATTCGCAGAAATCAATCAACGTTTGTTGTTGCTTTATGATCGAAGTGTTTTAAGAAACACAAACGTCTGGTCGATATATGAGGCGATATCTGAAAATATTATTGCATATATCTATTTCAAGATACAAAAACACGGACTCTTCCCCATATATATATATATATATATATATATATATATATATATATATATATATATATATATGTATCATAATGATAAGCCACGTATAATTTCTTAATATGTATATAATATAGAAAAAAACAACTGAAAAGTTGCTAATTAAAAAAAATAGATTGTTTTTTTGTGAAAGTATTTATTTATATTTTTTTTATATATATATATAATTGATATTTCAAATCGGCCCCGATCTTTCATCAGAAATAGCTGTTTTCAGAAGTTTGTTTACATTAAGTAGCGTCCGTCGCGAGACACGGACGTCACGTGATATGGAATGCAACTGTGTTTGAATATTTCTAACGTAAATCTAACTGTAGTAATATTTTAGATGTTGCTTAAAAATTTTTTTTAACTATAACAATTTTTTTTGTTTAAAAATTGAAATATTTATAAAGATTTAAAATACCCAAGTCTTTATTTAACCCTAGTTTATATGTATTTAATTTTAAAATCCAGTATTTTCTTCTGCTTGTGTATGTGGATCTGAAATCAGAATCTATCAATACACATTTACAGTTTTCTAATGAGTGTCTTGGTTGATTAAAATGTTCAGCTATGGGGGAATAAGACTTGTTTTGACGTATGGTTACTTTATGGTTGCTGAAGCGAATATATATATATATATATATATATATATATATATATATATATATATATATATTATTTAATCAAAAATTATAACACAAAATATTTATAACATCACTACAAAAATAGCCATTTTCTTTCAACACTTCTGGTGTCTTATCAGGTGATGGTGTTGAATGTAGAAGAGTTTTAAGGGGTTCAAATGAGCCAAACTTTCCTCAGTAGAGGACACGCTGTTACATAAGCTACAATGACCAAATCAAAATACAAGTATATGAAAATTCAAAAAACTTGACAACGAACAAGGAACTGAGGAGAAAATACATATATTTTATTATTTATTTTGTTTTAATCGAAAAGCCAAAATCTCATTTAGAGCAAATGCTAATCTAAGGAGATACAAATACAAAGTAATAATTTTCAATATTAACAACAGAACCATATGTCTGGATGTAATGTAAATGTTGTGGGATAAAAATAAAAAAATAATGATCTACTGGCCCAATACACTATATATATATATATATATATATATATATATATATATATATATATATATATATATATATATATATATATATATATATAAAACAACTGAAAAGTTGCAAATTAAAAAAAAATTGAATGTTTACATTTTAGGAATTGTTTTGTTAATTTATTAATGTTGTATAGAAAATCTAGATAGTCTAGATAAAACTATCTAGATAAATCGTAACACACTTCTCACATACAAGAAAAGTAAAAACAACAATCGGATCCCCATGGTTTTTAACCACAATTAATATTCCCACACACTTATTCACAATTTAAAAACGGATTACAATAACCTCCAGTTAAACAAAAAGATCAAAGACATTTTCGCTAAACCACCCATTAATGCAAAGAAACAATCACCTACCCTATCAGCTTATCTCACCTCTACCAAATATCTAAACAATACAAACAAATCAGGAAGTTACAAATGTAACAAACGTCGTTGTTTAGTTTGCAAACACTTAACAATCGATAGTGTATTTTCTGTACCCAACACCAATATCAAGATACACCCACTTCGCCTCACCTCTGATAGCCATAACATAATCTACTATTTATTCTGCACAATATGTCCCAATAGTGGATATATTGGTGAATCTGGAAATAATTTTAGATTTCGCTTCAACAATCATAAACTAACCATACGTCAACACAATTCTTAGTCCCCCATAGCTGAACATTTTAATCAACCAGGACACTCATTAGAAAACTCTAAATGTGTATTGATAGATTCTGATTTCAGTTCCACATACACACGCAGAAAAAAGAAAAATACTGGATTTTAAAATTAAATACATATAAACTAGGGTTAAATGAAGACTTGGGTATTTTAAATCTTTATAAATATTTCAATAGTTAAACAAAATTTTTTGTTAGATATAGTTAAATTTTTTTTTTAAACAACATCTAAAATATTACTACAGTTAGATTTACGTTAGAAATATTCAAACACAGTTGCATTCTATATCACGTGACATCCGCGTCTCGCGACGGACGCTACTTAATGTAAACAAACTTCTGAAAACAGCCATTTCTGATGAAAGATCGGGGCCGATCTGAAATATCAATTATATATATATAAAAAAAATATAAATAAATACTTTCACAAAAAAAAACATTCTATTATAGGTGTCTATCTTGTGGTTAGCGCGTAAACTTATAAACACGCGCTAACCACAAGATAGCTTATTCCCAAATTCTGGCTTGACGAGGAAGCGTGACCAGACACCTTAACTCAACATAATTTCTAAAATTATATTAGGGGTCTCGGCTCTCGCTTTTGAAACATGAGAACTCTTATGTAGCGAAGGAATCATATTTTTTAAAACAAAAAATATTATAATATTAGCTCTACTTCTGTATGGAGCACTGTCTTTTTTAAAATAAAAGCAAAAATACTAGGGAACGCCGAATTATTTACCTAACGTGTTCTTTCCTATTTTTCTGCATACCTGCACATACACACACACACAGACACACACACACACACACACACACACACACACACACACACATATATATATATATATATATATATATATATATATTATTCCTAATTGGAAATCAAAGAGTCGAATTCCATCTGAGTTATATTGAGTTATACACAAATATTCTTGGGAAAGGTAAGAATCCCCCTCTTCTCACATCAGCTATGGATTAATTAGTAGAACGTGTATCAGTAAAACATTATTGTCTCCAAAAAGTGCTAATAGTCTAAAAACATATTTTGTCTTAAAATAATTTGCAAAATGTTGAGAAGTCATAAAAAATGAAATCAATCAACCAGTGTACACATTAAATGAAGACCAAAGAAATTCTATACGGAAATAAATAATCAGTAATGATGTTTGTTCTCTGATCAGCATTCAAGATAATATTCATTCTTTTCTGCAGAAGAATTCCTGATTTAACTGACACAATTTTTTGAATGTCATTCATTTTCTATGGGTAATTATTATTATTAATTCATTCTTCAATTGACATTTTTCGACGAGATTTCAAATGTCGGACATTGACGAACAAATGTCCGTAGGCACAAACTGTAAAAACTAAAGTGTTACAACAAGCTGATCTACTTAAATAATTTTGTAGATTCAAAATAAATATATTTGTCGGGAAAAAAGAGAATGAGTTAAATTATAATCGAAAGACATTTTTTTTCACTCATTTTGAAATGCCATATTGTGCAATTGGTTTATTCTTTGCGAAATTCGACATTGAGAAATGACAGCTGCGAAACCCTAACGATATAAAATGGCCTTCATGCTTGTTGTTTCATTTCAAAACTTTAGCTTAAAAAATATTCCTCACTTTGCAACAAAAATGATCTTTAGTTTTGTTTTTTTCCATTTATTTTTATTTTTTGTTGTGAATTTTAGATTGCTTCATAGCAGACGATATTTGCAAGGAACGCTTATTTTCATTGAATGTTTTAAAAATGTCCAAACTGAATCGAAATCCCATGGTATTCATGTTATGAGATTTATTTTGAATAAAGTATTGAGTGTGTTTTGTCTGCTAGTAAAATTCGAGTTACTTCCTCGTGTTTAAATAAATATGGAACTAAGAAACGAAATAAAAATGCAGCTCGAATTAGATTAAAAATTTTAAAAGAAGACGTTGAGAAGCAAATTAAATTTGACATTAATAAAATGAAGAGTACAAGAGAAAAGACTACAGTTTGTATAGATAGAAGAAAAGAAGAAAGAGATGACAAAAGGAAGAATTTAAAAAAAGATATCAGAATCGCGAAAACCAAAAAAGGAAATGAAGGCGGGGTGGGGATTGACGTCATGATATGAGAACGTTACAAAGTAAGGTATGGAATATTTAAATGGTAACATCACATAAGAATAGAACTAGCGAGACGCGTTCAAACGCCGGCTCAAACAATTTGTGTTCACTTACTTGAAAAAGGCAAGATCACCACACAGTCTTCACTTTCCAGTCGTGATAGATTCCAAAAACGTCTTCGTGCCCCTGTGGGTGATGAATTATTTTCCATCCTACCACCTCTTCCTCGCAGCCGAGACAAGCCTCTCCCTGAACTCTCATTATTTCCATGGAACTACACTGCTTAATTCCACCAGTTCTAACCTTCACGGCCAAGATGGTATATGCCACGCCCATTGTAGCGAACCACTCTCATTCCATTCGTGAGATGGAAGTTTCACTCGAAAAGCTTCTTCCTAGGAACCGCTATTCTGTGGAACCGTCTCCCAAGAGGATCCTTCTCCGATCACTACAATCTTAACGTGTTCAATTCGAGGTTAACCGTTATCGTTCCCATATATCCGCCTTAACTGTTCCTCTTACTCTACCTCGAATGTCTCTTGGGATTTTTAAAGTGTGAACATCATTGTAAAAAGAAATCTCACCATTGGCTTAAACAGAAAACTTGGTTCTTTAGCCACGCTTCGCAGCCAACCTAGGAGAATAATCAGTTTGAATGTAAGCCAAGTGTTGAACTCCTTATCAATTGAGCATCAACTTTGATACTAACTCATGTCGCTTACCGAAATATGCAATTACATTTTGAGTATATTTGATTTCCATACATCGAAAAACTGTTATTGATTGATTTTTTACGGTTTATTAACCCTTTGTCGATTATTTAAAATCAGAACATATTTCTGATAGTAAGAGGTTGTCTAAAACTGCTGATGTTCCTGAGTGATGCTCTGTCTACATACTAACTGGGCGACCGAACAATAACCTGTGTCTTGAGCGCGATTTGGCCCATAAACTACAAAAAATAACTTTAAATACAAGAAGTATTAACACAAAAACACAACATCAACTGTCAAGTGAAGACGGATACTTTAAAAAATGGACATGAGAGGCGAAGATGCGATATCTGAACAACGACGAAAGTGATATAATAAAAAAAATCAATCAATTTTTTTAGCGGGTGTGTAGGAAATAATAATGATTACTAATTAACCCATAGCTAGCGGGAGAAAAGGTTGATTCTTACCTTCCTCTATGGTATTTGCGCGTAAGTGAATATGACAAACCCGACTGAGATTAGAACTCTGCTGAACATTTCCGAAGCGTTATCTATTACCCCATCCGCACATTCAAGCTTACAGCACCTGTATTCAGAAGCGGTCACCCATCTAGATGCAGACCGGATTCGACGTTGTTTGACTTCAGAAAGTTAATCTCATGTTTCTGCTTGTCAAAGATGTCAGCAAATCTTTCCCCTTTGAAGGTAACTATTTTATATTTAAAAAAATAGTCACGAATCATAAGCGCGCTAGATCTAGTGATTTAAAATAATCATTTTAAATCTAAGCAAGGCAATAAAGCCACTCGGATGCATTGGGTTACTGATTGTGAGAGAATATGAACAACTATTCTTCATAAGTACGTTATTTTTATTTATTATTGAATAATAAATTTATTATTTATTTTTCTATCCATCATCTCTCTCCTAAATCATTCATTCTCGCCCCATTGTTCATATATAATATATTGGTCAATATATATATATATATATATATATATATATATATATATATATATATATATATATATATATATATATATATATATATTGATATAGATATTATCTATCTATCGACGTGTATATACAAGGTAACCAAAAAAGTTCTGTCCGTTTTTTGATTAGTCATTAAATGAAGTTGAAATATATACAACATGCGTGTAGCAATTGTTTTCAAATTTGGACAGCCGGAAGTAGGAACATCAGACGTGATAAAAAACACGCGCACCGTTCCCGGCCATCAGTTATAAGCCGGACAGCTGTGAGAAGGATGGAAGTGTCTAGAAATCTCGTTCGGGGCTGTTTGCTTTACGACTTTAAAGTGGCCTTATCAGCAGCTGCATCAAGTCGCCGCATATGTCAAGCGTTTGGGGATAGTCCTGTGGATGAACGTACTGCAAGGCGTTGGTTTCGAAAATTCAAGTCGGGAGATTTGTCTCTCTATGATGAGCCTCGCAATGGACGACCACAGGTCTTGAATGACGGAGTCCTGAAGCCGGCCATTGAAGAGGACAGTCGTCTAACGTGTGGTGAACTTGCAAGACAGTTCAACGTTTCCGATTAAACAGTTAGACTTCACCTGCACCGCCTAGGTAAGATGTACAAACTGAGCAAGTGGGTTCCGCAAACGCTGTTGGAGATCCACAAGGGACAACGAGTGGCAGCATGCACCCACGCAAGATTATGCTTTGTGTCTGGTGGACAGGTCGTCAAGTGGTTCATTATGAATTGCTACCAACGGGCCAAACGGTCACTGGAGACCTATACTCGCAGCAATTGAAACGTGTGCAACAGGCATTGCGCCAGAAGGAGCCAGCACTGGTGAATCGCAAAGGTGTGCTTTTCCTCCATGACAACGCCAGGACGCATGTCGCGCGAGTGGACAGGGATACCATACAGCAACTTGGGTGGGAGACTTTGTACCATCCACCTTATTCAACTGACCTTGCGCCATCCGATTACCACCTCTTCCACTTCCTGGATAATCATCTTCGTGGGAAATCCTTCACCAATGAAGCAGACTTGCGCAAAGCCCTCACGGACTTCTTTGCGTCAAAACCCACCGAGTTCTACCGCAAGGGCATTGAACAGCTGGAGACACATTAGCAGAAGGTGCTGGATGCCGATGGCGATAACTTCGAAGACTAAATATAAGTTACACATACTCTGAAGCGTTTTCTTTTTTCCCTTTAAAAATGGACAGAACTTTTTTGGTTACCTTGTATATAAATATATATATGTGTGTGTGTGTGTGTATATATATATATGTATATGTATATATATATATATGTATATATATAATTATTTTTAAAAAAAAATATGTTCCTTCGCTACAAAAGAGTTCTCAAAAACGAGAGCCGAAACCCTCAATATAATTATTAAAATTAAATTGAATTAAGGTATCAAGCTCCGTTTCATCCTCAAGAGAAAATTTAGGAATAACCAATCTTGAAATTTACGCATCTTTATAAGCATGTTCATTCGCAAAATTAATTACTAACTTCTACAAATTGACGACAGACGACTACAACAAATTAATTAAAAAAAATTAACTAAGACTTATAAAAAAGCTCATAATAACAATATGAATATGGTAGACAGTATCAACAGAACTAGTAAAATTATTACTGAAAAATTAAAAATAAGTGATAGGGTAGGCAAACTAAATGAAAAGGAATGCTACATCACTATTAAGGACCACAAACAAGATTTTGAGGAAGACCCCACTACCAGAATGATAAGCCCAACCAAACCCGACATAGGAAAGATAAGCAAAAGAATCCTAGAAAGGATCACTAAGCAAATCAAAAAATGCTTTGTATTAACACTCTGGATTAATACTAAAGAAGTCATCAATTGGTTTACCAACAGTGACAATAAGCCTGACTGCACCCTAATACAGTTCGATATTGTGGATTATTACCAGTCAATATCAAGAGATTGCTTCACGACTGCCCTGGAATTTGCTACTTCATATTCTGACTTAACTAAGGAAGAAATGAACATAATTCTTAGTGCAAAAAAATCTGTCCTCATTCATAATGGGGATCAATGGATTAAAAACCCTAATGACAATTTTGACATCATCATGGGATCTTTAGACTCTGCAGAGTCTTCTGACCTTGTCGGTCTATTGATACTATACAATCTAACCGCGCACCGTGAATTAGACATTAAGGACATCGGGCTATACAGGGATGACGGGATCATGGTAGTGAGGAGATGCACAAATTTTAAAATAGATAAAATTAGAAAAATAATATATAGTGGATTCAGAAAACTAAATTTGAAAAATATAGTCAACACTAAATTAAAAAGGGTAAACTTCCTCGACGTAACTCTTGACTTAATGACAACATATACCTACCTTACAGAAAACCTAACACTAATCACTTGTATGTACACCCTAAGTCAAACCACTCTTCATATATAATTAAGCATATACCCGCATCAATAGAGAAAAGAATCAGCATGAACTCCGCCAATAAAGAGATATTCCGACACCACAGTAATTTTTATAACACTGCCCTAAAAAAAGGCGGATACAAAAACGCGAACGTAAGTTATAGAAACAATAGTACTAAACAGAAGAAAAACAGGAAAAGAAAAATCATTTGGTATACCCCTCCGTTCAACCAAATGGTTAGTACTAAGCTAGGACATAAGTTCCTAGCTTTAATTGAAAAACACTTTCCTACTAATAGAAGACTTAGCGAGAATAAAAAATAAAAAATACCTTAAAATTAAGTTACAGTTGCACTGAAAATCTAGAAAGAATCATAAAAAAAAAAACATAATAATAAAATCCTGGAAAAACAGGAATGCCAAATCAGTATTAATAAAATCCTAAACTAAAATTAGACAAAAATAATAAAAAAATTATGTGATTGTAGAAACCCTGAAGACTACACGTTGGAAAATAAATGCCTCATAAAATCTGTGGTATACCAATGCACTATCTCATCCACTGAGAGTCCTAATACTGATAGGATATACACTGGGTCAACGAAGAATGAATTTAAAATTAAATGGAGACAACACAAAAGCTCCTTCAATAATATTAGAAATAGAAATCAGACATCTCTATCCAAATATTTTTGGCATTTAAAATAAATGAATAAAACACCAAAAGTAAAATGGAAAATAATAAATAGAACAAAGAACTTGTAAAACCTGGGATGACCCATGCCCTTTAGGCCTACATGAAAAACTACACATTATTAATTTTCTAAATAATGAAAATGTATTAAACCATAGACAGGAGTTAACGGTCTTTTGCCAACATCAACAAATTTTCGCATTAAATAATTAGCGTAATAAAAAAGAGAAATTTATAGACTAATAAAAGTCTTAAAAGCTTAACTCAATCACAAAATTGAAAAACGCTTTATGAATTCGTCAAAAAAACAAATTGTAGTTTATATATGAAAAAATATTTGGAAAAAAGTAAAGGAAAATAAATAAATAAATAAAAACAAAATTCTCTAGACACTTCACGACATATCATGGTGCCAAAAGCTATCTTTCGCTGTGACTGACCAGACGTACATGAATGCCATCGTTCGCTTTGAAATGGATACCCCACCCTACCTCGGCTTGACCTCTTTTCGAAGGTGACTGAGATGTGGATAAAAATTAACTGTTAGGCCCCTTATCAAAATGGTCGCCCCAGCCGTTTCCATAGTAATTAATTTTGCGAATGAACATGCTTATAAAGATGCGTAAATTTCAAGATTGGTTATTCCTAAATTTTCGCTTGAGGATGAAACAGGGCTTAATACGAAGGAATATTAATATCCAACCCAGTGTATCTGAAGATTTTAATTTTTTAATATTTTTTATTGTTCAATATATTATTTTTATTTGGAAATCAAAGTCCTATATTAGCAGAAAGTTACGAAATCCTGACGACAGATGTCAGTCCAGAATACAACATGTTCGCGACTCGGTCAAAAGAGGACAGCGAACACTTCATCAGGCTTTATTAACGCAACTTTCACGTAAGGTACGCTAGTTTTATACTTTTTATCTTTAATTGGCTTATTTTTTAATCTATCAAATACTTTGGGTAATTTGCAGTGTAAGCCAATTTGTAAATTTGTAAGCGGAGAAAAAACATATTGTCAAAATAATATTTATTCTTAATCGCGTCTATTTATAAGCATTTCACCCCATGGAAGTCCATAAAGCCACGAAGATTCAAGGATTAACTGAGTGTGACAGAATATGAGAAAGGGAAAAACATTGTTAAGGAGAAAGAACAATAAAAGAAGAGGTATTAAAAAGACAAAGGATAATGATTGACATTGCATTTAAGAGTACTTGAGATAATTTTTATTGTCTAGGTAACCTTCCCTGTGTAAATAGAAGGAATAGTTCGTAGGACTTAATATGATCGGCGAATATATAATATCTGTTAGTATATTACTAATGCAGTATAACGAAGTGTTCCTTTTATTTAGTCAGCGGCACTTTTATTTTATTATTTTCGATCGAGTTTTAATTAGGGAGAAGCGAAAGAGCTCAAATCCCAATATTTTTATTTGTATTAAATGCAAATGCCAACATTTTTTGTTATGTTTTAACTCCTTATTTTAAATATGATGGTTTTGTAAAGCATCAATGAACCGTTTGTGTTTCGCTGATTTTATCAAAACAGATTTCTTCGCATGTATAGACGTAGTTGTACAAATGTTTTGCGCATGCTCCTTCATATAAACAATAATCCAGTCTGAATAAGGAAAGCCTATAATCGACTAATTAATTTCTTCCAGTTGGAAACACGTTTAAATATATCATTAACAACAAATAAATATATTCATCTCTGTCGACAAATATATCTATATGAACCAGATTTCTTTTTTTTAATCACACTGGATTTTAAGATAACCACAGTTCCAATACAATATACATCTGTCTGTGTTAAAAACGAAAAAAAAAAACGGAGGTAGAGTCTCAATATTATTCAGCCTCGTTCTGGCCTCGTCATAACTCATGCAAAGATCTCAGCGCCATGTTGTCTCGGGTCTACAACATTTCCCGTACGACGCGTGAGAAGAGGAGGTAATCATGTTAGTGAACCATGCAAGAAAGTAATCTTTCTTAAAACTTCATTAGTGGAACAAGCAAGAGGCGGGGAATAGATTAAACGGAGAGCCTGCATTGGGACAAAAGATACAAGCAAACAGGCAAGATAAATAAAAAAAGACGTTATAAAATTATCAGGTAAACGAGAAAATGTAGGAAAAATAAAGAAAGATTGCGTGAAAAGGAAACGAAGATGAAAGGGAGAAATTATAAGAAAAAATCTGTATATTAAATTGTTTATTTCATTCAATCTTTTCCTTCTCTTAGCGTCAATAATAGATATCTTCCTTTTTTTTTCATTCCTTAATAGCGGATTCGTTCCTCAGATATTTTTATTGTTGCGTCTCTATTACATTTCTCTCCATTTTATGTTCTTAATATTTATTCAATACTTCGCTTTGAGGGGTTCATTTACTTCTCTCTCTCTCTCTCTCTCTTCCGCCCCACACACATATATATATATACCTGCATTTTGATATCTATCTATCTATCTATCTATCTCTTTCAGTTCATCTATTACTATTTATATCTGTCTTTTCTCAATCTGTTCATATCTATCTATCTAGCTAGCTATCTAGCTAGCTATCACTCTCTCTCTATATATATACATACAAACATACATATATATATATATATATATATATATATATATATATATATATATATATATATATATATATATATATCAATCACAATCTAGCTGTTGCATTCTGTTCATATCTATCTAGCTATCTAGCTAGCTAGCTATCACTCTCTCTCTATATATATATGCATACAAACATGCATATATATATGTATGTATATATAGATACATATATATGAAAATTTATCAAAGTTAACTTTTAGAGAAGACAATATTTATAAATAAATGACAATAATATATATATATATATATATATATATATATATATATATATATATATATATCACAATCTACCGGTTTCATTCTGTTCATATCTATCTATCTATCTATCTATCTATCTATCTATGATCAAACGTTTCATTTCTATCCACTATGTATATTTCTATCAATCCTCTCTTTTGGTACAAGTTCTTTAATCCGACCCTCTTTTAATCCGACGAGCATTTGATCATAACTTTTTTTTTTATTTCCATTTAATGTCTGTTTCTATTCTTTCGTGCCGAACATAAAAATAGGGCTCCGGGCCTCTGGTCAGAATCTTTCTGCCGTTCTCAAACGAAAACACACAAAAAACATTCCTGACGGTCATGCTGCGAACTCGAAATAATCAATGAAGGCCACTCCTATATATATATATATATATATATGTGTGTGTGTGTGTGTGTGTGTGTGTGTGTGTGTGTGTGTGTGTGTGTGAGATTCTCGAAAAACTAACATTATCCCTCAAATCGACTTTATTATTAATTTATCTTTATGCAAAAACGAAGCTCATTAAACGGAGGCTTAAATCAATAAACTATTGGAAATGATGTATGGTAAGTGACCCCTTTTGGGGCCTCGCATTCACGGGCTTCAGATGACGAATAAAGTAGTTCGTCGTGGTCTATTTTGAAATAAAGATTAAATTTAAATTTACCGCATGATGTCAGTAAAGGCACTAAAACACACGGCTTATTTGGTTTTGAAGAATTAGAAACAGAAACTTTACCAAGAGCGGCGTCCTGAGTAGACGATAAACTACATCCGCGTCCTGGGTAAGACGATAAACTACATCCGCGTCCTGGGTAAGACGATATACATATGAGAGCAAGGCCTCTTATTCGGAGGATTAGAAGAACGTGGAAACAACTCTTAATTGCTGGTGTTCCCAGGTTCACCCTGACCGGGGGTGGTAGCACCTGTCAGGGTCCCAGCCATGGACAAATAATTAACTCCCCAAAAGTGGTCAAAACACTATGTAAAAATAGGTTTTAATACCAGCAATATATTTTTGTAAAAATATTACCAGCAATGATTTTTGAAGAAAATATTATGACCAACAATACATTTGTGGAAAAGATATTACCAGCAATAAAAATCTTGTCAGCCTTAAATAAACCATTGAGGTTGATATCCCATAAAACAAAATAAACCAAACTAATCTAAACGAAAGAATACATATTCTATTCATACGAATCTATCCTAAAAATGTCGGCATTAAATGACCCATTGAGGTTGATATGCCATAAACCAAAATAAACCAAACCAATCTAAACCAAAGAATACATATTCTATTCATACGAATCTATCCTAAAAATGTTGTCGGCATTAAATAACCCATTGAGGTTGATATGCCGTAAAACAAAATAAACCAAACCAATCTAAACCAAAGAATACATATTCTATTCATACGAATCTATCCTAAAAATGTCGGCATTAAATGACCCATTGAGGTTGATATGCCATAAACCAAAATAAACCAAACCAATCTAAACCAAAGAATACATATTCTATTCATACGAATCTATCCTAAAAATGTTGTCGGCATTAAATAACCCATTGAGGATGATATGCCGTAAAACAAAATAAACCAAACCAATCTAAACCAAAGAATACATATTCTATTGATACGAATCTATCCTAAAAATGTCGGCATTAAATAACCCATTGAGGTTGATATGCCGTAAAACAAAATAAACCAAACCAATCTAAACCAAAGAATACATATTCTATTCATATGAATCTATCCTAAAAATGTTCTCGGCGTTAAATAACCCATTGAGGTTGATATGCCGTAAAACAAAATAAACCAAACCAATCTAAACCAAAGAATACATATTCTATTCATACGAATCTATCCTAAAAATGTCGGCATTAAATCACCCATTGAGGTTGATATGCCATAAACCAAAATAAACCAAACCAATCTAAACCAAAGAATACATATTCTATTCATACGAATCTATCCTAAAAATGTTGTCGGCATTAAATAACCCATTGAGGTTGATATGCCGTAAAACAAAATAAACCAAACCAATCTAAACCAAAGAATACATATTCTATTCATACGAATCTATCCTAAAAATGTCGGCATTAAATGACCCATTGAGGTTGATATGCCATAAACCAAAATAAACCAAACCAATCTGAACCAAAGAATACATATTCTATTCATACGAATCTATCCTAAAAATGTTGTCGGCATTAAATAACCCATTGAGGTTGATATGCCGTAAAACAAAATGAATCCAAACCAATCTAAACCAAAGTATACATATTCTATTCATACGAATCTATCCTAAAAATGTCGGCATTAAATAACCCATTGAGGTTGATATGCCGTAAAACAAAATAAACCAAACCAATCTAAACCAAGAATACATATTCTATTCATACGAATCTATCCTAAAAATGTTGTCGGCATTAAATAACCGATTGAGGTTGATATGCCGTAAAACAAAATAAACCAAACCAATCTAAACCAAAGAATACATATTCTATTCATACGAATCTATCCTAAAAATGTTGGCATTAAATAACCCATTGAGGTTGATATGCCGTAAAACAAAATAAACCAAACCAATCTAAACCAAAGAATACATATTCTATTCATACGAATCTATCCTAAAAATGTTGTCGGCATTAAATAACCCATTGAGGTTGATATGCCATAAACCAAAATAAACCAAACCAATCTAAACCAAAGAATACATATTCTATTCATACGAATCTATCCTAAAAATGTTGTCGGCATTAAATAACCCATTGAGATTGATATGCCGTAAAACAAAATGAATCCAAACCAATCTAAACCAAAGTATACATATTCTATTCATACGAATCTATCCTAAAAATGTCGGCATTAAATAACCCATTGAGGTTGATATGCCGTAAAACAAAATAAACCAAACCAATCTAAACCAAAGAATACATATTCTATTCATACGAATCTATCCTAAAAATGTTGTCGGCATTAAATAACCGATTCAGGTTGATATGCCGTAAAACAAAATAAACCAAACCAATCTAAACCAAAGAATACATATTCTATTCATACGCATCTATCCTAAAAATGTTGGCATTAAATAACCCATTGAGGTTGATATGCCGTAAAACAAAATAAACCAAACCAATCTAAACCAAAGAATACATATTCTATTCATACGAATCTATCCTAAAAATGTTGTCGGCATTAAATAACCCATTGAGGTTGATATGCCATAAACCAAAATAAACCAAACCAATCTAAACCAAAGAATACATATTCTATTCATACGAATCTATCCTAAAAATGTTGTCGGCATTAAATGACCCATTGAGGTTGATATGCCGTGAAACAAAATAAACCAAACCAATCTAAACCAAAGAATACATATTCTATTCATACGAATCTATCCTAAAAATGTTGTCGGCATTAAATAACCCATTGAGGTTGATATGCCATAAACCAAAATAAACCAAACCAATCTAAACCAAAGAATACATATTCTATTCATACGAATCTATCCTAAAAATGTTGTCGGCATTAAATGACCCATTGAGGTTGATATGCCGTAAAACAAAATAAACCAAACCAATCTAAACCAAAGAATACATATTCTATTCATACGAATCTATCCTAAAAATGTTCTCGGCGTTAAATAACCCATTGAGTTTGATATGCCGTAATACAAAATAAACCAAACCAATCCAAACCAAAGAATACATATTCTATTCATACGAATCTATCCTAAAAATGTCGGCATTAAATGACCCATTGAGGTTGATATGCCATAAACCAAAATAAACCAAACCAATCTGAACCAAAGAATACATATTCTATTCATACGAATCTATCCTAAAAATGTTGTCGGCATTAAATAACCCATTGAGGTTGATATGCCGTAAAACAAAATGAATCCAAACCAATCTAAACCAAAGTATACATATTCTATTCATACGAATCTATCCTAAAAATGTCGGCATTAAATAACCCATTGAGGTTGATATGCCGTAAAACAAAATAAACCACACCAATCTAAACCAAAGAATACATATTCTATTCATACGAATCTATCCTAAAAATGTTGTCGGCATTAAATAACCGATTCAGGTTGATATGCCGTAAAACAAAATAAACCAAACCAATCTAAACCAAAGAATACATATTCTATTCATACGCATCTATCCTAAAAATGTTGGCATTAAATAACCCATTGAGGTTGATATGCCGTAAAACAAAATAAACCAAACCAATCTAAACCAAAGAATACATATTCTATTCATACGAATCTATCCTAAAAATGTTGTCGGCATTAAATAACCCATTGAGGTTGATATGCCATAAACCAAAATAAACCAAACCAATCTAAACCAAAGAATACATATTCTATTCATACGAATCTATCCTAAAAATGTTGTCGGCATTAAATGACCCATTGAGGTTGATATGCCGTAAAACAAAATAAACCAAACCAATCTAAACCAAAGAATACATATTCTATTCATACGAATCTATCCTAAAAATGTTCTCGGCGTTAAATAACCCATTGAGGTTGATATGCCGTAATACAAAATAAACCAAACCAATCTGAACCAAAGAATACATATTCTATTCATACGAATCTATCCTAAAAATGTCGGCATTAAATGACCCATTGAGGTTGATATGCCATAAACCAAAATAAACCAAACCAATCTGAACCAAAGAATACATATTCTATTCATACGAATCTATCCTAAAAATGTTGTCGGCATTAAATAACCCATTGAGGTTGATATGCCGTAAAACAAAATGAATCCAAACCAATCTAAACCAAAGTATACATATTCTATTCATACGAATCTATCCTAAAAATGTCGGCATTAAATAACCCATTGAGGTTGATATGCCGTAAAACAAAATAAACCAAACCAATCTAAACCAAAGAATACATATTCTATTCATACGAATCTATCCTAAAAATGTTGTCGGCATTAAATAACCGATTCAGGTTGATATGCCGTAAAACAAAATAAACCAAACCAATCTAAACCAAAGAATACATATTCTATTCATACGCATCTATCCTAAAAATGTTGGCATTAAATAACCCATTGAGGTTGATATGCCGTAAAACAAAATAAACCAAACCAATCTAAACCAAAGAATACATATTCTATTCATACGAATCTATCCTAAAAATGTTGTCGGCATTAAATAACCCATTGAGGTTGATATGCCATAAACCAAAATAAACCAAACCAATCTAAACCAAAGAATACATATTCTATTCATACGAATCTATCCTAAAAATGTTGTCGGCATTAAATGACCCATTGAGGTTGATATGCCGTAAAACAAAATAAACCAAACCAATCTAAACCAAAGAATACATATTCTATTCATACGAATCTATCCTAAAAATGTTCTCGGCGTTAAATAACCCATTGAGGTTGATATGCCGTAATACAAAATAAACCAAACCAATCTGAACCAAAGAATACATATTCTATTCATATGAATCTATCCTAAAAATGTCGGCATTAAATAACCCATTGAGGTTGATATGCCGTGAAACAAAATAAACCAAACCAATCTAAACCAAAGAATACATATTCTATTGATACGAATCTATCCTAAAAATGTTGTCGGCATTAAATAACCCATTGAGGTTGATATGCCGTAAAACAAAATAAACGAAATCAATCTAAACCAAAGAATACATATTCTATTGATACGAATCTATCCTAAAAATGTCGGCATTAAATAACCCATTGAGGTTGATATGCCGTAAAACAAAATAATTCAAACCAATCTAAACCAAAGAATACATATTCTATTCATACGAATCAATCCTAAAAATGTTGTCGGCATTAAATGACCCATTGAGGTTGATATGTAAATCAAACCAAACCAAACCAAACCAAACTAAGGAGCGAGAGCAATAGAAGAATAATCAGGATAACAACAGGTAAAGACTGACTTTGCATTAAAATGTTTGAAGGTTAAACTTAATTGGAAAGCCTGGAAACGGAAGACTGTTCTACAATCGAGAAATGTGAGAAAAGAAACTCTTAGCATAGAAATTACCGTTACATCTAGCCAAATTGACTGTAAATTGATGAGACCTAGTTACCAATCTAGTACAGCGCTTAAATTCATAAGGTCGAGGTGGGGGGATACCGATTAAAAAAAAATTAATCTAAGCTCGCCACGATCACTGAACATACCACAGTGTTCGTTACACCAAAACAACACATTCTTATTCACAATTCTTACTACAGCCACCATAATATCCCAAGTCTCTTTGTAGTTCTAACTAGTACTTATATGTACAAATTTTGTCTGTGGAGGGGAATAAAACAACAATTTAAAAAATCTAAACCCCAATATATATTTACAATAAACTAAATAAAAAATTGTTAGTAATAAACCCCCAGAAATCCTTAAATTTGAAAGAAACTTCAGCTAACTGGGTGAAATCATTGTGGGACTGTAAAAGCACTCATTCGTCCAAACTGTCACTCAATTATACACTCATTCAAACACAGCAAATATAAAAATCACACCCGAAATACTAAAGGCTTTCCTCATCCACCAGAAAACTATCATCTCTGGTCGCCTAGTAGGATGTGTGTGGGAGGGGGGATTAAGCTAAAGGTAGGTTGCGGCAGAAATAAAATGGGCCAATGAGCTTGCATCCCCTAATCTAATTAAACTAAAGACAAAAACAACTCAAATGTGAAGAGCATTATTTATTTGTATTATTTACAAAATTTCGCACAAGGCCAAAAAGAGGAATATGGAAAAGGACGGTCTTGTTCTGTCTTAACATTAAAGTTAGCTAGCCACAAACACTGACCCGAACATACTAATATTCCTTACACCAAAACAACGCATTGTTACTTACCATTCTTACTTCATCGACCATAGTACATCAGAATATCCATGAAGTCCTAACCAGTCCCCATATATACACTTCATTGTCTGGCGGGATGAAACAATAATTTAAAATTTATCCACAAAGTGCATTTGCAATATGAAAATAAATAAGTTTACCCCGGTAGTAGGGGTCTACTTAAAGTACCAAGTGTCCCCAAGCGATCCCGCGTATTTAAGTACTGACCTGGCTCAATCCTGCTTAACTTTGATGATCGAACGGGACACGGAGTGTACATCGTGATTTCACCGTGAGGTCGTTCGGGCATTTAACATAAAATTATTTATAGAAAAGGCACAGGGAAACAACTTTATGGCGGTGGGCAAATGATTAAAGCCGAGATGCCAGGACGGGACCAGTAAAATTGCATATTCTTCCTTGGATTTTATCAAGAATCTCTAAATATAAAAGAGGAGCACCAGACCATATGTGGAAACAATATTCAAAGCATAGACGAATGGTAGACTTATAGATATGTAAGATACATTCTGGAGAGTAAAATTGCCTAACACGACACAGTAAACCTACTTTCTTAGCCGCTGACCTAGCAATGTGTTCAGTATAGTTTTTCTCAATATGTCAGCCGAGAACGTTAGCCCAAGAAGTTCGACAAGGGAGCAATTACCTTGGATAAGATAGTGTTCTTCATCGCAACACTATGTAATATTCCTTAGTTCCAACCCTTACGATTAAGACCCGTCATATCTCGTACACTGAGGTGAATCACCCTCTTCGTATTTCATTAATAAGATGTAAGTAGCACTCGGACAGCCACTCCTCAGTATCGGCTTTTTTCAAGAACCGACTCTCACGAGGATGCTTTCCCGATAACTAAAATCTGAACCTGTTCGTGGTTAGGGTTAATCCTTACTTTTCCCACACACCCTCATAAACTGCGCTATTTACTTCTTACTCTTACCACTCACGCAACGACCCCTTTCAGTTACACTTTACCTTGAATGGCTGTCTAGCTTTGTATTAGTTGTCTAGTGTGAACGTGAGTGCAGGAAACCAACAAGCGCTCCTGGGTATGACGATAAACTTCATCCAACAAGGCGTCTGATTGCGATATTGGAGGTTTTGAGGGGCGTGGAAGCACCTCTTTAATAGTGTTGTTCCCAGGTTTAACCTGCCTCGGGGTGGTAGCTCGTGTCAGGCTCCCAGCTATGGCCAAATAGTGAAACCCCAAACAATAGCAACACACTATGAAAGTATAAAAATATAT
The DNA here is from genome assembly GCA_964036315.1 of Acanthosepion esculentum. Taxonomy (NCBI): domain Eukaryota; kingdom Metazoa; phylum Mollusca; class Cephalopoda; order Sepiida; family Sepiidae; genus Acanthosepion; species Acanthosepion esculentum. Next base: position 21,689,691 of record OZ038518.1, on the reverse strand, counting down.
ATATTTATAGTCAAATTACGAGCAATATATATTTATATAAAAATGAACCAAAATAATTATTTATAGTAAAATTACTAACAAAGTATTTTATAACAAAACGATTAAAAATAAATTTTATCTTTAGTTGAGAACATACAATTGATATGCCGCTAAACAAAATCAACCAACCAACAATACATATTTAACGCAAAATGACCAACAATACATTTTATCTGTAGTTGAAGGCATACAATTGCGTTCAAAATATATTTAGGTGAAGCCATAAAATTGTGTTCAAAATATTTAGATTTCGGCATTAAATAACCCATAGAGGTGTTGATATGCCGCTAAACAAAATCAACCACCCAACAATACATATTTAAAGCCAAATGACCAACAATACATTTTATCTGTAGTTGAAGGCATACAATTGCGTTCAAAATATATTTAGGTGAAGCCATAAAATTGTGTTCAACATATTTAGATTTCGGCATTAAATAACCCATAGAGGTGTTGATATGCCGCTAAACAAAATCAACCAACCAACAATACATATTTAAAGCCAAATGACCAACAATACATTTTATCTGTAGTTGAAGGCATACAATTGCGTTCAAAATATATTTAGGTGAAGCGATAAAATTGTGATCAAATATTTAGATTTCGGCATTAAATAACCCATAGAGGTGTTGATATGCCGCTAAAACAGACATATCACCGCGTCTAATAATTTTGTCCGCACAAACATATATAAGCATAACTGTCCATCATTTATCATTTATTCAAATGTGAAAGCAGAATAAAATATATCATATTTTTATTAATTGAAAGCTTCCAAGAAAATTAAATTTCGCCATAAAATGACCCATAAGGAGTTGATGTGCCATTACATAACCAACAAATTAAGTTTTGCTGAAGATTTTTATCAAAGACGCCATGTCAACACAAAGAAAGAATACTTTATCAATGGATGAAATCATTTTAAAGGCTTTATCGAACTATAATAAAAACTGATGGCGACTAGAATAAACAGGTATATGTTTTGTGCATCTATGTAAGGTTATATCTTCTAAATTCTGTAAAAGACATTGTTTTTTTCTGCTACATAATATGATTACCTCAGATTAAAATGTGTTCTGAAACACCTGATTCACATATATCCTTTCTCGAAGATCTCTAATATCTCATTTATATATTAGAGATCTTTCCGAAAGCTGTCTAATATATATTTTATATACATCAATATATAAGTGATGTAAACCCTATCACTTATTGGCATCTGTTGTACTTATAAAAATCTTTAAACACAGGAAACCGTAAAGCCTGCCAGTAGCCAGACTTTAAGAACCTCTTCAGAAACATGGCGAAATTTGCGGTCTGCTCATTTAAATCTTCTGAAAATACTCTAGACACACATTGATGGCCTGCTTTGCTCAGGTTCAAGTAGATGAAGTAGCCTCTTCGGTATTACGTCCGTGTTACTTTGGCGAAATGAGAAAAGCATTTACGCTGGAATGGTTTAAGACTGAAGTCTATGCACCAACTATGTTATCGCGTACAGGTTATCTACAATGATATTGTGCTGAGGAGTTAAATTCGGCAGACTTACCTATGTGCCGGGTCCCGTCACGACGTTGGCGATCATGACTCTCCACAATTTCCTGACCTTTGTTGCTCTGAATAAAAGTTGCCTTTTAACAGTGAAGGCATGTCGCAACATCAGCACGGCAAAGGACACTCCTTCAAAGGCAAGGAAGGGCAAAAATAGTTTAAGTCAAGTGATAGCGATTGCTGTACGAGTCGTACGATTTTTTAATCAAGCACGGGCAACGCCGGGCCATGCTACTAGAGTTAGTATATATATCTTAACGTAAACAATTTCAACGTATTATGAAATGGACTAAGTCCGGCAATTATTTAAAATATTTTCTTTTTGAAAACATTCGTTTGGACTTTGCTAAGCAGTAGCTGAACGACATAGCACGTTAGATCAAATGACGTTTCCGTGTACGACATAGTTTCGATTCGAGTCAATATCATTAGATATTTTTTAATTTATATTTGAATTTTCACAAACACACACACACACACACACAAACACACACACACACTCACACACACACATACACACACACACACACACACATATATATATATATATATATATATATATTAAACAAAAATTAAATACGTTGATGAAACTAAAAGATCTAACACATTAACTACGACAAAATCTACGAACAAAGAAACAAAAGAGAAAATGACCTAAAAGCAAACATCTATCTACTCAGTTAAAAAAGTGTTCAACGCCTAGATCACCTAATCAGAGCAGAAACGCTTCGCAAAGTTAACTTCTATCAAATGACAGCCCGAGTCCTAAACCGAGCTTCACGTTCACGGCATCTTCCGGCTCCTTGAAATATATATATATATATGTGTATATATATATTTGTAATTAAATTATCCTGGATTCACTGTCATATAGAAATTCTGATATTACGTAACAGTTCAGCCATCTTTTTGTTTCTAACGAGGTTTTCCTATTTTCAGAATTATCTGCTTAGGGTTCATCCCCCAATCTATTTTACCCACACACCGGGTCTCTGATATCTCCACTTTCTTTTTCTTTGGGTCTAACGATGTTTTTCCTGTTTCTTAATACTTCGCTTAGATTTCAAAAGGCACTATTCTAATTTCTGTGTCACGTTTGCTATAATAATTCGCTGATCGTTGAATTCTCTCGGCTTGCTTTATTTTGATATCTCAAATTCATAAAACGCATCTTGAATTGTCCTTCTTATAAATGGCTCCCCTGTCTTCTAAGAAGTGATGGTTTGTCCTTTCTTCTTTCTTTCATGTTAATAAGTTGTCTAGAAGTTTTATTTTTATGTCTGTCATTAACACAATGTCATCTGTGCCTCATGCTGAAAAAAAAAGAATGCGACTATAGCCGGCAGCTTATAGCGATATTTATAAAATCAGATTTGTCTGGAACAATAGTAGACGTGTCACCCTTTGTGTAGGCAGCGTACTGTAAGTTAGTAATTGCCTCTGAGATAAACATACAAGTACCAAACTAAATTAATTTTGTTTACAATGGATGACGTTGCTGAAACAACCAGTTGTTAAGTAGTTTAGCCATTATCTATTTTAAATAATTTTTAGTGCCAGAATTTATCTTGCACATTTCAAAGACCATGTGTTGAATATTGCCGTCATATCTGATCTGGTACTTTTGCTATATATTTAGAGATACTTGATAAAATACCGAGAACAATCTGTAATGTTAAATAGTTTCATTTTAATTGTGCTGATGAGCTTTCTGTTTCATTTTTAAATGTTGTTTTTATCCCCCACCAGACATATTGTACACATGGGAAATAATTATGAGTTCATAGAGACTTGAGGTATTATGGTGACTGTAGTAAGAATGGTAAGTAAGAATATGTTGTTTTGGTGTAGCGAATACTGTGTTGATTTTGGAACAGTAATCGTGGCAAGCTAAGTTTAAGATTAGACAAATTGAAGATCAGCCTTCCCTCATCCCCACTTTTGGCCTTGTGCCACATTATTGTATTAAAACAAAATAAATATTGCTTACATCTCGATTACACTAACTTTTCCCGCCGTCGTAACGTAGTTTCCCTGTGACACTCATATAAATATCTTCATGGTAATTGTTCAGATGAGCATTCCTCTATTGTATATATCGGAACAAGTTAGAACTACATAGAGACTTGTGGCATTACGGTGGCTGTATTAGGATGAATTGTAAGTGAAAATGTGCTGTTTTGGTGTAAGGAATACTGTGGTATGTTTTGGATCAGTAATCGTGTTTAGCTGAGTTTAAGATAAGACAGATTAAAGACCAGCCTTCCCCTATCCCCACTCTTAGAGAAATTTGAATAAAATACCAAGAAAAGAAAAACTATAATGTTAGTTTCATGGTAATTGTGCTGATGTGCTTTCCCTTTTGGGGTTTCATTTTTAAAAGTTGTTATTTTTATCGATCCCGCCCACAGACAGACTATACACATGGGAAGTAATTAGGACTTCATAGAGACTATGTGGTATTATGGGGCTTGAAGTAAGAATGGTAAGAATCTGTTGATTTGGTGTAAGGAATATTGTGCTATGTTTAGATCAGTCATCGTGGCTAGCTAAGTTTAAGATAGGACAGGTTCAAGACCAACATTCCGTTATGCCCCCTCTTGGCCTTGTGTCCCATTTTTGTATTTTTCAAATAAACACCGCTTTCTGTTTTGGTACGTAAACTTTACGAACTTACGAGCACTGCTACATTCGCAGATTGGTCTCGCCATTTTACAATGCAAATGGTTATATGTAATCATAACTACTTTCTAAAAGTTTTTTCTATCGTACTTCTCGCATGTGGAACACTCCTGTAGCTTCTTGCTTTCAGTTTCTAAAATTTAAATTCAGCGTCAATTGTCAGCTTCTGCCTTCTTAAAACCGGTTCTTTTATTGTTCTCTCTCCATAATCGAATTTTCTCATATTCCCTCACACTCAGTAAGTTCGTCTTAGTGGCTTTATCGCCATGCTTGAGTTGAAATGATTTAAAAATATATAAAGAATTACGGCATACATAAATTTTAATTATTATTTGTTTTCGTTTCTTGCTCTTTCACAGAATCGGTTATTTCATGAAAAGCTTTGAACAGTCCACCATCGTGTCATAATAGAGGGCGTACTTAGTACAAGGGAGATAACGAATTGAAGAAAAACGCATGACATTTCCAATATTGATAGTAAACATCTGGTAAGTATCTGGTATCAGTGGTAAACGACTGACGTTTCCAATATCAAATGTAAACATCTGTTAAACATCTGGTATCTATAGTAAACGCTTGACATTTACAATATCGATTGTAAAGATCTGGTAAAAATCTGGTATTAATGGTAAACGTTTGACTTTTCCAATATCGATGGTAAATATCAGGTAAACTTCTGATATCAATGGTAAACGCTTGACGATTCCAACATCCAATATATATATATATATATATATATATTATATATATATATATATATATATATATATATATATATATATATATATATATATATATATATATACAAGTATAGTATTCTTAGAAGAATATTTCAGTTGAGCACTGTTGAGGGATAAGCTAATTCTATAAACAACAGCCACTTGCACTAATGCAAAGCTCTTCAGTAAAATGAATGCAGCACTTTGGCTGATTGGCATTTGTTTACATTTGTAAGAACAATACGCTAGATTTAGTTTGTAATTCTACCGAGTGAAGATAGCTCTGGCTGACACCAAATCAGTTGTGTTTCAATCCTGTCTTGAGGCATTCGGATGTCTAGTCGCACTGACGAGCTGTGATACAGCGAAACAGTACTGTCTGTGAATGACATATATATAGTATTCTTAAAAGAATATATATGCAAGTATACTATTCTTAAAAGAGTGCTCAATACAGAGTAGAGCAAATATAATCTCTTCGAAAATTATAGCATAAATACGTTATAAAATCACTACAAAATTAGCCATTTTGTTTCAACACTTCTGGTGTTTTATCAAGTGATGGTGTTGAATCTAGAATAAAGAGGAACAACTCTTTATTCTACATTCAACGTCATCACTTGATAAGACACCAGAAGTGTTGAAACAAAAACATATGTATGTTGTAATTTTCGAATAAATCACACGCACACACACACACACACACACACACACACACACACACACACACATATATATATATATATATTCACTGTGTTTATCTAAATATAAATACGCTTAAATTCACCTTCTTCTCTGCCGTGCGCCAACGGCTTCAGGGTAAAATTTGCGACTGACGCGAATTCAGCCGGTTTTCGATTCTAGCCAGTGGCAACCGGACGTCTAGCCACACTGATGAGCTGTGATACAGCGAAACAGTCTGTCTGTGGATGACAATATATATATATATATATATATATATATAATGAGATCGAATAGAGTCCAATTCCGATGTTCGTAACATTGAATTTAAATGAGCTCAATACAAGTAGAGCAATAATTTGTTTAATTTTAAGTTATTACATCAAAAAGAAGTAAAAAAAACGCCCGATGAGATATGTAAATACGCATCGAAACATGATTGCATTTGTGTAGCTTTTCTATTTGTTTTTGATTTAATATGCTAAAGTAAAGTATATAAATGTGTGTACGTGTGTATAACCTCATATGCGAAATTTTATAAAGCAATACATTAAATGCATTAGTTGTTCCCCCTAATCAGATTGAGTACAATTAGAACAGAAAAAATGCTACACTGATCAAAGGCGAAAATAATTCACTATGCCGACAGTGATTTGATCGCTAGATCGTCTACAGTAAAGGTTCTTAAAACATTCCCCCATTCATTCTAAATGAAATTGGCTAGATTACTGTTATGGTCCAGGTTAGGACCAAGGAAGAACAACACGAACACAAGAGTAGAAATAACGAAGATATATTACACGGAATAATAATACAAGATGTGGAAGGTGTTAGTATGACTGTCAGTCTGGTTTGGAGTGAACTACTGTTGTTTTGACTGGTTCCGTCTCGACTCGTTCCACTTCGTTCTATCCGTCTCTCTTGAGAGGCGCAGACTTTATAGTGTCAGGAAGAGTTCATTGTCGTTACAGGTAAGATCCCATAACACTTAGGGAAGGTTACTGAATAGAATAATGAAACGAAGGTTATTCATGAACGAAACTTAGGACAAGAACAACACATATAAGATTCACCAGCGGCGCGTAGAAGAAGGAAAATAAATGCTAGAAGTGAGTCAAGTGAATTCCACAATAAATCTCCAACTGCAGGATATCTACCAACCGCCGCCCCATATGTGGCACAAGGCCGAATTTAATGTAGGGTATCCGAGCCCGTCGTCCTCGTATAAAACGGGGTCGAGTAGCTGTTTCCCGAGACGAGACTCTGCCCTTCGACATAGCTTCGTCTGGCGATCCTTTCTACCCGGAGGCAGAGAGTTTGACCAGCACAGCTGGAGACGAATCCTCAACTGCAGACCAACATACAATATTTACTAATGTATTTATGTGAATGGGGACATACTTATTATCGTCCGTAGATATTACAACAATTATGAAGTAACGAGAACAGTAAAAAAGAATAATCAGTTTCCAATGCATTTTTATAGTGTTATGGTCCAGGTTAGGACCAAGGAAGAACAACACGAACACAAGAGTAGAAATAGCGAAGATATATTACGCGGAATAATAATACAAGATGTGAAAGGTGTTGGTATGATTGTCAGTCTGGTTTGGAGTTAACTACTATGTGCTCGATTCGATTCGTCTCTCTCTCTTGAGAAGCGTAGTATACATAGTGTTAGGAAGAGTTCATTCTGTAGTTATAGGTAAGGACCCATAACAATTATAAAACCATAACACGCCAAAAATGTTAAATTTGAAATTCTCAGTATCCCTTGTTTGTGCGCATGTGTGTCTGAAATAATGTAATAAATTTAGTACAATGAAATCCCACGAAAACCTTTTTCTACTTTGTCATGTTTTCCCCATCTGTGATACAGCGAAACAGTCTGTCTGTGACAACAATATATATATATATATATATATATATATATATATATATATATATATTTTGAACGATAAAAATTATTAAAAAAATCAATTAAAATCTTCAGACATACTGGGTTGTAGATTAATATTCTAATGCTTTTATTATTATTATTTCATTTAGATTCCTCGACTAGTTTCGGCCAACATGGCCATCATCGGGAGAAAAAAAGTTTCTGCTTGCTGTAGCAGTAAACTACAGAAATGAATGTCTTGATGCAGAAAACGAACGTTTGTCTGTAGTTTTCATTTGTTTTTTTATTATTTATATATTTATCTTCTTAACATTCCTTGTGTTGGTCAAACAGTCGCTTTTAAGTTGTCATTTGAGATAAGAGCTATGTTCCCTTTTTATATATATATATATATATATATATGTGTGTGTGTGTGTGTGTGTGTGTGTGTGTGTGTGTGTGTGTGTGTGTGTGTGTGTGTGTGTGTGTGTGTGTGTGTGTGTGTATACATTAGTAATTAAAGAATATCAAACACTTAAAATCCCATAGGTTAGGTAATATTTTTTATTTCGTGTGAGCTCTAAAACAGCAGCTCTCAATCTTAAAGACCTACAAACAAATCACAAATTAAATGGGGAAAAATACTCCGGGTTAAAATCAAGAGATAATGCTATCTAATTTAGAGTGTGGGAAAAGACAAAGATTGTTGACCTATTTTTGCTGACCTCATCAACGTATTAATAGATTTCATTTTATTTCTTCTTGGTGAACACTGCTAAAAGAGCGGCCATGTTTACATTTGAACAGCAGCAAGAAAACTGGCGCGCTCAAGGGCAAACTTCGATCACGTGACCATAACAATACCATCTATAAGCACCCATGATTTTAGCTTACTCGCGTGTGTGTGTGTATACATACATATATATATATATATATATATATATATATATATATATATATATATATATATATATATATATATATATATTATAAATTAATAGATTTAAAATATGGTTTTACCGCTACACAGTGATGACCATGTTTCAGAAATGGAAGCTAAAGCCCCTGAATTTAATTTTGTTATTAAACCAAAGACATCAGTAGTTCCATTTCCTCATCAAGCGAATTTTGGAGTAACTTACTTTTTAAAATTTACGGTTGTTAACGGCACAGGAAAGATTCATAGTTTGAGGGTTTCCAAGGTTACCGATAAATCCATTCATCTAGACAAGGGGTGGTAGAGGGTTCAATTTTTAATTTTCGTTGTCTCAGTTAATAGTTACATTTGAAAGCGGGGTTATGTTTAGGGATGGGTAGGGATGTATCTTTTAACAAATTCTGACATCCGCTAAATTCATGTCATCTGGGTTTATTTCTAACGGCAAAAATTCTTATGGTATTATTTCTATTTGTATATTTAAAGATTTTGAGGGACTGTTTAGGTTAGAATATGTTTTATCCACCTTTCTAAAAAGTTATTTTTAATATTTAATATACTATACTCCTAGTTAAAAACGAAGTAAATGTATTAGGATAAAAAATTTATATAGGTTGCACTAGCCATGAGTTCAAAAAGAGGTTCTACCAACATCAATCCTCGTTTAGGATAAATAAGTATAAAAGTCAAACATCTCTTTCGAAGTACTTTTGGCACCTAAAAGAATCCAATAAAACACCTACAGTGAAATGGAAGTTAATAAGAAGAGCTAGAATATGTAGGTCATTAAATGACCCATGTCCTTTATGTATACATGAGAAACTATATATTACTAAGTTTATAAAAAATAAAAATTTACTGAATCAGAGAAATGAAATAGCTATTTTTTGTCGTCATTGCCAAAAGTTTTCTTTAAATAATCTTTAAATAATCTATAAGAAAAAAAAAAAAAAAAAAAAAAATTACCTGATTATTATACATACTCATATTTGATGGGTATAAATAATTTTAAATAATGTAGATAATTATATTACATTTACTTGGTTTATAAAGAAATATAGCCGATTAAAATTAAAAAGTTAAATTTGAAAGTAGAATTTTTAAAAATGTTTTAAAATTGAAATTAAATAAAACAGATTCTAACCTAAATATCTTTTAAAATTGTAATTAAATAAAACGTACTCTAACCATAACACCTCTCTCAAAGCAATTCAAACACTGGAAAGAATCCAAGTGAACACCGAAAGTCATGTGAAATTAATAACTTAGAATATAATATTGAACATTAAATGTCCTTTATACATACATATATACATTTATAATACTAAGTTTATTGAATTAGTGAAATAATTTAACCACCTTTGCCGTCATTGTCATAAAGTTTACATAAAATAAAATAAAATAAAATAATATTTACTTATACTCGATAAGAATAAATAATTTTAAATACTGTAAGTAATCCTAATACATTTACTTCGTTTTTAACTAGGAGTATAGTATATTAAATATTAAAAATAACTTTTTAGAAAGGTGGATAAAACATATTCTAACCTAAACAGTCCCTCAAAATCTTTAAATATACAAATAGAAATAATACCATGAGAATTTTTGCCGTTATAAATAAACCCAGATGACATGAATTTAGCGGATGTCAGAATTTGTTAAAAGATACATCCCTACCCATCCCTAAACATAACCCCGCTTTCAAATGTAACTATTAACTGAGACAACGAAAATTAAAAATTGAACCCTCTACCACCCCTTGTCTAGATGAATGGATTTATCGGTAACCTTGGAAACCCTCAAACTATGAATCTTTCCTGTGCCGTTAACAACCGTAAATTTTAAAAAGTAAGTTACTCCAAAATTCGCTTGATGAGGAAATGGAACTACTGATGTCTTTGGTTTAATAACAAAATTAAATTCAGGGGCTTTAGCTTCCATTTCTGAAACATGGTCATCACTGTGTAGCGGTAAAACCATATTTTAAATCTATTAATTTATAATATTAATGCTCTGTAAATTTAAATTTACATAGAGCACTATTGTGTAAAAATAAAAATATCTATAAGAACACCGGATTTTATATCTTACTGTTCTTTCCTTTTTATTTATATATACATATATATATATATATATATATATATATATATATATATATATATATATATATATATATATATATATGTATGTGTGTATACATACATACATACATATATATATATATATATATATATATATATATATATGTGTGTGTGTGTGTGTGTGTGTGTGTGTGTGTGTGTGTGTGTGTGTGTGTGTGTGTGTGTGTGTGAAAAAGAAGTTGGAGATGCAAAGAGAGTTTTTTAAGAATATTTATTTTGAGTAACTTTACTGGTTTCACAGTATATATATCATAATCAGAATAAACACACACACACACACACACACACACACACACACATATATATATATATCTATATATATATATATATATATATTCTGATTATGACATATATATATATATATATATACATGTATATATATGTGTGTGTGTGTGTGTGTGTGTGTGTGTGTGTGTGTGTGTGTGTGTATTGTGATCCACACTGCCTCTTCATATGATATGCATATAACTAGCGATCAATATCCCCTTTCATCTTCAATTTTATAAAGCTGTCGTCTTAAGAATTGATCTAACAATGTCGTGTTCACTGAAAGCATTCTTTTGGCTTTTATATAGGCAACATACCAATCCTAGATGCTACCCACTGGCAATAAGTCTACCGAAGCTATACGCTTGTTAAAACCTCGCCAAAGAATATGTGCGAGTCTTAAACGAAAGTTCTTCCCCATTATCAAATATTCAAGATGTGCTCAGACATCGTCGGCTACAATTTTCAGGATTCGGTCATTCTGACACTCGTGGTTTGCTTTGATAAATAATTAACCTGGAAAATCACCAGAATAAAAAAAGACGTAAAAGTCTTTTTTGAATGGTTTGCCAGAGAGACAGACATCAGAATATCGTCTTAGGAGATAGGACTTTTTTTTAGAAGCCCTCATTTCTCTTGAATAGATCTATTCTTTTCATCGGCATCATTTAGGCATGACCATCATTTTCATGATCTTTTCGGATCTCCTTATTATTTAGTTTCTATTTTGCTTCTTCTGTCGTATTTTTTTTCTGTCATTTTCAAGATTTAATTCAGGTTTACTCATTATTTCCCGTCTTTATCATTTCTGGCTCTTTTTCCACGTTACATTTTTTTTTTTTTTACTTTCCCTTTCATTTATCAATTGTTCTGATTTTTTTTAGATCTTTTCCCCTTTTTCTTTTTTTCTGTTTCGTTTTCATTTCGAATGTTAATCCATTTATTCGCCCTGCCGCCTCCATCTTCTTTCTTGTTAGTTCTTTCTGCATTATTCGTCTGCTTCGTTTTATAAGCAGCCCTTGCTTGCTATTATAGTCGCCATCTTTATTGCCTAACTCCCGTTCATTATTTACGTTTTTAAAATCTTTTTCCGTTCACAGTACCAGGTGAACTATCCACTGACGTAATTTTCTTAATTTTCGTCTCTGTCATCATTTTATCGTAGACTGCTTTTTATTTTCCACCTTCCTTTAAATATTTTTTCTTTTCTTCTTCTTCTTCTGATACTATTTCAGCTTCTTCTTCAACACTTTACATTTTTGTACGGATTTCTTCTTCTTCTTCTTCTTCTTCTTCTTCTTCTTCTTCTTCTTCTTCTTCTTCTTCTTCTTCTTCTTCTTCTTCTTCAACATCTTACATTTCTGTACCTATTTTTCTTCTTCTTCTTCTTCTTCTTCTTCTTCTTCTTCTTCTTCTTCTTCTTCTTCTTCTTCCTCCTCCTCCTCCCCTCCTTCTTCCATGTCTCCTTCGTCCTCTACTTCTCCTACTGCTCCTATTTCTTCTTCTACAACTTCTTACATCTCTTTACCTATTTCTTCTTCTCCTCCTCCTACTTCCATGTCTTCTTCATCTTCTTTCATATCTACTTTTATTACTTCTTCTAATTCTGATCCTATTTTTTTTATTTTTCTTCTTCTCCTTCTGCTTCTTCTCCTTCTGCTTCCTCTTCCTTTCTTTTTCTCGTCTTCTATTTCTCCTCTTACTTCTTCCACAATTTCTTTACCTATTTCTTCTTCTTCTTCTACTACTCCTCCTCCTCCTCCTTCTTCTTCTTCTTTCTTCTTTGTCTGATCATATTTCCTCTTCTTCTTCAACCTCTTACATTTTTGTACCTATTTTTCTTCTTCTTCTTCTTTCCCTCCTCCCCTCCTCCATGTCTTCTTCTTCTTCTTCTTCTTCTTCTTCTTCTTCTTCTTCTTCTTCTTCTTCTTCTTCTTCTTCTTCTTCCGCTTCTTTTTACTAGTCTTCTACTTCTCTTCTTCTTCTTCTTCTTCTTCTTCTTCTTCTTCTTCTTCTTCTTCTTCTTCTTCTTCTTCTTCTTCTTCTTCTTTCCCTCCTCCTCCTCCATGTCTTCTTCTTGTTCTTGTTCTTATTTTTCTTCTTCTTCATTTCCACTCCTTCCTATAACATCATCACTCCTTCTGCTTTGTTCTTCTTCTCCTACCTGTAACTTCTCCTCTTTCACTTTCCCCTTTTAGTCCTCCCACTTCCTCTACCTTCAATAATTTTTCTTCTTTTCCATTTTCTGCTTTCCTTCCTCTAACTTCTCCCTTCTTATCTTCGTTCTTTTCTCCTCCCCCTTCGCCCAACTTCACTAACTTCTTTTTCTCATTCTCCTTCGATTTCTCATCCTCTTACCGCTACTTTCCTCCTTATCGTCCTCATTTCCTCCTCCTCCTTCCACTAGCTTCACTAACTCCTTTTCTTCTTGTACATTTTCTCTCTGCCTTCCTCTAACTCCTTCCTTTTTTTTATTTTCTTATCCTTCATCATCTAATTCCTCTGTCTCTTCATTTTTCTTCTCTTCCTTCCTTTAGCATCTCATTCCATTTCTTGGTAAATCTCTCTTCTCTGTTTTCACCTTCGTCTCCCATCTTCTTTTATTCCTTTCCGTGTTCCCTTTCTTCCACATATTTCTTTTCTTCTATCACTGCTACGCAAACATGAATCTTAGTGCAAAAAAGTGAGACCCTATAATATATATATATATATATATATATTAAGCTTTTCACCCCAGGTAAGGCTGGAAGCCACTAGCACGCAAGGGGTTACAGAGGATTTGGAGCGAGAGCAAATAGGAGTGTTAGAGGAAAGGATGTGGAGAAGGATAGAGGATAGATCAAGGCAACTGGAGATGTCGATTGACGTTACACTTGAATAGTTGGAGATCATAGTCATCAGGGAAACAGGAATGAGGAAGGGAGTTCCATAGGCGTGAGGTGCGAGATATGAAGCTATTGGAGTATAAGAGACGTCTAAATTTAACAGTTTCAACAGTGAAAGGGTGGAAACGGGATGCCTGCCTCGTAGGACGCTTGAATTCATGGAGCCTGGGAACCAGCGATAGCAGCTCATCGGAGCAATTACCATGGAAGTATTTATAAAAGAGACAGAGAGAGGCGACGGTGCGTCTGTGAGAGAGAGACTGCAGACGAGAAGCCAGATCAGGGCCAATTACATTGCATATGTATATATGTATGTATGTATATATATATATATATATATATATATATATATATATCAACAGCAAAAATAATAATTATATATATATAACAACAGCAAGAATAATAATAATAAAAATTATTATATTATTGTAATAATAATAATAATAATAAAATATTCTCATATAATTGATAATAATTTTATACGTTATTAATATTATTTTAAAAGTATAGCAATATATTGGCACTTATGACGATCTGTTTACTCTTACATCCAGTGTATTATATATATATATATATATATATATATATATATATATATATATATATATATATATGTGTGTGTGTGTGATTATTTCATTAAAAACGACTGATAAGGTGCTTTTATTTAGTTTTTTATATAATTTCTCATGCGATCTAATAAAGTTATTCTTTTCAGATGATAAATTATATAACAACACATGAGGATTCTCGTTCCACTGCTCAAGGACACATGGCGCAGTGGATAAAGGCGTTAGTTAGATTCAGTGACAGGATCCAAAGAGTGTGAGCTCAATACCTGGTTAAGGCAGTGATGAACTTGGAGAGGTGAGTTAACAGGAGATAACTGATAACTGGCATCCATTAAACATGGCACGTGGAACTAGAACTGTCTACCCCAGCGAGCGAAATAAAGGATTCAGTTCGATCATTCTAACCACCTGAAGAAGGCCGAAGCGTACAACGACCGAAACGTTGTGATAAATATGGCAACAAAGATGAGGACAATAGTCTAAATAATGTAAATAGTGGACTGACATTACATTTACATTTTTTCAGAATAAAGTTGGCTGGAAAGCATGGAAACAGATGTGAGTTCAAACACCGTAAATTTACGAGGTCTTAACGCCAGTCGGGTACCACGGTTAAATTCATAAAGTCTAGGCACCATGACGAAGAGCTCATCCGAATAATTACCATGAAAGTATTTATAGAAAAATATCCTTTACTTTTTCGCATCTTCGGTTTTTAGCTGCGTTATCTTTTATGATCAGCTTAAAATACGAAATCCCAGACGGTCTGAACTGAAAATATTAAGTTGAAATTTTTTCTTAACAAAAGAAAAAAAAACTGCTAGAAAGGAAGAGAGGTAAAATGGGATAGTCATGTTGTCCCAGCGAGATGGCATCGTATTGACGAAAAAAAAACATTGCTCATCAAGGGGGAAAGAGAACTTGCAACAATTTGTTTTCTGCATTATTAATCCTTCCATTTCCGTTTCCAATGACTCTGAGAATAGTTCTAAACTCCTGGTCGGGCCACCCTTGTCGGCAAAGTGAAAGACGAGAACCCAGATTAAGCGCGACTAACTCCAAAGTCCCCAATGGTGGAACAAGCGGATGTTGATTGCAACCAGTCTCAACGGTTAATATTTGTTTTGTTTATCTTTGACTATTTGTTCAGTATCGTACATTTCTTTCGCTATCATTTATTATTTAAATATTTTAACTAAGTCTGCGAATAATTTTATTCTGTTATCCTTTTCATATTTTAGTGCTTGAAAAATATGTAACGTAACATTTTTGTAGACGGGGACGTAGTTTCAAATTTGTAGAGAAAGTGTTCCGAGTTGTCACGTTATTTTGTTTTGTTTATTTCTTTTTTGTTACTATTGGTCCAGAATTGACAGTCTTTTTACTATTGGTTCAGAATTGTCAATTTCTTTTTACTATTGATTCAGAATAGCCAATGTCTTTTTACTATTGGTTAAGAATAGCCAATGTATTTTTACTCTTGGTTCAGAATAGTCCATTTTTTAATTATTATTGGTTTAGAATAGCCATTATCTTTTTGATGATGGTTCAGAATAGTCATTTTTTTTAAATATTGGTACAGAATAGCCAATGCGTTTTTTACAATTCGTTCAGAATAGCCAACGTATTTTTACTATTTGTTCAGAATAGTCAATTTCTTTTTACTATTAGTCCAAAATAGTCAATTTCTTTTTACTATTGGTTCAGAATAGTTAATTTCTTTTTACTATTGGTTCAGAATAGTCAATTTATTTTTACTATTGGCTCTGAATAGTCAATTTCCTTTTAGTATTGGTTCAGGAGAGTCAATTTCTCTTTAGTATTGGTTCAGAATAGTAAATTTCTTTTTGCTATTGGTTTAGAATAGTCAATTTCTTTCTACTATTGGCCCGAGTAGCCAATTTCTTTTTCTATTGGTTAAGAAATAGTCAATTTCCTATTACTATTGGCTCTGAATAGTCAATTTCTTTTTAGTATTAGTTCAGAAGAGTCAATTTCTTTTACTATTGGTTCAGAATAGTTAATTTCTTTTTTCCTATTGGTTCAGAATAGTCAGTTTAGTTTTACTATTGGTTGGCAATAGTCAACTTCATCCTGTATTATTCATCTTTCAAATATTTTTAACAACGATAATAATTGAAAGAATTCATATATTTAATTCTTTTTGCTTTTTGTTTTGTTTCTATTATGATTTAATGACAATGTAACATTTGATGACGAACTCTTTACTCCGACATCCAGTGTAGAATATATATATATATATATATGTGTGTTTGTGTGTGTGTGTGTGTGTGTATGTGTGAGTGTGTGTGTGTGTCTTTGCGTGTAGTTTTTCTATGCGCGTACCTCGTATGGTCGTTCCTGTTCGAGGTGGAGGGGCTTGTGTGGGTCAGTGACTCTAAGAACGATGCTAATCTTAATTTAAATGCAATATCAATCGCTGGCCCTGAAAACAGAAATATTCATCTTAGTGTCTGGGTTTTGTTTTTGTTTTAATATCTCTACAAATTAAGCACTCTAGATATTTTCTATTAAAAGAAATATGAAAAGGAGAAATGTATTAAATTTTATAAAAGCTCAGAGCAGGGTTCAGTTTGCCCTGTAAATTAACTGTCAATTAATCCGCATACGGAAGCCAAAACAAATATACTCATTCAACGGGATTTTTTAAAAGGTAAAAAAAAATGAAATTCGTAATCTACAGTATTTTTAGTATACATTATTACATACAATTGCGAAAAAGAAGAAGAAGAAGAAGAAGAAGAAGAAGAAGAAGAAGAAGAAGAAGAAGAAGAAGAAGAAGAAGAAGAAATAGATACAGAAAAGTAAGATGTTCAAGAAGAAGAAGAAGAAGTGGGTAGAAGAAGAAGAAGAAGAAGAAGAAGAAGAAGAAGAAGTAGAAGAAGAAGAAGAAGAAGAAGAAGAAGAAGAAAAAATAGGTAAAGAAATTTAAGATATTGAAGAAGAAGAAGAAGAAGAAGAAGAAGAAAAAAAATAGGTAAAGAAATTTAAGATATTGAAGAAGAAGAAGAAGAAGAAGAAGAAGAAGAAGAAGAAGAAGAAGAAGAAGAAGAAGAAGAAGAAGAAGAAGAAATAGGTACAGAAATGTAAGACGAAGAAGAAGAAGAAGAAGAAGAAGAAGAAGAAGAAGAAGAAGAAGAAGAAATAGGTAAAGAAATTTAAGATATTGAAGAAGAAGAAGAAGAAGAAGAAGGGGGTAGAACAAGAAGAAGAAGAAATATGTACAGTAATTTAAGATATTGAGGAAGAAGACGAAGAAGAAGAAGAAGATGGAATAAGGGGGTAGAAGAAGAAGAAGAAGAAGAAGAAGAAGAAGAAGAAGAAGAAGAAGAAGAAGAAGAAATAGGTACAGAAATGTAAGACGTTGAAGAAGAAGAAGAAGAAGAAGAAGAAGAAGAAGAAGAAGAAGAAGAAGAAGAAGAAGAAGAAGGAGAAGAAGAAGAAAAGGAAAGAAATAAAAGAAGAAAAGTATAAGAAATAGGGAGAGAACTATAATAATAAAGAAGAAGAGGTCGAGGTAAGAAGAAGAACAATAACAATAACAAGAGCAAGAAGAAGAATATATGAAAGACAAAAAAGAAAGTAAAAGTAAAAATGAAAGCCAAATGAATAAGGGAAGAATAAAAATGTATAAAATAAGACGTAGGAGAATAAATGTAAAGATATAAAAATAATTAGGAAAAAGAAAAAGAAAAAAGAACTAGACATAAAAAAAGTTGGAAAGATGTAGAAAATGAAAAAGAAACAAGAGAAGAATAAGAAAAGAAAACAAAGAAGAAATAAAAAATGTTAAAAAATGAAGAAGAGAAAGAAGAAGACAACCATTGCCAATAATGAGAAGCTGAATGAAAAGTGAATGAAGGAGATTGGGAAGGAAGAATAAAGAAAAATAGCATTAAATAAATTCCAGGAATGAATAAAAGACAAAAAAAATGAAATAGTCATCATTTTTAAAAATTAAAATAGACAATCAAAAGAGAAAGATCTGGTTAAGTTGTAAAATAAAAAACGACTGAGAAAGTGTAAGATATCGTAGGAGAATAAAAATGAATGAAAGAAAAAAGAAAAGAAAGTAGGAAATATAGAAGAATAAAAGAAAAGGTATAAAATATTAGGGGAGAACTGCTACAAGAAAGAAAGAAAAAAAAGAAAAAAAGAAAGAAGCAAGCGTAGATAGGAACATGTTAAATAGGCTTGTGAAAATACGAAAAATGAAAGAAAGTGAAAAACACTCTAATAATAATAATAAGAAGAAGAAGAAGAAGAAGAAGAAGAAGAAGAAGAAGAAAAAGAAGAAGAAGAAGAAGAAGAATAGAAATAATAAGAATAATGACGACGACGACGACAACGATGATGATAATGATGATGATAATGATGATGATGATGATCCAATAAAAGAATAAATAAAAGAAAAGAAAGAATAATTCTGGCGGTATGAAGAAAGGAGATAAAAAAATGTGAGAATATATATATATATATATATATATATATATATATATATATATATATATATATATATATATATATATATATATATATATAATTTTAAATGGATATGACGTAAGGAAATGCTTGAAGAAAAGAAAAAAAAGAAAAAGGTATTGGGCGCGTAGAAAAGAAACGAGGAAAAAGAACCATAGATAGAAACGAACGTGAAACATCGCTTCAATTTTCTGATAAGAGAAGAAGCAAAGAAAAGAAAATAATCAAATAAATAAGCAAAAAAAATGAAATCGAAAAAGAAAAAAAAGAAGGAAAAAAGAAAACATTTTAAAATTATCCAAAAGGAAAAGGAAAAAAAGACATTGGCAAATATCAAGTCGGAATTAAAAGCAAGAAGCGTTCACGCCAAGGGAGGTAACTCAATAAACAGGTAGTTGCGCGATGAGTGAAATTGTGATGTCACTGATATGTTAAATGACGTCATTGTTGTTGACGTCTTCTTCGGAAATGCGACGTCGGCGACGCTCGTGTCGACAAACAGACACCCGCACGCACTTCAGAGACAAACGAACCCAAAAATCCTAACAGCGGAAATTAACAAACACGATAACGAAAAGAACAAGAAAATAAAACTAATATGGCAAATTATCAAAAATATTAATCACAAGAAAAGAGGAAAATTCACCATTAATATATGATTGTTAAAAATCGATAAGTTTTTTGTTTTGTTTTTCTGATGATCGATTTGTAGTTACTTAAGCATTCTTTCCTGTTTCAGTAAATCAAATGTCTACAGTCTGTCTAAAGTTCTGCGATAAGGAGTTATCATTTTTAAACTACTTATATTCAGACAATTGTCCTCATCTTTATTGTTTTTATCACAACGTTTTGTAAACAATGGCCTAGTGGATTAAAACGGTGGTACGTCTATTCATGGTAATTGTTCGGGTGAGCTCTTAGCTATGGCACCTAGACTTTTAAAAAAATTTAATCGCAGTACTTGACTGGCGTTGAGATCTCATCAATTTACAGTTGAGCTGGCTAGATGTAGTGTGAAATTCTATGTTAAAAGTTTCTTTTCTCGCACTTCCTGCTTGTGGAACCCCCTTCTGGCTACATGAGTTCCAGTCAACTTTAATCTTCAAAAAATTAAATGCAATGTCAATCGCTAACTACTGTCCTCCTGATTACTCTTTCCTCTTCTTGCTCATTATTAATGTTTCTGATCCTAATTCTTCCACACCCAGTTGCCTCTTTTGTCTTAGCGGCTTTACTGCCTTACTTGTGGAACTCCCTTCCGGCTCCATGAATTCCAACCAACATTAATCTGTAAAAATTTAAATTCAATGTCAATCGTTATCTACTGTCCTCCTTTCCACTTCGCTCTCATTATTAATGTTTCCCAATTCTTCCACACCATGTAATTCCTTTGTGTCATAGTGGCTTTATTGCCTTGCATGATACCTATTAAAAATTTTATTTGGAACGAAATATTCCAGTTTGGTACATTTGATTCACTCACTCGCATATAATCTTGGGTAAGGTGTGAATCCATCTCCCCCAGCTGTGGGTTAAATAGTAAGAATACATAGTGATCTAGAAAATCTCTTGGTATTCTCAAAGAATTCTTAATGCAGTATCTACTAAAAAAGCAAGATTTATATTTACCATTCAAAATATGTTTCGGCATTAAATAACCTACAAAAGGTTGATAACCCGTAAGAAATAACGCAATCAAAGAATATGCTGTGAGAATTAACACATTAAAATTAGCGGACGCACATGGTTTTCTCATGTAGCCAAACTTGGTAGAATGAGTTTGAAAATGACCATGTTTATGCCGTTTTTTGTTTGTTTTTTTAGATTAGGATGTTTCTATATTATCAATGAGATAATTTCACAAAATTTCGGCCCTTCTCTCATCCTACGTTCTTGAGCTATCTTATCATTAGTCGTCGGCACTACCCATTGTCCGACTTTGGATCAGACGGTGGCTCCACGATGCTTGAACCCGACATGGTACAAGAGACCAATTCGGGAATAAAACAGTCTCTGCTATTGGTCGCATAGTAAAGCGGGTGATGGTTTTGGTTGGAGCTGCCCAGTCCAGCATTGCCTTTTTTTTATTACTTCATCTTCAGCTTTTCTCCTCTCGTCGAATATGGAACAACCGAAATGAATCGCTCTTCGCCAAGATGGGCGGTCGGCCGCTTTTGTTTCGCCGGTGTTAGGGCTGATTCCAACTTCAGCTGGTCTTTCAATCCACGTCTTAGGGCTCCGCGATGTCTTTGCTCGCTGTAAAATATGGTCCTCGGGGCCATTTAGGTGACATGTCCTGACCACGATGCTCGGCATTTCTCAGCGATTGAGGAATTTCTTGTTGGTCCCTATCATTTGATGTTGAGGATCAGCCCTACCTTGTGTTGTTAGAAACATTCAAGCATGTTCTGGCGCTTTTGATACAGTGTCCACGTCTTGCAAGAATTGAGCATGATGGAGATGACAATGGCACGGAATCGATGTGTCTTTCACATGTTCTGGATTGTGAGAGAGTTCTGCCAAGTTATTAAAAGTTGTTGACAGCTTCCAGAGGCAAGTCCCTTCCATTAATGGAAATTGCTATATTGAACAATAAACCTATCCGGAAATTGTAATTTCTATCTATTTCTGTCGTCATCTTCTCCTGTGATGTTAACGAATACACGTTGCCACTCTTGTAAAGTCAACGCATACTCGTTGTAGTAGAGACTTTGTTTTCGAAGATACAACTATATTACGCCCTTGAACAATGCTGGTGTCAGACGCCTTCGAATACTATACGCACTAATAGTACTTGCTCGATAATACCCGCTCGAATAGAAAAACAGTACAGAGAATAGTGGTCCGTATAGTAATAGAGAATAGATTAGAAATGAGGATCCAAATAGTAATAGAGAATGGACTAGAAATGACGATCAGTTAGACATCACGCTACTACCTACTTATGCGTTACTTCCCCGGTCACGTGATCCACTTAATTCAATAATGGGATCGCTTGTGTTTGCTCACTGGCGATCTATGTTCAAACTCAAGTGTCGGCAGCGACACTTTATTTCTATATAACACCTTCCTTTATGCAAAAGGGTGGGAACAAGAAAGTGTTTTATGTTAATCGACATATCCGAATTCTAACAGTGAAGTTGAGATAATATTGACAGCTTCTCATATTGGAAAATCATAAGGGAAAAATGGGACAATATATTTTTCATAATATATTTTTCATGAAATATTTGTTAGCCAAAAAT
Organism: Acanthosepion esculentum; assembly: GCA_964036315.1. Classification (NCBI taxonomy): domain Eukaryota; kingdom Metazoa; phylum Mollusca; class Cephalopoda; order Sepiida; family Sepiidae; genus Acanthosepion; species Acanthosepion esculentum. The sequence continues at coordinate 21,667,590 of OZ038518.1, read as the reverse complement.
ATGTACAATGGAAAGTAAAATGTATTCTTCTTTTTGTGTCATGCCGGTTAAGCATGGCTCTCCACAATTTCCTGTTCTTTGTAGCCCTTAGTAAAGTCTTTCTACTGTCCCTTCTAATACCTGTTCTGCCAAACATTTGCACAAGCTTTACCTCATCAAGTCTCGGATTAACCGTTATTTTCCCCAGCTTTCCGAATAAACGGTGTCTCTTACTCTGTAGCTTTTTACCTGATTTGTGTAACCGACTCCCAAAAAGGATGCTTCCCTGAACACAACAATCTTAACCTGATCAAGTCTAGGGTTAACCATTATCTTCCCCACCTATCCGCATAAACTGTGTCACTTACTCTGTAGCCCTCTGCCTGCTTTGTGGAACTGACTCCCAAAAGAATGCTTCCCCGATCACTACAATCTTAACCTGTTCAAGTCTAGGGTTAACCATTATCTTCCCCATCTATCCACATACACTGTGTCTCTTACTCTGTAGCCCTCTACCTGCTTTGTGGAACTGACTCCCAAGAGGATGCTTCCTCGATCACTAGAATCTTAAACTTTTGAAGGTAAGGGTTAACCGTTAAGAAACCTGTAACACTCTACGTCGAGTGGCCACAGAACCTTGTACAGGGTGAACCCCACTGTTACAAGTAATCCTTCTTCAAACCATGTTGACTGGCGCTACCGAATCAAAAACAACTGCAATTGATATGACATGTAACCCGAAGAGAAAATAACAACATAATCCCAGACGTCTTCTTCGATGTGCCGTATACTTTGAGATTAGAGGCGATAGTGGCTCTTCACAACCTCCGCTCCCTTATAATCCTTAACAGCTTCTCTCCCTTTCCTAAGAAACCAGTTCTCCATTCCGCTATCTATTCATCGAAGCACGTCAAGTAAGTAACTCATTAACTTCCCCTATCTCTCTTCCCCTCATTATGCCCCGTGAGGGTTAAGTTTTCCAAACCTTCCTTCCTCATTATGTGTCCAAGTTATTTCAGCTGTATTTGCGTCGAAGTGTTGTCTTGGTTGCCATTTTCCTTAAGAATTCCTTGTTATTTACTCGAAGAGTTCATTTGCAGTATCCCTTTGTAAAGGCATATTTCTGTTGATTCTATTTTGTTTTTTTCCACTTATCATTAGGGCAGTTATGGTAATTTTCCCACGCAGGCATGGACTCTCCCAGCTATAAATAGGAGCAGGTACTGCCTTTATGAGAGTGAAGTTTCCAGCAGTCAGCTCTGACAGTCGGACCGAACATTCTTGCTGTAACACTCTCGTTTATATATGTCTGTATTACTGTTTCTGTTAATATATTTAACTCAATTCCTCTCTCGTCTCTTTATTTCTGGCCCTCACAGGGCCACAGTAGAAGTTGTCTAACATTGTATACTATATATGAGGACAGATGTCACATAGAAATCCAGATCTCTTTTATTGGTTTCTAACGATTGTTTTTCGTTTCTCAACACTTCGCTCAGCATTTGGAATGCCACTTTCGCTAGTGCAGTGCCTCTTCGGATCTCGGTGTCACATTTTACATTGTCCCCGAGAACGCTTCCCAGATATTAAAAAGTCTGCACCTGTTTTATGTTAACATCCCTAACTTGTGACAGGCATTTTCGGTTTTTCTTTTGCTGATTAATATACAGTGCTGTTTGATAAAAGTGATCTGTTTTTACTTAAAAATTGTTTCGCCTATTGTTTGTGGGGTCAAACTAATTTTTAATCTTACTAATATAAAGACCCCTTCCCGACCACATAGTAAAAAAGTTTACTCACCCTAAGGTATTCTATTGATAATTATAATTTTGGATATAAATGAAATTTAGGGAAAAACTCTGTGCAAAAAAAAAGTGACTCACTTATTTCCTGCAACTAGTAATCAATAGAAACATAACCGAACAGCTTTAAATAAAGAATAATAGAGGTATAATTTATTTATAATATGTAATATAGTTCGAAATATTTAATAATCTATGGGTCCTCCTTTATTTTGAATAACCTTTTCAACCCTTTTTGGCATTGACTTGATTAGGTTCTGGCAAATCTCATCTCCAAGCATTGAATTCCATTCGGATATGAAATTCACAATCAAATCCTCTTTGTTGCTCAACTGCTTTCTCGAGAGCCTGTACTTTATAATGCTCCATAAGTTTTCTATGGGGTTGAGGTCAGGAGATTGGGGCGGCCATGTCATAACATTCACCTGCTTCTCATCAAAGTATTTCTTCATCAATTTTGATTTGTGACAGGGAGCATTATCCTGCATAAAAATGAGCTTGGTGGGGTCGATTTGCACCCTTTCAGCAGAAGGGAGCAGACAAGACTCTAAAATTCTCTTGTACTGCTCGCTCCTGAGGGTCTTTTCAATAGGTTTTAAGAAACCAGTTCCATGAAAAGAAAAGCATCCCCAGAACATTATACTGAACGGATGCTTGACAGTACTTACTGCTAAATTCAAAGAGCTTTCAAGCGTCTTCTTCGGATTTTAGATCGCTTATTCTTTGAATTTAGATCAACTTTCGTGTCATCGGAGAAGAGAACATTTAGTAGAAAAAATCAGGTGAGTCACTTTTATCGAACAGCACTGTAGTTTCTGTCTTTTTGCAGTTGATGGTTAGTCGATTTCTTATCGCTTTCATCTATTAGCCTGTCTCGGAACTCTTGTGATATTTTTTTCCGAATTGGCCATCAACACCGTGTCGTTTGCGTATCATATGTTTTTAATGCATTTGTCATGATGTGGACACCAAAAGGATTAATCGCATATTCTCCCAACTACTATTTTCAAAGATTCTTAACATCTGACTCAATTGCATTGTCCGGTCTAATATTGATTATATTCATGGCCAAATGTCAGCTGTTTGTTAGTCTTTGCTTTAGATACGGCTGGTGACTGTGGCCATTAAAGCATTGAGACACAAAGATGAGCCATTGCTTAGCCAATATCACCGGTGATCCGTCAATTAGTTCGCCAAATATAAACCTTACTTAAACCGAGGTGTGTATCGATCGTTTTAAATTACTTCTGGAGAAGAGTAGAAGGGTCTCACTTGGTTCGTGTTTAGGATAGGGTTTCCAGTTCTTTCTAAAGTTTGCGCATTCTCTTTCATTGTCCGTAGCCCCTTGCATCTTAGGGACCTTATCGCCTTGCTTAGGATGCGAATTCATAAAAAGAACGATCGATCGATAGATATGAACAGACTGATAGATAGATAGATAGATAGATAATGAACAGACATATATAGATAGATAGATAATGAACAGACATAGATAGATAGATAGATAGATAGATAGATAATGAACAGACATAGATAGATAGATAGATAGATAGATAGATAGATAATGAACAGACATAGATAGATAGATAGATAGATAGATAGATAGATAGATAGATAGATAGATAGATAGATAAATATAAACAGGCTGAGATAGATGTGAATAGACTCAGATAAATAGATAGATATGAGCAGATTATATATATATATATATATATATATATAGTGAGAGAGAGAGAGATGAAAAAATGAGATAGATATGAGCAGAATGAGAGATATATAGATATATTTAAACAGAATGAGATAGATAGATATATAGATAGATAGATAGATAGATATGAATAGAATGAGATAGCTAGCTAGCTAGCAAGATAGATACATAGGAAGAGACTGATATAGATATGAAGAGACTGACATATATATATATATATATATATATATATATATATATATATATATATATATATAGATAGGAATAGACTGAGATAGATATAAATAGACTGAGATATATATATATATATATATATATATATATATATATATATAGATCGATAGATAGATAGATAGATAGATAGATAGGAACAGAAACAGCTAGATAGAAAGGAACAAAGAGACTGAGATAGATAGATAGATAGATAGATAGATAGATATGAACAGAATGAGTTAGATATTAACAGAATGATCCATCTATCTATCTATCTATCTATCTATCTAGATAGATAGATAGATAGATAGATAGATAGATAGATAGATAGGACCTCTACATGCCTCCGTGAAGAGAGAGATGAAAACTCTCTTCTGTTCGTATCGAGATTCCACTCCCTTCCAACGCCTTATCAATTCACTCCCTTGCGTCTTTGCGGCATTATCCTCTTGCTTGGGTTTGAACTGATTAAAAAATATACTGAGATGGACATTCATTTGTATTCATGAGTTCATATGGCCTGTACGTCTTATCTTTTCTGTTTATCTATCTCCGCAGATAGGATCAATACGGGATATTAGGTCCGTTTATATTCATGACTAAAAGAGGATGGGTTCTTGTCTCGGAAATGATTTGAAACATTGAACAAATCGGATGAATCATTAGGAAGATATCATCAGTTCGATTCCATACTTGTAAAATCATTATATTTGCATTGTTAGTACATATAAAACTTGATTTCGAAAGGCGATCTTACAAGCCACCCCCCCCCCTGATTTGTTTGGCGAATAACTGTATATCAGCACCTAAAAGGCAGGCATTAAAATATATATTATCTCGGAGATCAGTAGATACGGTGAATTGATGTTTTAGTTTGTTTAAACGACAGCGGGCATCTTTCATTCATGATTCGAGTCTAAATTGCAAATTGGGAATTCTAGGGCACATAAGGTTACAATTTTCTAAAAGGCATTAAGTTATTTCCTGGAATATTTGCCTGCAAATAAATCTCAAAGAACATGTTATGCATTTCTCGAAGAGAAAAAAAAGGCGAAAAATAGTGACAATGCAAATCTTGATTGCTTAATTTATTTATTTTTTACGTCTTATCAACCCGTTGTGAGATATTTCAAGCTATATTATGAATTACAAGAATTTTTCTCGAATAAATATTTTGTTAACTAATACTTTAGCAGATTATTATTCTTTTAGAGGAAGCGTATCTCTGCTCGGACTTCCTGCGGTTGACCTTCGACAAAATAAGGAAGTCGATTTTGATTGGCTGAATGAGCGTGGGGAAGGAAATAGATAGAGAAAGGTTTTCTTTTTCAGTGTGTTGAGTCTTAAGCGTCAAACAATGTCGACGTGTTTTCTTTCGCGTCTGAAAGGGCTCCCCAGTGAAGGGTAAACGACCCCCACTGGTTAGGTAGAACATCTCGAAATGTACGTTAATAAAATAGTTAAATTAAAATTCCGTGTTGAAGTTCTTTTATCTCTGGACTCAAAACAACATGCGATCACCGGCTGCGAGAGAAGAATTCAACTTTATTATCAAACTGACGCCAACGCCCAAGATCTCCCAGCATGGGGGGGGGGGCTATATAACATATACATATTTGGCGCAGTGAGCAGGAGCTCCCAGCATGAGGGGCCTATACAACATTTGCATTAATATTTCTTTTAAAATATTCTTTTCGATAGATACTTTTCTGATACATGTCCTACTATTTAATCCATAGCTGGGGGAAGAGGTGAATTCATGCCTTTCTCAACGGTATTTCCATGAAAGTGAATATGACGAACCCGGCTGGAATTCAAAGGTGTCAAACTTCCCTAGTAACATAGAAAAATAAAAATAAAAAGTAGTTTATTTCGGAGAATAATACAGATTAATGTAGCAAACAGTTAATCGTTAACTCCTCGTTATTTACCTGAGACCTCCCCACAAGGCGGGATTTGGCACAAGGCAGTTTTTACGTGGGGTGTATATATATAGCCGGTATACACGGGGTCGGCTAGCTGTCTACCTCCCCAGAAAAGTATTTGCCCTTCGGCATAGCCTCGTCTGGGTTCCCCTCCGCCAGTGTCGGCAAGCAGAGTTAAATTTAATCGTTGTCTCCTTGTGCTCAAGTGAGTGCTGTTTAAATAGTCTTAGACCAGAATCCATCTTGTGGTGGTGTTCAGCTACTCCACAACATAAAAGTACAGTACTCTTTTAGAGGTTTAAATTTTCCTGTTTCTTAATACTTTGGCTAGATTTTGGAAAGTATATTTCGCTATCCCAATGCATCTTCGCATTTCGGTATCGTATTCCCCATCCCTGTTTTAACTCTTCCGTGATATTTTGTTTTATGCACTGTGGGTGTTGAGCTGTTCAACCATACATTCCAACTTCTTACAATTGATGTTTAGTCCTTTCTTCCCGCTTTCCGTTACTAACTCCTGTACGAATTCCTATATTTTCCTTTGCTATCAACATTATAGTGCATCCTGATACGACTTAGGTTGGTTTGCTTTGGTTTGTTTTACGGCATATCGATGTCAATGGGCTATTTAATGCCAACAATTTTATTTATTGCTGGTAATATTTTTTCAAAAATGCTGGTAATAATTTTTTCTTCAAAAATTCATTGCTAGTAATAAGCTTTTATAAAAAATGTATTGCTGGTATTAAAACCTATTTTTACTCTTTCATAGTGTTTTGACACTAGTTTGGGGGTCAACTATTTGCCCGTAGCTGGGACCCTAACGGGGTGAACCTGGGGACACCAGCAATTAAGAGGTGTTTCCACGCTCCTCAAAATCTCCTGATCAAAGGCTTGCTGTTGGATGTAGTTTATCGTCTTACCCAGGACGCCGATGTAGTTTGTCGTCTTAACCAGGACGAGACTTGATTTTTTCTGATTACTTAAATTAAAAACATTAGGAACACCTTCGGATATATAATTATTACAGGGGTTCAGAAAACTTTTCATGCCTCCCAAAACATGTATGGTCATGTGATCACATTTGTGTTGTGATCGGTTCAAGATCTTTTCAACATCACATATTTGAGCACTGCAAAAAAGAGGCTTGAAACAGTATCAGACAGGCCTCCAATTTATTAAAATGTTACTGGGTGAACATAAATTTGACGTCAAGGATGGACCTTTGCATCCTCGTGGAAGATTTGTCTGAACAGCGTCAGTAATGCTTTTTAGCGTTCGCTCTTGAATCACCTAAAAGAAAAATTCTCAGAGTTGTAGTCGTGATTGGAGCGACATGCGGGGCGTTGTACGCTCGTGACTCTATGACGAGGCTTTGTCGAAGCCAGTTGATTGTTCCTTGTGTCACGGTGACATAAAAAAGCCAACCTGGGCAGCCATGTCAGTTGTCGCGTTTTTGGTAAACGTACTAACGTGATTGACGTTAGCTTTTAAGTACGATGAAGTGATGGATGCCGACGGTGTACAGTATATTTTTCTCTTTCTTTCTTTCTTTCTTTCTTTCTTTCTTTCTATCTGTTCATATCCGCCTATCTGTTCAGATCTATGTTTAAATCTATCTTTTTGCTCATATCTATCGCAATCTGTTTATATCTATCTGTTCAAATCTATCTATATATATATATGTTCATATCTATCTAAATCTGTTCCTGTCTATCTATCTCAATCGGTTCATACCTATCTATTCAAATCTATCTATTTATACGTTCTTAACTTTCTCAGCCTGTTCATATTTATCTATCTGGCTATCTAGCTATCCACTTGTTCAAATCTGTACATCCCCATATATATATATATATATATATATATATATATATATATATATATATATATATATATATAGCATAATGAGAAGCCACGTATACTTTCTTGATATGTATATAATATGGATAAAACAACTGAAAAGTTGCAAATTAAAAACAATTGAATGTTTTTTTGTGAAAGTATTTATTTATATGTTTTTATATATTTGATATTTCAGATCGCCTCGGTCCTTCCTCAGAAATATAAAATATATAAAAACATATAAATAAATACTTTCACAAAAAAAGCACCCAATTTTTTTCTTTTAATTTGCAACTTTTCAGTTGTTTTATCCATATTATATATATATATATATATATATATATATATATATATATATATATATATATATATATATATATATATATATTATTTCAGACGCTAATTTATTGGATATCCGTATTTGTGTAGACGTTCTCTTATTTTAATTATTTTTGTTGTTGTTGTTTAAATATTGTTTATTTAGCCTATTGGACTATTCACTCAAGAAAAGTTAATAAATAATTCCTTAATTGCGTAGGGCCGTAATGCTTGTAGCAACATTCAAAAGTACCCGAGGAAACATAATATAAATCGTAAATATGAACTTTGTTAAATTTGCCGATTATATAAAACAATTAATTCGGAAATTTGAAGAAGTTAATCAAATTTGAATAGACAGAGAATATCGATATAAAACCAATAACCTATGTTTTATAATAATCCTTGCTACTGAAATACACACACACACACACACACACACACATATATATATATAAGTGAAGATTGAAGTCAATACTCAGAGGTGACAGACTGTTTCATGCTAGACGCAATCATCAGTTTTGACTTCAGCTTTCACTGTTATATTTCCATACGTTCTATCTCTGATATTGAGCACTGTATCTCATACGTCCTGGGTACGACGTTAAACTGCATGCCAACAGCAAGGACTCTGATCAGGAGGTTTTGAGGAAGCGTGGAGCCACCTCTTAATTGCTGGTGTTCCCAGGTCCACCCTGACCCGGGGTGGTAGCACCTGTTGGGGTCCCAGCTACGGGAAAATAGTGAACTTCCAGGTCTTTTCCAGCATACTGAAACAATGATGTTGCCAACTACACTTTTTTGAAACAATGATGTTGCCAGCTATACTTTTTTGAAACAATGATGTTGCCAGCTATACGTTTTTGAAACAATGATGTTGCCAGTTTTTGAAACAATGTTGTTGCCAGCTATACGTTTTTGATATATTTAGTAAATGCTGGATCTGGCATTAAATAACCCATAGTGGTTGATATGCCATAAACCCCAAACAACCAACCAACCATGTATCTCATAAATATAACACACCTTAAAACTGTATTTCATCATACACACAGACACAAACACACACACACACACACACACACACACACACACACATATATATATATATATATATATATATATATATATAGAGAGAGAGAGAGAGAGAGAGAGAGAGAGAGAGAGAGATATGACATAGAAGAAATTATTACAATTTCCCGTTTGGTGCGGGTCAGGGAGTAAAAAGCCTCTACATATCTTCAGTTTTCCAAAAGGCTTTCCGCCACTTCAGTATTCATATTCACGGGGGGTTTTTTTTTGGTGTTGCTAAATTGTTTCCTGTTTTGACTGTTTGAGATGTATTATTTGTGTAGTTTTTAATACTAGTAGCAGCGTTTATTCTTACTTTAAATACAAATTCAGGCCAGTAAATGTTGTTAATACTGTTTATTATAAACAGAGCATTTACTTAAATATCTGTATCTATAAAAAGAACGTATAAACATAAAAAATGTCATAAAAATAATTGTCGGACTTTGTCCATTTCATAATGTGTGACGTCATTTTTTTACATTTGGATACGCATTGAGCAGATATGAATGCATGAGAGAAAATCGGCCTTGCTAACCGAACGCTACTCTGTGGTTGAATCGGTTAAGGCACGTCAGGCTATAGTATACAAGTTCGATTCCTGTTGGAGGACGCATATTTTCTATGAAAATTTCTCGGACATTCAGGCTGGTAAATGTCGTTAATACTGTTTATTTTAAACAGAGCATTAACTTAAATATTTGTATCTATGAAAAGAACATATAAACATAAAAAATGTCTTTATATATATATAATAGTAATAAGTTTGAATGTCAGTGTGTCACATTTTATTAACTTTACTCCGAGAAACTGTAGCCGAATATATCATATAATTTTGGAATCCGGGAGCAAATAAAAAACATTCCGTATAATATTTACATTATTCGGACTATCATCATCATATTTATCTCAACGTTTTGGCCGTTGTACACTCCGGCCTTCTTCAGGTGTTTGGAATGTCGAACCGAACCCTTTATTTCGCTCACTGGGATAGATTTTTCGAGTTGCACGTGCCATTTGCTTTCCCAAATTTTCATTACTGCGTTTGTTTTCGGATTCAGCTATCTTGGCTTGTATTGATAAAAAAACAATTAAAGGGACACAACTCTCTAACTTTCAATAGCTCATTATCAAATTTAAATTACTATTCTCAAATTACATTGTTTCAAAATAAAACTGTTCGTGTTTTTTAACTTTACTCCTAAGGCCGTAGCCCAACATTTTTTGTGCGATTAACATTTTTATTAGTTGGAAATAAATTTGGGAATAATTAAAATTAATTGCGAAATCCATCGAAATTCACCTATGAAATAAAAAGAATTGATTGTACGGAAAGTAAGGACCTACGTACAACAAACCGTGTTTAAATTAAGGTTCGGTAGAAAAATTATCGTTGAACTTTTAAACGGTAATGTTAAATATTAATGTAATACTTAAATGCAGCGATCAATTTTGAGTTCTTATGTAATTTATTGTTGCTTATTGTATCTGCTTCTCCCTACCTATTGTGATGAATGCCCAATCAAGAGCCTTCCACAGGGATATATATATATATGCTTGTCTGAATTATATCCAAAAAGCGAGAGCAAGATCTAAAAGGTCAGACAATCTAACAGTGATCTCATCCTACAATCTTCACTCTTGCTCCATATGCGGTCTCCTTTGTAAATCACTAGCGGGTCTTAAGTGCCAATTAAGATTATCGCACAAAGTTTCATAACTGAATCAATTAAGCAGTCAGATCCTCATACGTCGAAACCGACGGGAGAGTCCATTATATATATATATATATATATATATATATATATAAAATTTGTGTATTTAGGCTACAATCCTTCTTTCAAGCCCATTTCATTAAAAACGACTGACAAGGTGCTTTTATTTAGTTTTTTATATAATTTCTCGTGCGATCTAATAAAGTTTTTCTTTTCAGAGGATAAATTATATAAAAATTGTCCGAATGTTCTTTTCCGAGCGCTTTCAGCTATACATTTAGCCATTATCAAGGATTATATTTCAACTGTTAGAATTAGAAATAGTTTGTTATGTGTATGTTTTTTAAAGTGATCCATTTTTTTGTTTCAAAACACGGTCAAGATATTATGTCCATGTTCAAAGTTAATATTATTAAGTGTTTGTTTGTTTATTTTTATAAGTAAGGCTTCCATTATTTTTAGCCTTTTTTTTGCAAGTGGATGATGCTATTATATTAGTGTTGTCGACAAGTATATTCCGAATAGTGTCCGGTAGGTCTCCATGAATATCTAATTGAGCTATTGTCAGAAAGGTGTAGGGTTAATCTGCGTGTTAAACATATATATATATATATATATAGGGTGACGAACGATATATATTTTTCTTATGAGGAACAATTTCAGAGGAAAGAAGAATGACAAAGCGGAAAAAAGTATTCGGGTAAAAAAGACAGTTATCCATCTTGATATTTAAATTTAAATAAATTTAATAAATTTTTTATAATTTTCTTTTTAATTCTTCGCTTTTAGTAATTATGTATTTGAATGATATAAATTATTAATAATTAATTCTTATATATTATCCAACAATAATTAAATAAACAAGTTTGAACACACAATTTTGAGTCATCAGGGCGAGAACGCAAACGCCATAACGGTCAGTATATGCTCCTTACCTGAAGATTAAAAAAACTGCATGAAACTCCGAGTCATGCTATCGACATTTGATATTATGTATATTCATTAATATATATATATATATATATATATATATATATATATATATATATATGTGTGTGTGTGTGTGATTATTTCATTAAAAACGACTCATAAGGTGCTTTTATTTAGTTTTTTATATAATTTCTCATGCGATCTAATAAAGTTATATATATATATATATATCAACAGCAAAAATAATAATTATATATATATATAACAACAGCAACAATAATAATAATAAAAATTATTATATTATTGTAATAATAATAATAATAAAATATTCTCATATAATTGATAATAATTTTATACGTTATTAATATTATTTTAAAAGTATAGCAATATATTGGCACTTATGACGATCTGTTTACTCTTACATCCAGTGTATTATATATATATATATATATATATATATATATATATATATATATATATATATATATATATATATATATGCATATTTCATTAAAAACGACTGATAAGGTGCTTTTGTTTAGTTTTTTATATAATCTCTCATGCGATCTAATAAAGTTATTCTTTTCAGATGATAAATTATATAACAACACATGAGGATTATCGTTCCACTGCTCAAGGACACATGGCGCAGTGGATAAAGGCGTTAGTTAGATTCAGTGACAGGATCCAAAGAGTGTGAGCTCAATACCTGGTTAAGGCAGTGATGAACTTGGAGAGGTGAGTTAACAGGAGATAACTGATAACTGGCATCCATTAAACATGGCACGTGGAACTAGAACTGTCTACCCCAGCGAGCGAAATAAAGGATCCAGTTCGATCATTCTAACCACCTGAAGAAGGCCGAAGCGTACAACGACCGTAACGTTGTGATAAATATGGCAACAAAGATGAGGACAATAGTCTAAATAATGTAAATAGTGGACTGACATTGCATTTAAATTTTTTCAGAATAAAGTTGGCTGGAAAGCATGGATCCAGATGTGAGTTCAAACACCGTAAATTTACGAGGTCTTAACGGCAGTCGGGTACCAGGGTTAAATTCATAAAGTCTAGGCACCATGACGAAGAGCTCATCCGAATAATTACCATGAAAGTATTTATAGAAAAATATCCTTTACTTTTTCGCATCTTCGGTTTTTAGCTGCGTTATCTTTTATGATCGGCTTAAAATACGAAATCCCAGACGGTCTGAACTGAAAATATTAAGTTGAATTTTTTTCTTAACAAAAGAAAAAAAAACTGCTAGAAAGGAAGAGAAGTAAAATGACACACACACACACACACACACACACACACACACACACACACACACACACACATATATATATATTAAATAAAAACAGACCACTTTAAGGTTCCATATAATTAATTATTTCACCACAGCCCTTTTAAAGAACAGCGGATCATCAGATTTTATTTCCAAATGTTGAAACGAAAAATAACATTCCTATTCTTTCAAATTTAAATTTTTAGAGGAAATCCAAACATTGACACATTAAATCAGTTAACGGAAGTTATATATTGATATGGGAGGGTGATAGGACAAAAAGGCATAAAGAGAAAGAGAGAGAAAGAAGTTAAGATAAAGTGTCATTAGTTTTCTTTGGAATGGACGCTGTTTTTTGCTTTACTTTGAGAGTTCATAAATATCATAATTTTTTATATAAGTTTGAATGTTTAAACAGTGTAAGGAATTTAATTATATGTTAGTTAAAGGTTTTTTTTAAACTTTATTACAAAAATTTTGGGGATTTAATATGAAATAGTCGATTAGAAAAATATTCATAGAATTTAAATTAAAACACTAAAACTTTTATTTTCAAATATAAGTCTACTGCTAGTTGTAATTGATTATTAAGGTGATATCTCTATCAGTTTGAATTTTATTCATGAGTTCAATTAGCGACTATTTTTAGATTGGTAATTTTTCTTACTTAAAATTTAGTTTTAAGTTAATATGGAGTGATATTTGAATGTAATATTAGAGATCTTGCTCTATCATATATTGTAAACATATCCATGTAAATTTCATATACATACGTCCTTTTACATCTGCAATCACTCATACAGGTATATATATATATATATATATATATATATATATATATATATGTGTGTGTGTGTGTGTGTGTATTTTAGAATTGGACATAGTCCGACAATTTATTTAAAGACATTTATATTATGTTTAACGTTCTTTTTATAGATACAAGTATTTAAGCAAATGCTCTGTTTTATAATAAACAGTATTAAATAACATTTACCGGCCTGAATGTCCGAGAAATTCTCATAGAAAATTTTTGTTCTCCGACAGGAATCGAACCTGTATCCTATACGGAACCATCATTTCGCGTGATGTGCCTTAACCGTTCGGCCCCAGAGAAGCGTCTGGTTAGCAAGGTCGATTTTACTATCTTTAAACTTAAATCTTCCATGAATCTCTTCTATTCATATCTGATCTAGCGTATCAAATGTAAACAAATGACGTCATATATTTTAGAATTGGACATAGTCCGACAATTTATTTAAAGACATTTATATTATGTTTAACGTTCTTTTTATAGATTTGCTTAAATACTTGTATCTATAAAAAGAACGTTAAACATATTATAAATGTCTTTAAATATATATGTGTGTGCGTATGTATATATATATATATATGTGTATGTATATATATATATATATATATATGTATGTATATATATATATATATTTATATATATATATATATATATATATATATATATATATATATATATATATATATATACATATATATATATATATATATATATATATATATATATATATATATATATATATATATATATTAGGGATTCCGTAGTCATTGCAGCGATGGCCAAATTGACAAGAATATTTAGGACCAAAATCCGCTTTCAAACAAATTACAGACTGTATAAATCGCTGGTTTATGCAAGGCACCTTTGAAGGTGGACGTAAGAGAGGAGGTCAACGCTAAAACTGGTTGGACAATGTGAAACAATGGACAGGCATGACTACTCCAGAATTGCTGATGGCCGCCTTTGGTAGACTTTTGTGGTAAAGGGGATGATTGTGATGTTGAGGACTGATAAAAAAAAAAGTATCAAGACTGGCGCTATGAAAATAAGGCTACTAGATAAAAGTATTCTTGGAACACCCTTTTTTGATATATCGAGAAGCTACATCGACGTATTTGCTTGGATTTCCTCGACGTCTAAAAATCTTGCTCCTTTCAAGTAAGATTTGTTTTGTTTTTTTTTTGGCAAGAGAAAAACGTCACAAAGGTTGCCGGAGTTGGGGAATGTTGCGCTTGGCCAAAATCTGATTCACAAGCCATGGTCAGCGATGGAATATCTGTAGTGTGATGATACGACCACACTCTACACACTCTCCTTCCAAACACTGTCAGTATATGCTCCTTACCTGAAGATTATAAGAACTGCATGAAATTCCGAGTCGTGCTATCGACTTTGGATATATTGTATATTCATTAATATATATATATATATATATATATATATATACTAAATGCCATTAGTTACTGCATTAACTGACATCCAGCACATACTCTATCTGTATCAAGCCTTTAAGCTATTGAGATTCAACTGTGTTTTGTTTAAGATCCATAAATGAGTATTCAATGAAAATATTGAAGATAATGTAGCGAATACCTTTTCCTCGTGTTTCTCTATTTCCCGTAGTATCTTATGCTGAAACGACAACCCATATCCTTGAATGGTCTATTCAACTCAAAAGACACACTGTTTCTTTCGGCTTGTCGTCTATTGTTACTACTGCAATATAAAATAATTAAATAGATTCTGCATTAAGATGTGCTTCTATGAAGCGGTGTGTGTCATCGATTTTCGAAATAATCCTGAAGAGATCATATTCTCAATACAGATACGATTTTCTGAGTCATATGACAGATTTTGGTGCATAAGATAGAAGTATCTATATAAAGTAAGTAAAGGTTATTTAATTTATTTCTATGTACCTATTGTATACTACTTATAGTCAGAAGTATACATAAAAATTATTCAAACCTAAAATCGTAATAATTGTATTATAGACAATTTTTGTGCGCCATCTACTAAATTTCGATTTCTTTTTTTTTTTGCTTCTATTCCTTTCTTCTTCTTCTTCTTCTTCTTCTTCTTCTTCTTCTTCTTCTTCTTCTTCTTCTTCTCCACATTCTGTTTTTTCATTGATTTTCTCGTGTCATTTTTGCTTCTTTTTTCGTTCGTTCTTTCATAATTCTTCATCTTCTTTTTCTTCTTGTCATGATTTTTCATTTATTTTCTCAAATTCTCATTTCCTTCTTTTTTCGTTCGTTTTTTCTTTCTTTCTTTCTTTCTTCTTTTACTTCTTCTTCTTCTTCAGATGCTGTTTTTCATTTATTTTCTCACCACTTTTCTTGTGTTTTCTTTCTTTCTTTCTCCTTCTTCTTCTTCATCTTCTTCTTCTTCTTCTTCTTCTTCTTCTTCTTCTTCTTCTTCTTCTTCTTTTTGTTCACCATTCTGTTTTTTCATTTACTTTCCCATGTCATTTTTCTTCTTTTTTCATGTTTTCATTATTTCTTCTCCTTTTTCATCTCCTTCTTCATATTCTATTTTTCATTTATTTTCTCATGTCATTTTTTCGTTTTTTCTTTCTTTCTTCTTCATCTTCTTATTCGTTTTCTTCTTCTTCGAATTGATTTTTCATTTATTTTCTCATGTCATTTTTTCGTTTTTTCTTTCTTTCTTCTTCATCTTCTTATTCGTTTTCTTCTTCTTCGAATTGATTTTTCATTTATTTTCTCATGTCATTTTTTCGTTTTTTCTTTCTTTCTTCTTCATCTTCTTATTCGTTTTCTTCTTCTTCGAATTGATTTTTCATTTATTTTCTCATGTCATTTTTTCGTTTTTTCTTTCTTTCTTCTTCATCTTCTTATTCGTTTTCTTCTTCTTCGAATTGATTTTTCATTTATTTTCTTATATCATTTTTTCTTTTTTCCATCTTTCTTTCTTCTTTTTCATCTTCTTCATTTTCTTCTCTTTCTTCTTCTGAACATTGTATTTCCTCCTTCTTCATCTTTTTCTTCTTTTTCTTCTTCTTGACATTCTGTTTTTTCATTTACATTCTCATATCCGTTTTTCTTTCTTTCTTTCTTTCTTTCCTTCCTTCTTTCTTTCTTTTTCCTTTCTTCTTCTTCTTCATCATCATCATCAACTTCTTCTTCTTCTTCTTCTTCTTCTTCTTCTTCTTCTTCTTCTTCTTCTTCTTCTTCTTCTTCTTCTTCTTCTTCTTCTTCTTTTCTAGCTCCTGCTTCATCTTCTCCTCCTATTCTTCTTCTTCTACTAATTCTTCTTCTTCTTCTTGAATATTACTGCTAGATCTTCTCCGGTTCTGTTATATATTATTTGTTGATAAAATTCCAAAAAGAATATGCAAAGTTATTGGTCCTGCCCTGACATCTCGGCTTCAGTATATGTATGTATGTATATTTCAGTCTGTTCAGATCTATCTATCGATCTATCGATCTATCTATCTATCTATTTATCTATCTATCTATCTATCTATCTATCTATCTATCTATCCTCTCTTTACATCTATCTATCTATCTATCTATCTATCTATCTATCTATCTATCTATATATATATATATCTCTTTACAGCTATCTATCTATCTATCTATCTATCTATCTATCTATCTATCTATCTCTTTACAGCTATCTATCTATCTATCTATATCAGTCCTTACAGATTTATCTATCGATATATGTCTGTATGGTTCTCTCTCTCTCTCTCTCTCTCTCTCTCTATATATATATATATATATATATATATATATATATATATATATATATATATATATATATATATATATATATATATATGTATATATATTCTTCAATGTATGTATAAATCCACGGGTAGTTCAAAGCAATTAACATCAAGGTCATCAAGGGGTTAATGATCTATCCCGACTTGAAACCAATCTATTGATTCAAGAACATCATATTTTACAGCCCAGTCCCTTCACATCACTAACAAGACTAAATTAAACATTTCTGGGAGGGATATTAGTTCACTAATCTATAGGTCTACATGTATATTTATGATCAAATGAAAGCAAAAGGCTTCCCCCGATATAAAGAGACCATATTTCTTTCTTTGTTTCTATCTATATATATATATATATATATATATATATATATATATATATATATATATATATATATATATATATATATATATATATATATATATATATATATATTTACTCAGACAACATATATAAACAATGGAAATTATACTGAATATAATGTATTCACGTTTACTTGTCAAATTTCAGACAGAATTGTTTTTGATGGAACATCATGTTCAGATGACTTTTCTAAGTCTATTATATATTCAATATATACACGGAGGGACTCACAAATACGCGCGTGCGTGCGCACACGCGCACACACACACACACACACACACACACACACACTCACGCACACACACACACAAACTCACATATATATATATATATATATATATATGTATATATATATATATATATATATATATATATATATATATATATATATATATATATATACACACACTCAGACACTACAGTTCAAATGTTTGAGGAAACACCTAGTAATTTTCTAAATTGGCCTCAAAAGTAGTTGTTTTGTACTTTAAATAAGAGAAAATTATTATACATGGTTAAAATTAAGGAGACATGATTTTTTATTTGATATCTTATTATCACAAAAAGTAAAAACACTTTTTCGATTAAATTTTGCTCTCGTCAAAATATCCTCCTTTAGCCTTGATTACTGCAGCACAAATTGTTGACATTTATTTTAAAAGTTCCACAAATTATAACTTTGATAATTGATTCCTTTCTTTTTTTAATGATTCTAGAAGCACTTTTTAATTTTTTTGTCACTCTCCTGTCACACACGCTAATTCTAATTATTAATTATGTTAATTATATTAAAAAATAAAAATATATTTAAAAAACCAAAATAATAAAATAAAATACACATTTTTAAATTTAAAGATTATTTAAATCCAGTTATATTAACAAACGCAAACCATAAAAAGTTATATTTGAAAAACGTAAATAAAACTTTAAAAATATATAAATGAAAAAGTCTGTGATAAAATTAATATTTATTAAATATATTCTTACTTAAATTTCATACTAATTATCTAAATATAATTTATTCTTAATTTTTTTATATATATCTTATATGTAAGTATATATTTTTTGAAGAGTACGAACCTCACATTATATATATATATATATATGAAAATTTTTTTCATAAAACTCCCTTTCAGGCCTTCTTTTAGTTTTAAATTAATGCTACATTCTTCATATAACCGCAATTTAATTTTATAAAACCTCTTCTTTTCAAGGCTAATACCTTCCACCCACCCCTAAACACCGACTTGGACATTTCGTCTGACTGAAACATTGAAATGGATAAATTCTGTATCATTTTTTCGACGGCTCTCAAAGTAAAATTTCTCATTCCGACACGAACCCAGTCTCTACACCGGGATTTTATACATTCTTTTTGTAGATACAAAAACATAAAAATGTCTTAAAATAATTGTCCGACTTTGTCCATTTCATAATGTGAGACGTCGTTTGTTTAAATTTGGATATGCTTTGAGCAGATATGAATGTACGTGAGAGAATAATGGAAGATTGAAGTTTAAAGGCAGTAAATTCGACCTTGCGAATAGAACGTTCCTCTGTGGCTCGATCGGTTAAGACCACGTCAGGCTAAATGACGGTTCCGTATAGGATACAGTTTCGATTCCTGTCGGAGGACGAAGATTTCCTATGAAAATTTTTCGGACATTCAGGCCAGTAAATGTTATAAATACTGTTTATTATAAAACAGAGCATTTACTTAAATATTTGTATTTATAAAAAGAATGTATAAACATAAAAATGTCTTAATATATATATATATATATGAAGAAATATAGTCTTAAAGTGTGCTATATTTATGGGTTAAAGTGCTCAATATCAGAGATAGAGCGTGTGTAAATATAAAAGTGAACATAGAAGTCAACACTTAGAGGCGACAGTCTGTTTCATGCTAGTGCAATCGTCGTGGCCTGATGATTGCACTAGCATGAAACAGACTGTCGCCTCTAAGTGTTGACTTTTATGTTCACTTTTATATATATATATATATATATATATATATATATATATATATATATATATATATATATATGTGTGTGTGTGTGTGTGTGTGTGGCACAAAGGTTATGTTCTCAATAATGTGTGTTTACCAGATTACCAGTTTACCTGGAAAAATTCTGAAGCACTCTCACCACTTCCCCTTTAGGGACGCCTTAGGCGTCGGGTAATAACCCCAGTCCCTTCCCGAAGAAGAGGTACTGCTGTGGGGAGGGAAAATTGCTCCTTGGGGATCGTTCTTATATTATCGACATAGGATCGAAATTCGCTGCCGGTCAGCCATACGGGTAATCGTTTCGTTCCTTACAGTAACACTCGGGTGAGTCCATCAGATTTCCTTGCGGATATCCACAGAAACTTTAGCAATACTTGGCTGAAATGATCGCTGTAAAAATATTAGGAATTTGTAAACCTATTTTTTTTCAGTTAGCATAAGAGGGAAAAACAGGAAACTAAATTAAAATTCAACAAAATAATCAAATTAGATATCATTTGATGTTAGGATTTAATTGAAAAAATTTGGGTCGGGGAAAGATGTGCAGAAGAAACCAAAGCTGTTTTAATGCGCATGAAGAAAGAGGAAAATTGAGGCCGATACACAAGGGATTGCTGAACAATTATTTGCTCGAAATGCCACCAAAAACACCGTATGGATAATTAATCAAAATGTGGGTCGGACCGAGAAATCATCAGCACTTTACAATTCGTTTTAACTCACAGAAAAAATTATCTTCATTGAATTGATTTATTTTTTACGTTCTATCAAACATTTTTGGGTTATTTAAAATCGAAAAATAATTTAGATTTTAACTATAATTATTTACTTAGTAATTAGTTAATTATATAATTAAATAGTTAATTATTTATTATTTTTGCATTAAGTATTTTTCTTGAGAATATCCGTAGATTTTTTCAAAGGCAAGATCTACTGTTTAACCTCAGTGGGGAGGAGATGGATCCATAATTTTCCCAATGGTTTTTGCGCGTAAATGACCATAACATGCCAACCTGAAAATTGGAACTCTCTTATGCAATTTCTCAGGACATCAGCCGCACACCCTTCGCTGTACGAATGGGGTTCAAAATTATCCGGCTCGACAAAGGAGATAAGTTTGAGAAGCATCAAAAATATTACTTTATATTGATGACATTTTCGTAATATGTGTGTGTATGTATTTGTCTATATTGTTTAATGAAACATACATCAATATATATATATATATTTATATATATATATATATATATATATATATATATATATATACATACTCGCACATATTACCAAAATGTCATCAATATAAACTAATATTTCTGATGCTTCTCAAGATAGATAAAATCTCCCACAATTGAAACATTGTCTCATTACATCGTTTCGCCAGTAATATTGTGAGTCACGTTTATTAAATGTTACGTATTTCAGTCAATACCATGTTCTGTGACTCGTCAACTTCTAAGTTAATTCAGCCTTGTACCAAAGTTTGCTTTATAGAATAACTACGGTTTTTTAAATGTTTTTTTTAATCTTAATTCCTGGTTTTTGGTTTTTCAAAATTCCGTTTAATTCTAAAATATTGGAAATGAAAACTGAAGAAAAATAATATAGAAAGATAACAGTAAAACTACAAAAAATCTCCATTTTACACATACCCACAAGCTATAAGATACAATTTGCACGAATTTAAGATTTTTCCGTTATCTAAGGGGGTAATTTTCTATTTCAATACAGACAGATATAACTTTTTGTATGAAATAAATAAATTAATAAAAATATAGTTTCATTAAAAAGAAAGAAACATTAAAAAAACTACAAACGTCACTGACACACACAGACGCAGGCGATAACAATCAATTGAAGGCATTAATTTTCAACCAATCAAAACCAGCCTCGCTGAAACGTCATCAGGTATGGAGCAGAAGACGCTGAACAATATAGAATCTAGCTAATAACCTTTAGGTTGTGACATTTACATGAGTTTCAACGCATTTTTTTCATTCCAGCTTTTACATTTTTTCTATTGCTACTGACTTTTTAATTCTACTTTTTCAATTTTTTTTCACACCGATGGATTCGAATTCTAGTGGCTAATTTTAGAAAATTACACTTTTTTTTACTCGACTACTGTTTTTATTATTTTTTGAAAATATATTTACACTTACTATGACTTAAATCAGAAGGTATTGACTGACAACTCGTTTCAAGTTTTAGCAGGGAGAAATGCATTGAAATTGTTTAAGTTTGCAAAAGTAAAAATACAATTTCATTACATTAAAGAAGTGCCATCGTCAGTACCGAATCAGATGTTAAGTAATACGTTATATATTCATTCGTAAAAGAAGATTATGTAGATATCTCACCATGAAGTTGTAAAGAAGCTGATTTCTTAAAATGATATATACTGAGTTCGATCCGGAAAGAGGCGAGATTATTTGTACTTTTTTGCGTACCAATGAAGCGTAGGGATATCTACTATTTTTTTCTTGTGCGTATATATGCCTATTCCATTATAAATTAACTTTTCTCCATAGTCGCGTTAGATGGAATTTTTTAATAGATTTCATCACGTAGCAAGGCAATAAAGCCACTAAGATTATTAAGGAGAGAAAACAATAAAATGAAAATAATTCGAAAGACAGAAAATAAGGATTAGATTCTGACGAGAAAAATTGTCTAGCACGACACAATGAACCACCTTTCCCAGCAGCAAACTTAGAAATTGATCCAATATAATCTTTTCTGGCTGCGAGAGGTTATGAGATAAAGAAAATGTTATTAAGGAGAGAGAACAATAAAAGAACAAGAATTAAAAAGACAGAAGATAGCGATTGATATTGCATTTAAATTTTCGAGATCAAAGTTGGCTGGAAAGCAAGAAGCTGTAAGAGAGTTTCAGGAGCGAGAAGTGAGAAAGAAGAAACGATTAGATAGAATTTACGGTTACATTTAGTCATATAAACAGTAAAATGGTGAGACCATCATACCACTCTAGTATTGCACATAAGTTCATAAAATAAAGAATCCTCAACAAATTTTTGTAGAAGCACATATTTGTTGCTTCAGGTAATTCTTCATCCGTGTGGAGATTCTCCAACATTTACTACCATATAGAAGGCCTAATATTACATAACAGTTCAGTACTCTTTTCTTTGTTTCTCTTGCTTCAAGCCTCTTCTTCACCGTGTGGAGATTGTCCAGCATTCACAGCCGTATAGGAGGATTGATATTACATAACAGTTCAGTACTCTTTTCTTTGTTTCTGTTGCTTCAAGTCTCTTCATCTGTGAAGAGATTGTCCACCATTCACTGCCATATAGGAGGACTGATATTTCGTAACAGTTCAGTACTCTTTTCTTTGTTTCTCTTGCTTCAAGTCTCGTCTTCACCGTGTGGGGATTGTCCAGCATTCACTGCCGTATAGGAGGATTGATATTACATAACAGTTCAGTACTCTTTTCTTTGTTTCTGTTGCTTCAAGTCTCTTCATCTGTAAAGAGATTGTCCAGCATTCACTGCCATATAGAAGGCCTGATATTACATAACAGTTCAGTACTCTTTTCTTTGTTTCTCTTGCTTCAAGTCTCTTCTTCACCGTGTGGAGATTGTCCAGCATTCACTGCTGTATAGGAGGATTGATATTAAATTACAGTTCAGTACTCTTTGCTTTGTTTCTGTTGCTTCAAGTCTCTTCTTCACCGTGTGGAGATTGTCCAGCATTCACAGCCGTATAGGAGGATTGATATTACATAACAGTTCAGTACTCTTTTCTTTGTTTCTGTTGCTTCAAGTCTTTTCATCTGTGAAGAGATTGTCCACCATTCACTGCCATATAGGAGGACTGATATTTCGTAACAGTTCAGTACTCTTTTCTTTGTTTCTCTTGCTTCAAGTCTCTTCTTCACCGTGTGGAGATTGTCCAGCATTCACTGCCGTATAGGAGGATTGATATTAAATAACAGTTCAGTACTCTTTGCTTTGTTTCTGTTGCTTCAAGTCTCTTCATCTGTGAAGAGATTGTCCAGCATTCACTGCCATATAGGAGGACTGATATTACGCAACACTTCAGTACTCTTTTCATTTTTCCATTTGCTTCAAGTCTCTTCTTCATCTGTGAGGAGATTGTCCAGCATTCACTGCAATATAGCACAACTGATATTACGTAACAGTTCAATACTCTTTTCTTTGTTTCTCTTGCTTCAAGTCTCTTCTTCATCTGTGAGGAGATTGTCCAGCATTCACTGCCATATAGGAGGACTGATATTATGTAACATTTCAGTACTCTTTTCTTTGTTTCTGTTGCTTCAAGTCTCTTCATCTGCGAGGAGATTGTCCACCATTCACTGCCCTATAGGAGAACTGATATTACGTAACAGTTCCGTACTCTTTTCTTTGTTTCTGTTGCTTCAAGTCTCTTCTTCAACTGTGAGAAGATTGTCTACCATTCATTGTCATATAGGGGAACTGATATTACGTAACAATTCTGTATTATTTCTATGTTTCTGTTGCTTCAAGTCTCTTAATCTGTGAGGAGATTGTCCAGCATTCACTGCCATATAGGAGGACTGATATTACGTAACAATTGAGTATTATTTTCTGTGTTTTTATTGCTTCAAGTCTCTTCTTCATCTGTGAGAAGATTATCTACCATTCACTGCCATATAGGACAACTGATATTACATAACAGTTCAGTACTCTTTTCTTTGTTTCTGTTGCTTCAAGTCTCTTCTTCAACTGTGAGAAGATTGTATACCATTCACTGCCATATAGGGGAACTGATATTACGTAACAATTCAGTATTTTTTTCTATGTTTCTTTTGCTTCAAGTCTCTTCATCTGTGAGGAGATTGTCCAGCACTCACTGCCATAGGACCAATATTCCATAACGGGGGTAGAATTTTCCGCCGTTAATCATAAGTGTTAAATTTATTCTGGTGATTGTCGCTATTTTTGTTTTTGTTTTTTTCTCAGAAGAACTGAAATGTTATTACGGAGTCTTCCTCTACAAAATTGATGAGACGTGTAATAAAGTTTATCATCCATCACATGCCATGTTGTCCTGCTTCTATCGATTCTGAAAATCTTCCCTAAATTCCCGCCCGTAGACAGTACGACAATCCTTATTAGGAAGGCAAATTATTCTGTTTTTATTGGCTCTTCCTCTTCTTTTATGTACCCTGTCCCTTCAGAACGTAGGCGATCATGGACCTCCACATCGGTTTTGTAGCTCTTAATGATTTGCCTTTTTGTTTGTTCTCCCAAACCCTGTTCTTCCATCCAATTGCTCAATATCTTCAAGTATATTACTCGCTGTTTTCCTCTGTCTTTCTTTCCCTCAGTCTGTCTTGTGAGTATCAAAGTTTCCAAGCCCTCTTTCCGCATTATGCGTACACCAAACTTCAGCTGAGACATTAAGACTAATTTACATTCTTCTTCTTATGTATGCCTTGTAGATTCAGGACTCTGGCGATCATGGCTCTCCACAATTTCCTGCCCATTGTAGCTCTTAATAAATTTTATTTTTGTTAACACCCCTAAACCCTTTTCCGTCACCCATTTACTTACTATGTAGGTTATGCGTTATTTACCTCTGTCCATTTTTGCCATCTATCTACCTTGTGAGTATCAGATTTTCTGAGCCTTCTTTCCGCATTATGTGCCTCAGAGATTTCAAATGTCTCTTCTTGGTGTTATGTGTATGTTTGTTATGTAAATGTAAAACAGTTTCATGATCTGAAGAAAAAATGCATGATAGGAAATATGACTTAGCGATTGTAATACTCATATCGTAGGTTAATTTTTTTTTTAGCATTTTACGTATTTTTTCTGAAGACCTCCCAACCTGAATCTGACCAAGGTGATCAATATATAGGCATCGCACATTTCCAGGAGCCGGCTTCATAATTTGGACATATTCTGTATATTTTCTTTTCAATGGAAGAAAGGGAAACAAATGATTTTTGTCTAAATATTTCCTGACACAAATATGCCTATTGGTTTCGTTTGATTTTGTTTTACAGCATATCAACATCAATGTCTTTTTTAATGACGACAAGATTTTTATTGCTGGCAAATTTTTTTTCAAGAATATATTGATGATAATATTTTTTACCAAAAATATATTGCTAGTAATAATCGTTTTTTTTAAAGCAATTCACCCCAAGCAATGTAGGAGTGTCACTATCACGCAAGGGGTTAGAGACGGTAGAGAACAAGAGTAAAGATGAGTGTTCGGGGAGAGGATAAAGAGAAGGACAGGGAACAAGATCAAGGTATCATAAGATGTCGATTGACATTACACTTGAATATTTGAAGATTAGAGTTATCAGGACAGCAAGTAAGAGGAAGAGAATTCCACAGACGGGAAGTGCGAAAAAAAGCTGCCTGAGTAGAAGAGACGGGTTACATTTAACCGTTTTGACACTGAAAAGGTGAGACCGAGATGCCAGCCTGGTACCGCGTTTAAATTCATGCAGTCCGGGAGCCAGCGAAAGTAGCTCGTCGGAACAGTTGCCGTGAAAATATTTGTAGAAGAGACAGAGGGAGGCCACGGCACATCTGTGGGAGAGCGATTGTAGACTTGATGCCAGATCAGAACGTATCATCTTGCATATTCGTCTCTGGATTTTGTCAAGGACCTCGAGGCGTACAGCGGGAGCACCAGACCATATATGGCAGCAATATTCCATTTCAAGGACTGTTGGTTGATTTATAGATTTGAAAGATGGTCACAAACGAGAAAACCTTTCTGGCACGACACAACCAACTTTCCTTGCGTTAGATGAGGCTATTGATTCAATGTATTTATTCCACCTCATGTCAGTGCACAGCGTGAGACAAAGCAGGCGTAACGAGGTGCTCTCAAAGAGTTGGGAATCAGTCATTCTGATGGGAAGCAGGAAGGGATCTCTGTAGTGGGTAAAGGGGAGCAGTTTCGTTTTGGAGGCATTCAAGTTTACAAGCCATTTCCTGCCCCAGTCAACCACAGATTGGAAGTCCTTTTCGAGATCAGCACCCAGATTTTTTTTTAAGCGTATCACCTCAAGCAAGGCTGGAGGCCACTATCACGCAAGGGGTTAAAGAAGGGTTGGAGGAAGAGCAGATAGGAGTGGTAAAGGAGAGGATGTGGTGAAAGAGAAAGACAGTGGGTCGATCAATGCAAGGGGGTTACAGAAGATTTGGAGCGAGAGAAGTTAGGAATGAAAAATGAAAGGATGTGGAGAAGGGAAGTGGATAGATCAAGGCAACTGGAGATGTCGATTGACGCTACACTTAAACCGTTGGAGATTGTATTTGTCAGGGCAACAGTAATAGGGAAGGGAGTTCCATAGGCGAGATGCGCGTGACATGAAGCTATTGGAGTAGAAGAGACGTCTACATCTAACAGTTTCAATGGTGTAGGGGTGGGAGCGGGATGCCAGCCTCGTGGGGCGTTTAAATTCACGAGGCCTGGGGACAAGCGAAAGCAGCTCCTCGGAGCAATTACCGTGAAAGTACTTGTAAAAAAGGCAGAGCGAGGCAACATCGCGTCTGTGAGAGAGCGACTGCAGACGAGATGACAGATCGGGGCCAATCACGTTGCCTATCCGTCTCTGGATCTTATCAAGAACCCTGAGGCAAACAGCAGGGGCCCCATACCATATATGGCAGCAATACTCCATGCAAGGGTGAATGATCGATAAATGCTGATAATAATTTTTTTACAAAATTATGCTGATGTTATTAAAATCTATTTTGGCACTTTCATAGTCCTTTGACCCTAGTTTGGGGGGTTAACTATTTGCCCATAGCTTGGACCCTAACAGGTGCTACCACCCCGGTTCATGATGTTGTGGAGAGCCATGATGGTCAACGTCTTGGAGGAACACAGTACATAGAAGGAGAAGAATGAACTTGTGTAAATGGATGACGGAACAAAATTTAGGTGAAATAGCAAAAAGACTAACAGCCAGAAAGGACAGGAAATTGTGGAGGGTCATGATCGCCTACGTCTTCAAGGGACACGCCACATAGCAGGAAAATAATGAGCTTGTATAAGTGGTATAAGCTTAAGGAGAGATAGCAAAAATACAAATTGTATTAAGAGCTACAAAGGACAGGAAATTGTGGAGAGCCATGATCGCCAATGTCCTGGATGGACACGGCACATAGAAGGTTAAGAATGTGCTTGAGTAAATGGATGGCGGAACACGGTTTAGGAGAGATAACAAAAATGACAAAACATATTAAAAGCTACAAAGGACAGGAAATTGTGGAGGATCATGATCCTGAAGTGATAAAGAAGAATCAAAGTACTATTTCCTGACTGGGTTTCTTTATTTCATTTCTGTTTTGCGCGCGAACTTTTCACGATATTTTTTTCAGAGTATTTCTATGAGTTCTTTAACCTTAATTCTGCCAAGAGAAAATCTGTGAAAACCTCAGACGAAAAGTAATGTGTGGAGACTTGGAAAAGAAAAAAAAGAAAAGAAAAAAATTATATCCATCCGTGTAAGAATAAATCTATATATGCCTAATTTAAATAGAGGATTTTAAAAAATTGACCCAAGGCGAAATTTTATTCCATTGAACATTTTGGAATTCGCTTTCAGAGGTAAGGAAAAGATTATCTTATAATCGGTTTAAATACAGGATGATATTCGAGCCTTTGCTAAGCAATCGCAGTCAGAAAATAGAAAATATATAATCCGAAAGAGTCCGGATCAATAGCGGACCTACATTATTGGAGTCATGAAGAAGCTTCAACAGATATAGGGACTCCAATGCAACAATAGATTCTAGGATCCAACTGCCAAAATGTAGACAATGAAGAGATTTTTGTCTGGCTCAACGAATTTATACACCTGGGGATTCGGGACCTGAACGCCCCCACCCCAAATTTTCAAATTTGATCAATTTCAGGGGAATTATGAAGCCATATGAAATAAGTATTAGAGCATATTCTAAAGCCAACATTAGCTACTTCAACCCATGACCTTCTTTTAATCATTCATTCAGTTTGCGTATTTTGCACCGCCGCTGTGGTCACCACTCGCCTCCATCTCACAATTGTGGTTCATGGTAATATTCAAGCTAGATGCGAAAATATTTATCTTCTTCGAGTAATCAAAGTTGCATCTGCCTCCATCGCCTAGATTCAGATCAGATTAAATATGTAGTATTGCATCCATATCTATGTTGGAGCTACACAATCCTTACTTTCCAGCCATGGCAGGGTTTATGTTTACGCGGCCACATGTGTGCTGATATATTTTCCAAACTACAACGTCTTTGCCACAGACGCAACTTCGGAAGCCTAGCACTGGTCCATCGTTAATTCTGTAAAAAGTTCATACGAATTATATACTTTATTGCCACCAGTCTTATATATTACTCCGGAGATACTCCTAGTTGTCCGAAGAATTGAATCACTCTACGTATTGCTCAGATAAAAAAGGTATTCCAGCCCGAATGTTTCTTTTTTTTATATCATTTCATTCTAAGAAATACAAGACAGCCACTAGGGTTTACCAGGTGTTAGAGAATATGAGAGAAAAGGAGAGAGGACAATAAAAGAATAGTGATTAAGAAGACAGAGTATCAAAGTTGACATTAAAAGAATAGGATTCCACAAGCTAGATGTGGCAGAGAAGAAACTGTTAGCATAAACTTTACGGCTTACATTTCACCACTTCAACGATGTAATGATGACAGCTTGTCGCCAATCTGGCACTGCTTTTAAATTCACAAAGTCTAGGTACCTTAGCAGAAAGTTCATCCGAACAATTACCACAAAAATATTGATAGCTTACGGCGTTCTGCAATGGACTTAAGCCGAGATGTCACTTCAGGACCAATAATATTGCAGATTTTTTTTTTTTTAGATTTTTATCAAGAAACTCTAAATATATGTATAGTTGGCCATCAACTCATTGCAGACACTCGCTCAAGCGCATTTTTGTTTATTCAACACCCACAGAACACAATTGTGGTTTATACTGCAACTTTGCTGAGCAGACCTTAGTTACAATTTCTGGGAAAGAGCGTATTATATGAAGTGATCATCAATTTGAACAAGGTCAGCACGCTCAAGTGCTCGGCCACGATGACTTGTGACTTCGTGTTACTACAGCTATCGACGGCCTTAAGGGTTCCGTCTACCCAATTTCACTCACGGGTCAACCTTTGGTATAGTTTTCCAAATTTGCCGCACGTAGGGCTCTACCCCTCCAGTCCGATAACATCAGGAGGTCTCCATCTTGACAAATCGACCATAGTGAGATTCGAACCCGGGTCTCATGGTTAGAATGGTTTAAATATAGAGCAGTGAACTAAATATATATGTCAGAACAAAGCAAGTACGAATGGTAAACTCATAAATATGCAAGACAGATTCTAGCGAGAAAGATTGTCTAGCACATAGAGAAGGAACTTTCCTAGCAGCAAACTTAGCTATTGTTTAAATATAATCTTTCCACTTCATGCCAGCCGAAAGTGTTACTCCAATGTGTAACTAGTTACGCTTGCAGAGGTTAGCGTCAATAATGTTGATGGCAGGAAAAACGCGTCTCTTAGACCAGTGTTCTCAACATCGTCCAGGTGGACCACCGGTTGTCCACATAACATTTCTAGTGGTCCACAGAGAATTCGTAGCCATAAAAAAATTGTAGCCATTTCACAAAAATGTATCTAAATTATTCATACTTCGGAGAATTAAAAAATATAATATTTTGTTTAATTACAGACATGTTCATTATATTTGAAAATTTCGAAATTACGAACGTATTATGTAGTTCTATATTTATTTTGTTTTTTAATCATATATATATATATATATATATATATATATATATATATATATATAATGAGAAAAAATATGGAAAAAACAAAAAATATGCAAGTTTACTGTTTTTAATGTTGTTTCAATGTCGACGTCAGACGTTTCGGTCTAGTAGACCTTCTTCAGGACATAGTTATTAAAACATAATTAAAATTAGACGATATTCAAGACAACATGAAAAGACGATAGACATAAAATACTCAAAACAAAATGACTAAATTTTAAGTTCAGCGTTCCGTTTTGAAATGCGATCACGTCGGCGTCACGTCGGCGTCACGTCGGCGATGTTGTGAAAACGTATTTCTAAAATAGAGTTTATTATTATTAGAACGTCAACTAGACCGAAACGTCTGACGTTGACATTGAAACAACATTAAAAAGAGTAAACTTGCATATTCGGATTTTTTGTTTTTTCCATATTTTTCCTCATACTGTCGGATCTATATCCACATACAGTGCAACCCGGATATAAGAGACCCTTATATAAGATAAACCCGGATATAAGAGAGATTTTCTCTGGTCCCAAATTAGAGCCTGTTAATGTATATATAATAGACCAAACCCGGATATAAGAGAAACCCGGATATAATAGACTTCTTCTCCGGTCCCGACAACTCTCTTATATCCGGGTTACACTGTATTTGCTTACATACACACACACACACACACACACACACACACACACATATATATATATATATATAAAAAGAAATAAATGAAATCTCAACAGCAGAGGATCTATCAGACTCAGACTGAACGACATCATCAAAATTGATTTTGATATCTCGTATTTATCCTTGTTTACTAAAATAAATTTTAAAGTGTAAATAACTGTTTTTTCATTGAGTATTTTAGTGTGAAATTTGAACAACCTAAAAGTAAAATGAGAAGTGATATATTTGAATTGTTTGAAGAATAAAATGGTCCATTGGCTGAAAAAGGTTTAGAAGCATTGATTTAGAGCATTCTTTATGCAAAGATCTCAGTGGAGAAGATAGTAAAATGTAATTTCTTGATTATGTAAATCATTTATTCATATTTGCATGTATCTTTCATAAGAGATGAAACCATATCTTTTCGTTTGCTTATTCATTTATCATCATCAGTCTCTTGACTGCTTCAATCGTCGAGATCGGTATTTAAGGGCAGAGGAAACAGACAACCTCCTCCAGAGTGGTGGCTCTCAGTAGTTCCGGCTTTGTCATGTCCGACTACTCTTTGATGCTTAACTAGCTCTTGCGCAGCTGCCCGTATTGTCGCGTCTTCAACAGTCAAGTGAATCCATGTAGCATTTCTTGAGGTCCACAGAAAATTCGTCGCCATAAAACAATTGTAGCCATTTCACAAAAATGTATCTAAATTATTCATTCTTCGGAGAATTAAAAAAAATAATATTTTGTTTAATTGCACACATGTTCATTATATTTGAAAATTTCGAAATTACGGAGGTATTATGCAATGTTATATTTATTTTCTTTTTTAATCATATATATATATATATATATATATATATATATATATATGTGTGTGTGTGTGTGTGTGTGTGTGTGTGTGTGTGTTAGGTCATCCCATAAGTTCTGTCCGAATTTTAACTTTTTGTTAAAATGAACGAAATTTAAAGACTATTTTATAATGTCTAATGCAATATTATTGGTCCTGAAGTGACATTATTTTTATGTTTAGATGCATTTAAACTGATCAAATTTTATTTCAGAGAACAATAATATTAAATTTTGTTTGATTAAAACCCTACTAAGATGGAAGTATTCAAGAATCATTTTAGGCACATAATGCTTTATGTGCCTCAAGAAAGGAAACTCAGCAGCCGAAGCGGCTAGAAACATTCACTCAGTTTATGGAGAGAAGTGTGTGAATGAAAGAACTTGCAGAAGAAGCTTTGCATAATTCAGAGGTGGAGATTTCACCCTTGAAGATGAAGATCAAACCGGACGTCCATTTGAGTTTCATGAAAAGCTTCTTGAAGCAGCCCTTGAAGAAAATCCTGCTTTATCAGTTGAGGAATTGGCAGTGGTTCTCAGTTCAAACCATACAACTGTTCAGCGTCATCTTCAACAACTTGGAAAAGTTCCTAAACTTGGAAAATGGGTGCCTCATGAATTGTCTGAAAACAACCTCAAATCCCGAGTTGACATCTGCTCTTCTCTCCATTCTCGCCAACTTGTTTCACCTTTTTTTGGATAGACTTGTGACTGGCGACGAAAAATGGATCTTT
The DNA here is from genome assembly GCA_964036315.1 of Acanthosepion esculentum. Classification (NCBI taxonomy): domain Eukaryota; kingdom Metazoa; phylum Mollusca; class Cephalopoda; order Sepiida; family Sepiidae; genus Acanthosepion; species Acanthosepion esculentum. Next base: position 21,634,810 of record OZ038518.1, on the reverse strand, counting down.
TATCGAAATGTTAAGCGTCGTAGACAGTGGCTTTGTAAAGGGGATGGATCCCCAGCCACAGCCGAGAAGGGAACTTCATGGGCAAAAGGTTCTTCTTTCAATCTGGTGGAATTGCCAAGGAATAATCCACTTTGGAAGAAACAGCTTTTGTAACACAGGAAGAGGTTAAAACTGACATTTGTGAGTTCTTCGAATCAAAGCCAAAAGAATTTTACAGTAATGGAATTAGTAAGCTTGTTAATAAATGGAAGGAAGTCATAGATAATCAGGGAAAATACATTGTTGATTGAATCTGTAATTAAATGTAACATTTGGTCACTTGTTTCAAAATTCAAAATTCAGACAGAACTCATGGGAAGACCTCATATATATATATATATATAAAGACATTTATATATATTATGTTTAACGTTCTTTTTATAGATACAAGTATTTAAGCAAATGCTCTGTTTTATAATAAACAGTATTAAATAACATTTACCGGCCTGAATGTCCGTGAAATTTTCATAGAAAATTTTCGCTCTCCGACAGGAATCGAACCTGTATCCTATACGGAACCATCATCGCGTAAGAGCAGATATGAATAGAAGAGATTCATGGAAGATTTAAGTTTAAAGATAGTAAAATCGACCTGGCTAACCAGACGCTGCTCTGTGGCCGAAAGGTTAAGGCACATCACGGGAAATGATGGTTCCGTAAAGGATACAGGTTCGATTCCTGTCGGAGAGCGAAAATTTTCTATGAAAATTTCTCGGACATTCAGGCCGGTAAATGTCATTTAATACTGTTTATTATAAAACAGAGCATTTGCTTAAATACTTGTATCTATAAAAAGAACGTTAAACATAATATAAATGACTTTAAATAAATTGTCGGACTATGTCCAATTCTAATATATATATATATATATATATAAAGAAATAAATTAGATTTCAACACCAGAAGAACTATCAGACTAAAACTGAATGATACCATCAAAATTTAATATATCTTCCGTCAGAAACACCAAGGTTAAAGTAGTCACTAGTTGAATGGACTAAGACTGAATGACAGCATCAAAATAGATTTTGATATCCTGTCTTTATCTTTGTTTACTAAACTAAATTTTAATCTGTAAATAAACTACTTTGCCTTTTCATTGAATATTTTAGGGTGAAAACTGAACAGCCTAAAAGTAAAATTAGGAGTGGTCCATTTGAATTTTTTGAAGAAAAAATAGTCTATGGGATGAAAAAGGTTGAAAAGCACTGTCTTAGAAGACTCAAAAGTGCCCTTTTGTTTATAGCTTTTAACAAGCCATTCATTGTCCCACTTAACAACAGAATGTAGGTAATTTTTAAGATCAGATGCCAAATTGACCATCTCGAACCTATCAGATTTACTATTAAGGCTGAAATAAATCTCATCAATTTAGATAACGCGTTGATATAATGAACGTATAGCTTTTCTTCGTTCAGCTAAATAGGAATATCTTGTTTTGCTTTCTCTAACAATGCTCCATTAATGTTTACTACTGTGTCTGGGGTCTGGACGCTCCGGCCTAAGGACTGATTGATTTTGTTTTTACGGCTTATCAACCCTTTGTGCGTAAATTAAAACCGAAATATATTTTGTATTGTAAGAATAATATTTCCACATACAAACCGTCCTGTGTAAACTACATTCGCGTCCTGGGTAAGAGGATAAACTACATCCAGCAGCAAGGCCTATGTTCAGGAGGTTTTGAAGAGCGTGGTACCATCTTTAATTGCTGGTGTTCGCAAGTCTACCCTGACCCGGGGTGGTAGCACCTGTTATGATCCCAGCTATGGACAAATATTTAACGCCCCAAAAGGAGTCAAAACATTATGAAAGTATGAAAATAGTTTTAATACCAGCAACACATTTTGGAAAAAAAAATTACCAGCAATACATTTTTGAAATAAAAAATATTGCCACCAATAAAATTTTGAAAGAAAATATTACCACAATAATAATAAAAATCTTGTCGGCATTAAATAATCCATTGAGGTTGATATACTGTAAAACAAAACAAAAACCAAATACAAGTCCTACGATCTAAGCTATAGATAATGGGGTAGATGGATTCATGCCTTGTCCAATATCGTTTGCATGTAAGTGAATCTAATGAACCCGGCTGGAATTCGAAATCTACGCCCCAATTCTTCATTGCGAACTGGAATTGAAGTATGTTTTACATTGCCGTCATATTCATGAAGTGACATTTTTATCCGCTAGGATATTGACTTCAGCAGATAATGCTACAAGCAGAAAAAAAAACAGTAACGCATGCGCAATAGCTGAACACACAAAGCAAAATTAATTTTTACGTCGGGCGTGTTTAGAATTTCGCCTTGTTTACCTGAACTCATAATCTATAAACATCATCGCTTCTTTTTCTTTTGTTTTTTTTTTAGTTCCTTTACAAATATTTATATTCATTCAATATTTTGATCATGACGCACCAGATGGCGCCATAATAATCGCTGGAACCCGGAAGTAAAAGAAACTAAGCCGTATGCATATTTTGATGGAATGTCCCCTAAATTGAAAGTTGCAGATGTAGGGAGCAATTTCACCTGTCAAAACTATTTACAGAGTGAAAACTGTTCCGTGTAAATAAATGCTGGGCAAATAGTAAATATTGACTCCATTTTAAACTGATAATTGCATAACATTTACAATTGCCATTTAATATAAGTGCATGAATAATCTTCAATAGAGTAACTTAATTTACAATGGTGTCCACGTATTGAAGAGGATAATATATTTCTTCCAGTTTTCTATTATTCTCCCTTTCAACTTCACCATCAATATAGTTACTTCATATATATATATATATTAAAATTCGTTTAATAACATATTAAGCCACGAATATATTCACTTTTAGCTATGACATCTGACCGTCTAGGTCATAATGAATGTGGATGTGTGTGCCTGTGTGTATTGATGTCTATGTGTAAGGAAAGTGCATTTGCGTACGTGTGGTTGTATGTGATGTAGATATTTATTTATTTTTTTTTTTATCAAGGGTCGTGTCTCGTCACCGTATTTTATGTGTGTGTATATATCTAAATACGTCTGAGCGCTTAGGTATTATAACCTGCGTATGTTCGAATGATTTCGCGTGAGAGGCGACTAACATGTTGAAATGAAACTAAAATGTATACATTTATGTCTGGGATTCTGAACATCCCTTTCAACATAATTTCAATGAAAATATAAATTAAATAGCATATATATCTTTTAATTTTATTTTTATATTTTTATATTTTTTCTCCTCGGTAATTCTACAATTTAAAACTTAATAGAGATTTGATTTAGATTTCTAAATAGGTAATTTTTAATTTTTTACTTTTAATTTTAATTTAAAATTTTATAAATTTTTTAATATCTATTATAACCTTGCTTAGTTGTCAAATTTTTCGAATTACCCTATACTTGTATTTTGATTGGTCATTCTAGCTTATGTAACAGCTTTTACTCCTAGATAAGAATCGTTAATTAATTTGAAACTTTTAAAACCATTTATTCTATATTCTACATCATCACTTGATAAGACACCAGAAGTGTTGAAACAAAATGGCTATTTTTGTCGTGATTTTATAACATATTTATGTTGTAATATTCAAATAAATAATTATATATATATATATATATATATATATATATATATATATTCATACATGTTTCATTAAATAATATAGATAAGTGTTATCTATATATTTTATGTAAGTTCTTTTCATATAGTCTGATAAGCTTAATAACATTATCATTAAACAATGAAAAAAAATCACAATATTGATACATATTTTTTAATCCAATCTAAGCTTTCGGCTTACATAAGCCATTATCAAAGATGACAATTACACAATATATTAAGCAATACACGAACAAGAAATTGATGATATATATATATATATATATATATATATATATATATATATATATATATATATAGGTAACTATACTCATGTCGAAAAACCTTCGAATTCTTGATTTACCAATAGTTAAATCCATCTCGAAGGGAAAAAAAATGTTTTAAAAAAGAAACAGCCAGGAACATGAAAGTCTGTCGAAAATAATCGCACAGATACAGGTTCAAGGCCCAAAGAAAAAACCCCGATACGAGTAAACAACTAACTAACTAAAGAGCTCGATACAAACGTAGAGCAGACCTAGACAATCCTAATCAGCCAGACAAACCTACCAAGGTTTCAGTTAGGCAGATCGTCAGGGTCAGCTGGCTAAAGAGGCAAAAGAAAACGGCGTATTTATAGGCGCCAACCAAGACAACACCACGTGACCAAAGACAAAGAAAAAAGAAAAAGAAAAGAAAAGACAAAAAGGTTTGTCCATATATATATATATATATATATATATATATATATTTATATATATATTGTTTAGTTAGGCAACAATCCTTCATTTATATATGTTTCATTAAAATTTAATTTATTTAATTTTTCTTCTGTTCGAACAAGGTTTTTTTCTTTTCTGGACACAGAATGTGTACAAACCTTCCAAATGTTCTGTAATTCCGAGTAATGTTTCGGCTATACATTTAGCCATTATCAAGGATGATTTTATTTTTGCTTCATCTTTTATCCTTTCCTCAATCCTCCTTATTCTCAGTCTTCGCTTTCACTTTCACTCCCTGTAACCCCCTGCGTACTAGTGGCATTCGTGCCTTGCTTGGGGTGAAATGATTAACAAAATTTAACTGCATCATTAATCGCCATCATCTGTCTTCTTGAATCCCGTACATCTTTTGTCCTTTCCACAATCCTCCTTATTCTCAGTCTTCTCTTTCACTTTCACTCCCTGTAACCCCCTGCGTACTAGTGGCATTCGTGCCTTGCTTGGGGTGAAATGATTAACAAAATTTAAATGCAACATTAATCGCCATCATCTGTCTTCTTGAATCCCGTTCATCTTTTGTCCTTTCCTCAATCCTCCTTATTCTCAGTCTTCTCTTTCACTTTCACTCCCTGTAACCCCCTGCGTACTAGTGGCATTCGTGCCTAGCTTGGGGTGAAATGATTAACAAAATTTAAATGCAACATTAATCGCCATCATCTGTCTTCTTGAATCCCGTACATCTTTTGTCCTTTCCACAATCCTCCTTATTCTCAGTCTTCTCTTTCACTTTCACTCCCTGTAACCCCCTGCGTACTAGTGGCATTCGTGCCTTGCTTGGGGTGAAATGATTAACAAAATTTAAATGCAACATTAATCGCCATCATCTGTCTTCTTGAATCCCGTTCATCTTTTGTCCTTTCCTCAATCTTCCTTATTCTCAGTCTTCTCTTTCACTTTCACTCCCTGTAACCCCCTGCGTACTAGTGGCATTCCCGCCTTGCTTGGGGTGAAATGATTAAAAAATAAATAAATAAATAAAAACCTTCCGTTCCTAATATTCTGACAAATTTCTTTCTATAAGGCCCACATCTCTTCTTCGAATCTTTCTCTATCCTGCAGAGTTTAATCAGTTTCGTTATTTACACATCCGTTTGATCAGAAAGGCATTTCACTCAGAAAGTATTGTTTCCAAGAACATCTTCTTTGCGGAAAAGATTCCAGCGTAGATGCTTCCCCGATCATTGCAATATTAAGTTTAATTAAGAAGATGACTCGAGTTTAAAGTTCATGTTTTGGTTTTGTAGCAATTGGCGGTATTAAGCGAAACTACGTTTGGCACAGCATATTCTATAGTCAATTTGTTTAATACTTCAATTCACTATTTTAAAGTACGACTAACTAATTATTATTTAGTACGAATGATACTAGTACCATATAATCCCTTGCTACCTGTCGATTATTAGGATCATCGGCAACTAAATCTGTTCCCCCACCAGTAGTAAGGAGGATAACAAGCGGGCTTAAAAGCAAAACCTGTAAAAGAATGGGACAAACATTCTTGTAGGATCAAATGTCATCTGCCAAATAACCTAGAGTGAAATCATTATAATGTATACAGCCCATGCAATGTTGGTATAGAATCAGTGACCATCTTAGTCTGAGTTCAACGGTTACAGGAGTGTGTCTTTGATGGAATCGACGGCCAGGTGACCAAGGCGACATTCAAATTAGAGTACATCGGACTTTGTTTGACCTGGAGATGGATAGACTCCCCTTGGCCTAATCGCCTGAGACAATATGCATGAATGACAGTCTACCCAAAACAAACCGCCACAACACTCCGCTTTCAAACCAGATATGTGGATAGAACTATTCAGGGGGTCAGCTGTGCAGCCACCTGACAACCACACCCACCTGGCCTACATAAACAAACAGATATTTTTCGGTAGATAAACAATTACGCCCACATTGACAAAAACACAGCTGGTTAATATTTCGACTAAAGTAGCAGCCGGATAATCAGCGGGCATTAGGAAGCTGACCGATTTAGTCTTTCAGCGGCATGTAACCTCTCTCTCTCTCGCTATATATATATATATATATATATATATATATATATATATATATATATATATATATTATAAATTAATATATTTAAAATATGGTTTTACCGCTACACAGTGATAACCATGTTTCAGAAATGGAAGCTAAAGCCCCTGAATTTAATTTTGTTATTAAACCAAAGACATTAGTTCCATTTCCTCATCAAGCGAATTTTGGAGTAACTTACTTTTTAAAATGTACGGTTGTTAACGGCACAGGAAAGATTCATATGAATAAAATTCACTTGATGAGGAAATGGAACTAATGTCTTTGGTTTAATAACAAAATTAAATTCAGGGGCTTTAGCTTCCATTTCTGAAACATGGTTATCACTGTGTAGCGGTAAAACCATATTTTAAATCTATTAATTTATAATATTAATGCTCTGTAAATTTAAATTTAAATAGAGCACTATTGTGTAAAAATAAAAATATCTATAAGAACATCGGATTTTATATCTTACTGTTTTTTCCTTATATATATATATATATATATATATATATATATATATATATATATATATATATATATATATATATTGTTTATACGTTATTTTTATAGATATGATTTAAATAAAGTTTTTTTTTATTAAAAAAATAATTACATTTACCGGCCTGACAATTCGAGAATTTTCCTAGAATATATGCACTGTCTGACAGAAATCGAACCTGTAACCCTACTGATCAGCTGTGCTGTTAACCATTCAGCCGCAAAGAAGCGTCACGTTAGCAAAGTCCGAATTACTGTTTATAAACACACACCTTTGACGATTTGTCTCGATCGATCAAATCTGTTCACCAAACGTAACTTGTTTACTATGACAACATTACAAAATACATCAAGTCCGACAATTATTTGATATATGTTCTGTTTATATTTTTATAGATATAATTTAGTTAAGTAAATACGATGTTTTTTTTTTTTAAATTAAACAGTATTAATTATTACATTTACTCATCTGAATATTCGATAAATTTGGAAGAAAATATGTTCTCTCTGATAACGTATAAACGGAAAATATATGAACTAATAGTTGGACTTATTTCATGTCATAATATGTTGTCATCGTTTATGCTAACCTACATGTCGTGAAGAGATATGATTGGTCGAGAAATATCATCAAAGTTGTGTGTTTACAAACAGTAATTCGGACTTTGCTAACCAGAAGCTTCTCAGGAGAGTAGGTTGAATGGTTGAAAAGAAAATTAAAAGCTTTAACAATTATGTTTTAAAATAAAATTATTTTAAGAACAGTTAAAGAGAATTGAACACAGAATTAACTATACAATACTCTGTATTGGACCACTAAATTCGGGGTTGTTTTCTCCACCAGTAGTGTTTTCCTTATTTTCAGAAGGGCCATGTTCGTCCTTTCTCTAATAGTGATGTTTTTAAATGTCAGAATGATGTTGATAATGTGGGGGGACTATTATAGGCGAATCAAACTCCATGTGCCAAATTGTATTAGACGAGGTGAGTTTTCATAGATCAACAAGAATAACATAATCTACAATGGATTCAGCCATTGGACAGCACTTGACTGAAAATCCCACTTGAATCCCAGGTGAACTGGTTCCAGGTTCTGCATGGAGTAAAATCTCGACATCAGATTGTTGCCATAATTAAGTTATGAAAGCCAACACCTTGTCAACGAATGGAGTGCTCGATTCCTTCCCTTCTTCAGCTGGGAGAACATAAATTGTCGTTTTTTGCCTTCTCGGATCTTTTCTGATAATTCACCCCAAATAATGTAAAGTTCCTTACCGAAAATATTAATTCACCCAAAGAAATTATAAATTTTAAATAAGTTTGTGTAATGACAAAGATACGCAAGTAAACGTTTTAAGAAAGTTTTATTCAACTGAGAATACATATAAGCTAAACTAAGGTTCTGAATACCTCTCAAGTCTCCGCTGATAAGAAGAAGACATGATTAATGTGCTTCCCGGATTTCTTACGTCCTGAAAAAAAAAAACGTCTTCCTGCGGTACACATCGTATATAAATAGGTTCACAGTAGACTTCGCCGTTAATCCCTATATCGTAGGATTTTGGAAACCCGAATCAACACTATCAAGGCCACACACCGGCTCCAACCGAGGAGGGAAAAGGAAGCCCGACGACCTGTAAAACCGGTATTATTCAACAAATCTGGTGGAACTAGCTACTTTTGAATGAAAGGATTGTAAGAGGCAAGACTCGGAACCAGGGGTAGGGATGTCTTCTGTAATTGTTGTGGAGTTATTTCCACAATAGAACTTGTAGTCGGACTAAATGCGTCCTAAATGGGGTAAACGTACAGAAACCTTAGGAACTTGTAATAAAGTGTTACGCAGAGTAATCGAGTTGTGGTCGCTGATAACTTACTCTTCCCTCGACTACCTACTGACTCCTACTTATAATAGGTGGGAGAGTCTATTCTCTAGACAAGGTGTCGATCACTATAACAGTAATAGATATGTTAACGATAAAAGGTTGTCAACGAATTTTTAAACACTGCGTTTCAGTAGCGTGTTTATCATTCAGGGTTGTCTTCATCGTTACTGAAAACAGAAAACCAGTGCTTGTGACAATGTTCCAACAAATATCTTTTCGTAGCAGAAGACACGCTCCGTCCGACATTTCTTTTGTGCTCTAGGTATTTTATTTTAAATAATAGAGTCCCTGGATGATTTTACTACTCTTGATAATATCGATAGGACTTATAAAGAGACCTAATCTACATGTCGCTGAACAATTTCGATTAGAGGCAGTTTTCAAACTGGATGATATCTGCAGGAATATATGTAATAGAAACGAATGCATCAAAATAAGCCGATTGATCTCGCCTGGCGGTTGTTATATATATTTAATCAGAGAGCTTCCTAGACAGATATGAAATACGGAGTGATGCAATCGTGGTCAGCAGAGGAAATGAAATTGAAGAGGCCTTGAATTCGGCACATTTTATCATCTGTTCTAACGCCAGTCATCTTGGCTACATTCAAGTAGCAGCTCGTTCCGATTGCAGAGAAGGGAAATATCGGCCGACTAATTATATTGGCCAGCTATTCTTTCAGATATGTCTAAGTAGGATGAAATTAAAAAAAACGCCCTATTGATATATATCTATCTATGTGTCTATATATCCACAAGCACACGCAAATATATATATATAGAGAGATATATATATATAGATATATATATATATATAGAGATATAGATATGTATATGACTGAGGTTACTACAGATGATAAATTGTGCTGAAATAAATGCCTCTCTAATTTCTATCTATCTAACGCTTTTCCATATCTATCTATCTATCTATCTATCTATCTATCTATCTATCTATCTATCTATCTATCTATGTCTGTCCATCATATATATATATAAATATATATATATATATATATATATATATATATATATGTATGTATATATATAATTTTCTATACATACAGAAGAATTAAATAACTGTAATTGTGCATGATAATCTTGCCGTTATGTCCTATAATATATATATATATATATGTATATATATATATATATATATAAATATATATATATATATATATATATATATATATATATATATATATATATATACAGTGTAACTCGGATATAAGAGACCCGGCTATAAGATAAACCCGGATATAAGCGAGATTTTCTCTGGTCCCAAATTAGAGCCTGTGTTAATGTATATAAAATAGACCAAACACGTATATAAGATAAACCCGGATATAAGAGACTTCTTCTCCGGTCCCGACAACTCTCTTATATCCGGGTTACACTGTATATATATATATATATGTATATATATATATATTTATATATATATATATATATATATATATATGTATGTATATATATATATATATAAATATATATATATATTTATATATATATATATGTATGTATATATATATATATATATAAATATATATATATATATATATATATATATATATATATATATATATATATTGGAATTCGTACAAATATATATATATATTAAACGTTTCCGATCTATCTATCTCCATAGCTTGCTCATATTTATCTATCTCAATTTGTTTATATCAATCAACCACATTCACTGTCTCTGTCTCTGTCTCTCTCTGTCTATCGGTCTGTCTGTCTGTCTCTCTCTCTCTCTCTCTCTCTCTCTATATATATATATATATATATATATATATATATATATGTGTGTGTGTGTGTGTGTGTATCATATATATTGGAATTTACCTATAGTATTTTCATCTCTTCCAATTCGTCTATCTATCTATGCCTCTTCACACACACACGCACACACACATGCAGATATTCTAGAAAAAATAATTCTTAACATATGCAGAAAGCGGAAAAGAATCGAAGAATAAAAACATCGATTTGCCATTTGCACAGAGAAATATATTCAGTAAGAGAACTTTTTTGTTTGCATTAATCAATAATTTTGGATCGATAGATTAACAGGAGTGAATGATGAAATAAAACCTGTTCCACGGCAAATAACAAAGAATAGGTAGATGCGTAACACTGTTAGATAATAATAGAGTCGGAATATTACATATATATATATATATATATATATATATATATATATATATATATATATATATATATATATATATATATATATATCGTAACGTTAAATGATCGGTCAATGAATGGCGAGAGTTTTTTCTATGAAAACGGCTATCAATACATCATTACCATTCCCCTTCGGATAGATTGAGGCGTCATCCCGGGAAGGCAGTCCATGTAGATGAAGGAAAACTATGTTTTTAAAACTTTGCCACCTTTCTGTCATATCCAAACAGATAGATGAGTAAGGAAATAAATCCTGAGAAAACATCCCGAATGAAGCCTAGAGGGCGATTGGCTGTCAAAACCGACAAATCTCCAGCAACACTTTCAGCCATCCCGACCCCTAATCAAATACCGTAAATTTCTTTTGAAATGTATCAGTAAGCCCTAGATGGAGAATCGCACAGCTTCCATATGTCATCAAACAGGTCTGCGTCCTGAAGATGTCACATTGGTCTCAGCAATAAACTGAAGTTTGAACGAACAGGACGCTATTATTTCGCGAAATAAACGGATGCCTATAAGTACTTCTAGTTTTTCTATTACTACTGCTGCTGCTACGTCTACTAATACTACTGCTGCTATTTTGTTTCCTTTTCTTTATGAAGTTTGTCGACGACGACGGCGACGTCCGCTCGACCAAATGAGAAGAATGGGACTTGAAGACATCACTGGTTGATGACATGATGTTGTCGTTGATAGCTGTGAAGACCAAACTGAGATTCACATTGCCGTCTACAGGTTGGATACTGAATGCCGACTCCTGGTGACTGTGGCCCACGCACCAGGCGATCGTTGTTGCAGGCGAAATCCCTGATCTTGCGTTCAGCTCTTCTGAAATCCGTCAATGGCCTAACGGCATAGTGTCCGCCAACTGTTGCGATTGGCATCTGTAACTTCCAGCTCCGGAGGATTAATACCACGCTACTTTCAGGTGGTTTTTGAAACATTTTTTTTTTGGGGGGGGGGGTCTCTAACATATCGTTGGACTTCCCAGATTTCTCCGTATAGGATCCTCTTTGGGAGATAGTTTACGGGAATACGGATAACATGACCAATCGATCTGAGCTGTCGATGCACAGTAAGCGCTACAATAATTCTGATGCTGTTATTACTACTGCTGCTATTACTACTACTACTATAAATACTACTACTTCTACTTCTGCTAGTAATGCTGCTACTGCTACTACTATTATCATTGTCAATATTGCTACTGCTGATATTACTGCTACTACTACTGCTGGTAATACTACAGCTACTACTACTGTTACTAATACAGCTACTATTACTACTAATACTATTGCTACTAATACTGCTACTATTACTACTACTAATATTGCTACTATTACTGCTACTATTACTACTACTACTACGTTTAATACTTCTACTTCTACTATTATTGTTACTACTACCACTGCTACAACTACTAATAATATTACTACTGCTGCTACTACTACTGTTACCATTACTAAGACTATTTCTGCTACAATTTCTGCTACTACTGCTTCTACTATTACCACTCGTAGTAGTAGAAGCAGTAGTATTAGTAGTTCTACTACTATTACAACCATTACTGTCGTGACTATTGCTACAAGTACTACTGCTAATACTACTATTACTTTACTACCATTTCCTCATTTTCATCGTGTACGAGAACTAAAGCCTTTTTTCTTTTCCCTTCTAACTTCGGTATGCGTAGAGGTAAGATTAAATATGAAACAGAAGACGAACCTGTCCATCTTTTCTTTTCTTTTCTTTTTTGCTCGTAAATCCAATTCAGCGAATCCAGCAAATAAGAAATAGTCCGGGAACAACAATGAAATCGATACGCGCACCTAATATCGAGAATCATTGATACGCAAATGTCTGGTGTATTGAGTCAGATTGTTAATGAAAATATAGGAAAAAGTATTTAAAAGCAAAGATATTAGACTCCACTGCAGGAAACAGAATAACAATGGACGACAGAAGATGTAAACATGAAATGGAAGATTTAGAAATATTTATGAGAGGGGTTTTCACAAGGAAAATATATGCTTTAAACCAATAATTCGGTTCTTTCACACGCGTATTTTCTGTAAAAAATGCTACCATCTAACAAGAAAATAGTTAATAAGCCTTACTGTGATAAACAATATAATATCATCACTAAACTGTTATGAGTTACTGCCCTTGGAAAAATTTTAAATACGTCTTCGTGTCTTCTGCAGTGAAATTAAAAAATGGCCGAAGAATCGGAAACGTTTTCTTTATCCTTTGTGTCGTGGAAGCGGAGTTGTAGATATTAGAAAAAATGAATTATACATTTCTTTAATCGTTTTATCACAGACAAGGCGATAAAGCCACTAAGACGCAAGAGTTTACTGAGTGTAAGAGAATATCATAAAAAAAAACTATTAAGGAGAGAACAATAGAAGAACAGAACTAAGACGACAGAAGATAACGATTAACACTGCGTTTCAATTTTTGAAACTCATAGTTGATTGTAAAGCAAGATCTAGGAAGAGAATTCCACAATCGAGAAATCCCAGAGAAGAAACTGTTAACAAAGAACTTACGGTTTCATTTAGCCAATTCTTCTGCTACTATTGCCGCTACTGTAAAATGAAGAAAGCGTTTTGTCAATCTAATAGGGGATGATAGATTATATATATATATATATATATATATATATATATATATATATATATGTATATATATATATATATATATATATAATCATATATATATATATATATATATATATATAATCATATATATATAATCATATATATATATATATATATATATATATATATATAATCATATATATATATATATATATATATATATATATATATATATATATATATATATATATATTTAAGCATATCACCACAAGCAAGGCTGGAAGCCACTAGTAGGCAGGGGGTTACAGAAGGTTTGGAGGAAGAGCAGATAGGAGTGGTAAAGGAGAGGATGTGGAGAAAGATAGTGGATCGATCAAGGCTAGCGGGTTACAGAAGATTTGGAACGAGAGCAGATGGGAATGAAAGGTGAAAGGATGTGGAGAAGGGAAGAGGATAGATCAAGGCAGCTGGAGATGTCGATTGACGTTACACTTAAATAGTTGGAGATTGTATTTGTCAGTGAAACAGGAATAAGGAAGGGAGTTTTACATGCGAGATGTGCGAGACATGAAGCTATTGGAGTAGAAGAGACGTCTACATCTAACAGTTTCAACGGTGAAGGGGTGGGCGAAAGAGAAAGTGAGATTATATATATATATATATATATATATATATATAATTTCTTATCGGAGATTATAATATATATATATTATTTATCATCGGAGATTCAAACAAAAACCTGTTAAAAATCGCTAAACAATAGCAATCATGTACTCTACATTATTCGGACTATTGTACTCATTTTTGTCGCCATATTTATTACAATGTTTCGGCCGTTGTACCCTCTGGCCTTCTGTCGAACTGGTACAGTGTATAAAGGCGTTAGCTAGATCCAGTGACAGGACCCAAAGTGTGTGAGTTAAGGCAGTGGAGAATTTGGAGAGGGGAATTAACAGGAGATGTCTAATGGATGTCAGTTGTCAGTTATCTCCTGTTAATTCCCCTCTCCAAGTTCTCCACTGCCACTGGGGAATTAACAGGAGATAACAGGAGATAACTGACAACTGACTGCCATTAAACATGGTACTTGGAACTAGAACAGTCTACCCAGTGAACGAAATAAAGGGTTCAGTTCGACATTCCAACCACCTGAAGAAAGCCGGAGGGTACAACGGCCGAAATGTAATAAATATGGAAAAAAAAGATGCGTACAATAGTTCGAATAATGTAAATAGTAGAAAATCTCATTAAGCCATTTCTGAAGTTAGGTTTCTTGTTGGAACCCGAGAGGAAATAATACAAGAGAAATCAAAGAAAATAATAATAATAATAATAATAATAATAATAATAATAATAATAATAATAATAATAATAATTAGAAGAAGAAGAAGATAGGAAGATTGAAGAAAAACAAAACAAACGAAAAACTTGTTTACTAATTGATATGGTTACCCAGTGAACTTGTAACATAGCAAGCAATGAATTTGAAAAAAAAAACTATTGAATTATAAAGACCTGGAAATCTAAACAGAAAAAATGAAAACGAGAATAGTACTTGTCATATTAGGTGCGCTTGGAATTATAAAAAAAGTACACAACAACACATTGAAGAAATCTCTGGAAATCCCAGCTTAAGAGAAATACAAAATATTGTCTTGATAAGAACAGCCCACACACTATGAAGGACTTTGTTCACGTAACGCTGTTGAGGTTATGGGAGTTAGAAATACAAATCATGAAATGTAGCCATGACAACACACCGCTACCTGCCATAGGTCTTCCAAATGTCATGGTAGGTAGTGTGACCATAGCAGAAATCGCAATATAACGACGCTGCTAATAATAATGAGAACAAGTCTGCGAGAAACACACACTAGACAAGCTCCCTCAATGGCATCGCATTGCCCGCCAAAATGTCTCTTGACAAAAACGAAAAAAGGTAATGAGAGCTTGGTTACCAATGCACCTCGAGGCTCCGCAACCGGTTTTTCAGTTGTTCAAAATCTCTTGCCACTTTCTGGCCTCAATTTTGAATTCCACCAGAGGCACTAATTCAAAATTGATTGGATGTCGTAATTATTTTCTCTGACAAGAAGGGTGTTCCCTCTCTCTTTCTCTCTCTCTTTCTTTCTTTCTCTCTTTCTATCACTCTTTATCTCTCTTGGTCATGTAGCCACCTCCCTCATCCAAAGTCCTAAAGCAGTCATTTTATTTCTGCAAATAGTTCAAGAACAAATTTTGATTTGAGTGAAACTTCAATCTTATAGCCTCGCCGCTGGTTTGGATAAAGAACTTATTGAAAACTTGTTTCAGCAGCGGTTCTAATTAGAACTGCTTCAGGAGACAATGTCTTCCGGATTCTTAATCTACTAAAAGAACTGTTTTTTCGTGACCATAATCCAAAAGAGATCAAAATTCTTCCAGTTCAAATGTTTAATAGAATAAAATGGTTTAGTTCGAACCTCTTCTTATTAAATTTTCGAAACAACAAGAAAAGTCAAAAACAAACAATCCAAATGCCAATCTTTGGAAATATAAATGAATACACATTAAAAAAAAATCTGTAGTTAATAGACGGATTCAAAACTGTGAATATATGGAGTGGTTTCAATGGGCTGAAAGCGAGGCTGTTATATGACAAATATACTTAGGTATGAATGAATATCACAAATGCCTAAGATCGATTGATCGATTTTATTTTTTACAGCTTATCCACTCATTGCAACTTATTCAAAGCCAATAATATTTGACAGTTAATAATGATTTACTAATACAATCCTACTAATTAATTTATGAGGGGAGAATTCATTTATACAATTGTTAATTCATATAGCACTAACTTTTCGAAATCAACAAGAGTTACAAAAACAGTCCTATTGCCACTCTTTAGGAATATAAATAGAATAAACATTAGAAAAAGAAAAATGTATTATCTAAAAGACAGATTGTGAATATATAGAGTTGTTTTAGTGAACTAAAAGTGACACAATTGTGTTACAACAGGGTGGTGTCATTTTTTATCGTTACAGTCAAAATAATTTTAATTTATTTTTTTTTAAAATATCATTTTTGAGATGATATACGATTTGTTTAAAAGAACTAACTTGTATATATTTCTGAGATGTGATACTGCATCTATTTTGTTTATCGTTTCATTTCAAGCAAAGCTGGAATGTCAATAGTAGGCAGGGAGTTACAGGCAGTGAAAGTGAGACAAAAGACTGAGTATAGGGAGGATTGAGGAAAGGATAAAAGATGAACGGGTTTCAAGAATACAGGAGATAGCGATTGACGTTGCATTTAAATTTTGGAAGATTGTAGTTATCACGGAAGCAAGGGAACAGGCGGGAAATGCGAGAAAAGAAATTGTTGGAGTAGAAGTGGCGGTTGTATTTAATTATTTCAATAGTAAATCTAAGTGCTCCAAATACAACTGGAATTACTGATGTCTTCATCTGTCATACCTTTTAGAGTTCCATTTCATGACCGTTTGTATTTTGATAGTTTTTTTTTTAAAGCTATTCAGAGATATATAGCACATTTTTTTTAGTCAATTCAACTAACGGAAGATGAGACTGCCACTAGTATGCAGACAGTAATATGGAGGGAAAATCAAAGAAAAGATTGGGTATAAGGAGGATTGGGGAAAGGATAAACAATGAACGGGTTTCGAGAAGACAGGAGATGACGATTGACATTATATTTAACCTTTTGAAGATTATAGTTTTATTTACAGTATTTACATCGTTCGAACTGTTGTCCCCATATTTATTGCTATATTCCAGACGTTTCGACCCCAAGCCCCAGTGAATAAGTTGAGCTGAGTTATCCAAAAAAAGTAACTTGATCCAAGCAGTTGTAAGTTCACAGCACAGGGGGCAAAAACTTGGAGAGTTAAGTTAGTAAATTGAATTAACTGACACTGATATTACTTACATTAATCCGACTATTTTCCTCATATTTGTCACCATGTTTATTACAACGTTTCGGCCGTTGTACGCTCCGGCCTTCTTCGGGTGGTTGGAATGTCGAAATGAACCCTTTTTTTCGCCCACTGGGGTAGACTGTTCTAGTTCCACGTGCCATGTTTCAAAGGATGTAAGTTATCAGTTATCTCCTGTTAATTTTTCCCTCTGAAATTTCTCCACTGCCTTAGCTGGATATTGAACTCACACTCTTTGGGTCCTGTCACTGGATCTAACTAACGCCTTTATACACTGTGCCATGTGGCCGAAACGTTGTAGTAAATATGGCGACAAAGATGAGGACAATAGTCCGAATAATATAAATAATGTACATAATACCTCATCTCAGAAATATGGACAGATACTGATACTGATATCCCAAGAAAAGTCATGACATTACACGTAGAAGTAACACAATCTACCCACCACCGTTGACTAAATAAAAGGTTCGGTCGAAATTCCAACGTATCAATGAAGAAGGCTGGGGCGTAACACGAATGAAACGTCGTGAATATGGAAATAAAGAGATGTAAATAGTGTAAATATAGCCAACCTATATTTTATAATTTCAGGCATTACATTTTAAAATGGCTAAAAAAGAAAAGAAAAAGAATCGCCATGTTAGAAATGTACAAGGCTCTCCGAAGAATATTGCCAAATCATGAAGAATGAACGGAATGTTAGTTTAGAGGAACATCAAAAGACCTGTATCCTCTTGACTACAGCATCTGGGGTACCTTAGAAAACAAGTTTATTGCTGCACCTCACGACATTTTGGATTTTCTAAAGACTAAACTCCTAAAGGAATGGGACGATGTCCCCCAAAAGTGTTATCCATGTCTCATGTGTGTCATTCAAGAAATGTTTTCAGCAAGTGATTAACACAGAAGGCGATCTTATTGAATAGATCTTTCTTTCTATGTGCCATGTCCTTTCAGGACGTAGGCGATCATGGCTCTCCACCACCTCCCTCTATCCCTTGCAGCTCTTAACAAGTTCTTTCCTTCTGTTTCCTCCCACTGGCCATGTTCTGTCATCCACCTGCTCAACCTCGTCAGGTATATCACGCGTTGTTTTCTCTTCTCTCGCTTTCGCTCTATTCTGTCCCGTGAGTATCAGATTCTCCAGGCCCTCCTTCCTTATTATATGTCCCAGAAAGTTACGCTACTTCTTTCCGATGTTAAGTATAAGCTTCATCCTTGATTGCAGCCTCTAAGACCTCATCGTATCCCACACGCTCGGTCCATGATAACCTTAGCATCTTCAACACCCTCATTGAATAGATAATGTATCAAATAAGTTTCTAGATATTTAACATTTGAGTCCGCTTTGTAAAATATTTACAAATTGTTTTACTTAATACAGAATATTAAAGCACTTAAAATAATTGTCGGACTTAGTCCATTTCATTATTGGCATTTGTTTACTTTTGTAAAAACAATACGGTGGATTTAGTTGTGTAACTCTACAGACTGAAGATAGCTCTGGCTGACACCAAATTAGTTGTTTCAATCCTGGCTTGAGGCATTCGGAAGTCTAGTCGCACTGAGGAGCAAGGATACAGCGAAACAGTACTGTCTTTGAATGACATAATATATATATATATATATATATATATATATATATATATATATATATATATATATATATATATATATTAACTGATTTAAAATGTGTTTTTTTTCGCTACACAGGAATAACCATGTTTCACAAATGGAAGCTAAAAGCTTCGAATTTAATTCTGTTATTAAATTAAAGACATTAGTTCCATTTCCTTGTCAAGGGAATTTTGGAGTAACTTATTTTTTTTAAATTTACAGTTTTAAAGGCACGGCAAAGATTCATAATTGAGTGTTTCCAAGGATACAGAGAAATCCATTCATCTAGACAAGGGGTGCTAGCTTGTTCAATTTCAAATTTTCGTTGTATCAGTTAATAGTTACATTCGAAAGCGGGGTTATGTTTAGGGATGAGTAGGGATGTATTTTTCAACAAATTCTGACATCCGCTAAATGCATGTCGTCTGGGTTTTTTATAAAAAAATTATTGTTAACGGCAAAATTCTTACGGCATTTTTCCTATATGAATCCTTTAAATATTTTGGGGCTGTGTAGGCTAGAATATGTTTAATTTAACTACAATTATAAAATTTTTTCTTTTTAATTTTTAATAGACTATATTTCTTTTTAAAACCAAGTAAATGTATTAGATTTACTTACAGTATGTAAAATTATTTTTTTCATATCGTGTATAAGTATTTATATTACCATGTTACATTCTTTTTTAAGTAAAATTTATGACAATGACGGCAAAGATAGTTAAATTATTTCACTGATTCAGTAAACTTTTATTTTTTATAAACTTAGTAATATATATTTTTTTCATGTATGTACAAAGGGCATGGGTCATTTAATGTCCTACATATTCTAACTTATATTAATTTCATTTAACTTTAGGTGTTTTATTGGATTCTTTTAAGTGTTTGAAGTACTTTGAGAGAGGTGTTAAGGTCAGAATACGTTTTATTTGACTACAATTTTAAAGATGTTTAGGTTAGAATACGTTTTATTTAACTACAATTTTAAAACCAATTTATAAAATATTTTTACTTTTAAATTTAATCGAATATATTTTTTTATAAAACAGGTAAATGTAAGAGAATTACTTACAGTATTTAAAATTATTTATTCACATCAAATATAAGAATATATATTACGAGGTTTCATTCTTTAAATTTAATTTTTAAATATTGTTTAAAGAAAATTTTTGTCAATGACGGCACGAAATATCTATTTCATTTCTCTGATTCAGTAAATTTTTATTTTTATAAACTTAGTAATATACAGTTTCTCATGTATGCACAAAAGACATAGGACATATAATGACCTACATATTCTAGCTTTTCTTATTAACTTTCATTTTACTGCAGGCGTTTTATTGGATTCTTTTAGGTGCCAGAAGTACTTTGAGAGAGATGTTTGATTTTTATATTTATTTATCTTAAACGAACTTTCATGTTGGTTGAACATTTTTTTAACTCATGGCTGGTGCAACCTATATATATATTTATGT
>OZ038518.1:21591637-21611637 GCA_964036315.1 Acanthosepion esculentum | reverse complement strand
ATTAGAAACATTTACTGTATTTGATGACATGTAAGGCTCACTTTTTTTTTACTAAAAATATCTTTTAAAATTCCTCCGCGTCTTTTATGTACGCTTAAAATTTGCAATAGTCGGCCAAAATTTGCTACATAGCAACTCCTGTTAGGTTAGACTTTACAGTAACTTTCATATACCTATTGTCATTATTTAAAAGGTTATTATTCAGATAAAAATGTGTTATAATTGATAATATTCATTATATTAATTTCATCACGTTTAATGTTAGTACAAGGTAACCAAAAAAGTTATGTCCGTTTTTAAAGGAAAAAAGGAAACCGCTTCACAGTATGTGTAACTTATATTTATTCTTCGAAGTAAACGCCATCGGCATCCAGCACCTTCTGCCAACGTGTCTCCAGCTGTTCAATGCCCTTACGGTAGAACTCGTGGTGGTGAGGGGATTGGTTGAGGCAAAGTAGTCCGTGAGGGCTTTGTGCAATGGGTGAAGGATTTCCCACGAAGATGATTATCCAGGGAGTGGAAGAGGTGGTAATCGGATGGCGCAAGGTCAGGTGAATAAGGTGGATGGCACAGAGTCTCCCACCCAAGTTGCTGTATGGTATCTCTGACCACTCGCGCGACATGCAGCCTGGCGTTGTAATGGAGGAAAAGCACACGTTTGCGATTCACCAGTGCTGGCTCGTTCTGGCGCATTGCGGTACGGTGGCGAGAAAGCAGCGATACGCAGACTGACACTCGTTGTCCCTTGTGGACCTCCAACAGCGTTTGAGGAACCCGCTTGCACAGTTTGTACGTCTTACCTAGGCGGTGCAGGTGAAGTCTAACTGTTTCATCGGAAACGTTGAACTGTCTTGCAAGTTCACCACACGTTAGACTACTGTCCTCTTCAATGGCCGCCTTCAGGACTCCGTCATTCAAGACCTGTGGTTGTCCACTGCGAGGCTCATCATGGAGAGACAAATCTCCCGACTTGAATTTTCGAAACCAGCGCCCTGCAGTTGGTTCATCCACAGCACTATCCCCAAACGCTTGACATATGCGGCGACTTGCTGCAGCTGCTGATAAGGCCCACTTTGAAGTCTTAAAGCAAACAGCCCCGAACGAGATCTCTAGACACTTCCATCCTTCTCACAGCTGTCCGGCTTATAACTGATGGCCAGGCACGCTGCCCGTGTTTTTTATAACGTCTGATGTTCCTACTTCCGGCTGTCCGAATTTGAAAACAATTGCTACACGCATTTCGTATATATTTTAACTTCATTCAATGACTAATCAAAAAGCGGACAGAACTTTTTTGGTTACCTTGTACATTGTTTCCCTAACATTATATGCAATAAATTCAAATTATATTTTTGTAAAATTTCTTCGTTCCAGTAATATTTTTCTTGTGACAACTTCCGGTTGCATTGGTATAAATACAATCAGAATTTTTATATCCTAATTATTCCAATATGACGTGTACAAGACTCAGATTTTGCAGATCATATAAAGGATATAATAAAGTTTTTATCGGCTCCTGTCTTTTTTCTCCTATTATTTTTCGTTCAAATTGTATTGATGGCTTGTTTAAAGATAATAATACCTCATAGATAGGCTGTACCATTTACTAACAATTTTCCTAATACCTAATTTTGTATTGATTTGCTCTGCTGAAATGGGGTGCGTCCTATACACCCGTACATCTTATAAACCATCAAATACGCTATTTTATATACGGCCATTTTTACAGCACGGATAAATGCGTATATATAATAATAACTGGCATATATACATCAAAATCAATATCTGGAAAGACAGATAAGAAACTTGTGTGTTCTTTTTTTCTGTATTTCGATAGACGTATTGATAGATATTTATATAAAAATCGAAGAATATATATATATCGTAGATTTACATTCGGAAGCTGAAATAAATATTTATAAACGTGCTGAATGGAAGTCGAAACTGTCACACGTCCAAAAAACTCAGGCAAAAAGCAAATAAAACAATCAATAAATAATAATAATAATAATATTAATAATAATAATAAACTCATCTGTCCATATTTGGAAAGCGTGGACATATATTGATATGATTCTTTCATTTTCCGTAAGTCAATATTTGTAATCGCCTACCCCTATCCCGAGTAAAAGTTTCACTCTGTCGTCGCAACATCTTTTTATGATCACAGCCCCAAACCAAAATCCAATCAGGTAATATGGGCTTGTGTAGTGCTTTTCTTTCGCTTCGCCCAGTTCGTATTTTAAAGATATTGAAATTCGGCTTAATTTAGAGTCTCATCTCTTTAGAAATTTTGGCCCGTCTTTCTTCGACCTTTGACAGTTTCAGAAACAACAGTCTTTCAAAAAAAAGTTGCCAGATATTTTGAACATCTAAAAAGAACCGGTTGCGTAGCCTTGATGCGCATTGGTAGCCGAATTGAGGTAAACCATTCTTCGTATGTCTATAGAGACATTTTGGTAGGCAAAGAGATGTCAATTTCTAACCTATGTCTCTCGCATTCTCTTCATTATTATTATTATTATTATTATTATTATTATAATTATTATTATTAATTTTCTTTGATTTCTGATGTGTACACATTTCTTTCTGACACATACCTTCTAAGTATCCGATGAAAGGGTGTCCACAAAAAAAAAAAAAAAAAAAATTCCCCGCAAACAACGTAAATAGAGCACACACCATTGTGATTGGCTATTGATCAACTGCCAATCAAATGCGCGATGACGGGGTATATTATAGAAGTTAGTGTCTGTAAGCATTTTTAGAGGGCGTATCAGAGTCCGATCAGCTCTGATGGGGTCGACTTGGTGAGGTCAGTATGATGTTTGAAAGACCCGAAACTGCCCAATGATCCAATTCAGAACATCACTGACGACGCACTCTAGCGCTAAAGAGCGTATATTCAAAGTTTCCGGGTCCCAACCATAGACCTAAGTTCAGAAATGGCATCATAACATTTTCCACTGACCGATTAAAAAAAACGAAACAAAACAAACATATTTTACATAGATAAAGCCCTTCGTAAGGTGTGGTCTGTACTCGTGAGAACAATTGTGTAGTCCCATAGAATTGTAAAAGGTCCTATCTCCGTAACCGGGCCATTATTATTATTATTATTATTATTATTATTATTATTATTATTATTATTATTATTATTTCCTTTGATTTATGGTGCATATTCATTTCTTTCCGGGTCCCAACCAGAGACCTAAGTTCAGAAATCGCATCATGACATTTCTCACTGAGCATCTTTTGAGAAGCCACCCTAAGAGAACACATATTTTTCATTGGTAAAGCCCTTTATAAGATATGCACTGTACTTGAGAGTACAATTTTTTGTATTTCTTTAAGGCATGGGACTACCAGTGAGGCCTTCGATGAGTCTATTTGGAATATTTTCCAGTCAATTTGAGGGCTCCAAGTACAATTGGAATTGTTGATGCCCACAAGTGCCACATTTTGGAGATTTTCTTTTCAAGGTCCTTGTATTTTTTATTATTATTATTATTATATTATTTCTTTTCATTTCTGCTGTGTACACATTTCCTTCCGGGACCCGACAGGAGACATAAGGTCAGAAATGGCATCATGACATATTCCACTGACCAATAAAACACACACACACATATTTTACATACGTTATGTATGTAAAATATGTGTGTGTGTGTTTTATTCGTAAGTTTTTGGTCTGTTCACGTGAGAACAATTTTTTGTATTTCTTTAAGTCATGGGCTTCCAGGAATCCCTCCAATGAGTCTACTGGGATCTTTTCCAACCAATACGAGGGGGGTTGATGATGTCCTCATGTGCCACATTTTTGAGATTTCCATTTCAAGGTCCCTGTATTTTGATACCTTTTTGAAGATCTTCAAAGATAGATTGCAGTCTTCGGGGACTGCCATATCAATAAGAAGGTATTTTATTTTGTTTGTGGTCTCTAATAACAATGTCTGGGCGGTTAGCTTTGATTGTTCTGTTTGTGTGTATTGTGTAGTCCCATAAATTGTCCTATCTCTGTAACCGGGTCCGGGTGGTATTCATACCAATTTCTTTCAGTTTCCTTCCCGTAGAAGTTGCAGATTATCCGATGAAGTTATTGGCCCACTCTGTCATGACAGGCTTTATATTCAGTGGGCACCGATACTGTACAACCTGATACAAGATGATCAATTGTTTCTAGATATTTACCACGGAATCTGCATTTTGGGCTAATACAATATTTTAGTATGTGTGCTTGATAATTTCTAGCTAACAAGCATTCGTCCTGTGCAGAAAGGATAAAATCTTCGGTTTCAGCTTTTAACCCTGCACTACATAGCCACTGATGAGTACGGGGTTTCTCTACATTAGTTTGTTTTGTGCGAGCAGAGAATTGACCATGAAGCGGTTTATCTTGTCATTGTTTTTGTGTCTGGTCGGTTGAATTTGTTTTTGATTTATTTTTTAAGTAATTTGCAGCTTCAGTTGGTGTATTGCGTATTACTTTATTTATTCTAAATGTATACATTGTATACGTTATTTACAGATTTTCCGGGTCCTAACAATTATTAATATTTGACCGGTATTTCGTTCACCTTATTTCGATTCCTTTTATGGCAATCTTCAGATCGTCTTTCTACGTTTGTTACTAAGAGATGTCTTATTGCTGGAATTTCTTTCAAGAAATATATTTTACAATTTCTTTTTGACTGGTATCTCTTTAATATTATTTCTCTTGTTTTTTTATACCAAAGTAGCATATTCTTGATTTTAGTAGAGGGAAGTTCTCAATAAGTCATCAAGAGTCTTGACAAAGAGAAAAGCTTCAAGGACCAATGAAATATCCCTGCTTTGATGTCGAAGAAGCTAGTCTCTCCGTCTGGAGATCTAACCAAAGATTTTGAATTTTTGTATAGCATCATTATGGCGGTTACTCAGTTAGGGGAGTGGATGCCATTTTCCAAAAAGATTTTCCCATATGTTGAAGATTTTAGAGAAATCTCCCTCGACGAACAACATTATCTAGGTTTTAATTCAGCACCAAGACTCTTAAGTCGATATCCTTAAAAATTTGACAGATATTGACTATTCAGAAGACCTATCAATGCATATATCATTACCAATTGCACAATTATCCTCCATCATCTAGAAAATGCTGGCAACGATGTCGAACTCTTGTCCAATGCCTCTAAAAGCGAATTCATAGGCTTCAAAGAGCAAGTCTCACTACAACATGTATTGGGCTAATTTATTCTGAAAATGGTGTGACAATTCGCATAGCTAAAGCCTGGACCGCCTTGAATAATACGGATATAATCTGGAAATCTGATCTACCAGACAATCTCAAGCAGAGACTGCAGAGGCGGTGTTATTGCATGGTGCCACTGCTTGAACCTTAGCTAAAACCCAAGAGTCTAAGCTTGATGGAACCTATACTCGGATGCCGAGATCTATACTTAATATCTCTTGGTTTTGTTTATTTTGCTTTGTTCTACGGCATATCAACCACAATGGGTTATTTAATGCCGACAAAATTACATTTTTTTTCCAAAAATCTATAGCTGGTAATATTTTTTTTTAAATGTATAGTTTGGTTTGCTTTGTTTTGTGGCATATTAGCCTCAATGGGTTATTTAATGCTGACAAGATTTTTATTTCTGGTAATATTTTTTTTTCATATTTATTCCTGCTACTAATTTTTTAAAAGTGTTTCTGTATTAAAATCTATTTTTACACTTTCATAGTGTTTTGAGTCAGGTTGTGGGGTCAACTATTTGCCCATAGCTGGGACCCTAACAGGTGCTACCACACCGGGTCAGGGTGGACCTGCGAACACCAGCAATTAAGAGGTGATTCCACGCTCCTCAAAACCTCCTGATCAGAGGCCTTGCTGCTGGACGTAGTTTATTGTCTTACCCAGGAAGCTGATGTAGTTTATAGTCATACCCAGGACGTAACATCTCTTGGGTAAAACATCCAAAGCATGACAGCTCTATAAACCCATACCTGATTATTCCTACCATCTTACCCAAACGCAGAGTGTGATTTGCAGAACACTGCTAGCGAGCAAAAAGAAGAACTCTAGAGTACTCGACTACTCCGAACATCTAGCCATGGCGCAAGATCAGTTGGTTGCCCAGCAACCACTTACATTGACCAGCTACGTTATGACTCAGCTTCCGACACGCCTTCTAACTTAGACGCAGGACAGTGAGGTTTAGCGGGATAGATCCCTAAATGTTTGGGCTAGCTAGACCGAATAAATAAACTACATTATTGGTTCTTCATTTTCGAAATTGAAATTGATGACCGTCTCCACACCTTGTCTACAAATCTAATCCCCATAAACCACAAAAAGTAATCAGCCGCTTTGTAAATAAGGACGTCACAGCAGACCGCATAGTGAAATGATATAAGTATTTATTACCCTTAATTTTATTTGGCACCGGTCAAAATTGTGGGATATCAAACGTGACACTAACTCATAACCTCGAGAGGTCAGCGCTCCGATGTCAGGTTTGTATAAACACAAAATAGATGGCGACTTGCTGAAAAGAGAAAATACAATACTTCGTGATTTTGATATTTTAAATGATCAGCTTAGAGTTCGTATCTAATTATCGTACACAATGAAGAAACAAGTTTTCACCATAATAGCTTTTGACGTTACAATCAACAACAAGTGTAAAAATGGATAAAAACACAGATCATGCCTGGTAAATCTAAATTTTCCTTGACATGAAAGGAATATTTTTTTATGTGTGAAGTGCTTGATTTGTATCGCGAATAATGATGCTAAGACGAGAACAATTCGAAATTTTATAACTGTAGTATTGTATGTGAGTTAGATAGACAAGTATAAATAGAGAACAACTGGCGAACATAGGTTGACGATGCCTAGCATACTCTGTTGCTATTCAGGACACGGAGACCTGTACTACAACTATTACTACGCAGAGATGTAAGTAAAATATAATAATAACGTTATTTACGACCTTTAGTACCTTTTCGTAAGTGTTTTTTTTTTTATTTACCATTCCACTTAGTGCCTGCTATCCATTTACACAAGCTCGTTAGAAATGATCCATTTTGGAACACTGGTATAGAACGCAGTTTTGAATTTAGGTTTGACATGATAAATAATGCTTCAAAATATGTTTTTCCAAATCGTTAGCGTTTTCTTTTGAGGAAACGATTTTAAGTTCATGTTTAGGCTCGAAATTGGAATTACGTGCTCGTGATCGTTGGAAAGCCTTTGTTAGCTGGTTTTGAATTAAAAGGGATAATAAATTTAATAAGCAATAAATGTATATCTTCAACATGATTCAAAGAATGAAGCAACCATCGACCGTTCTGGATAGGACTATAAACTACATCTGCTTCTTGGGTAAGACGATAAACTACATCCGCTTCTTGGGTAAGACGATAAACTACATCCGCTTCTTGGGTAAGACGATAAACTACATCCGCTTCTTGGGTAAGACGATAAACTACATCCGCTTCTTGGGTAAGACGATAAACTACATCCGCTTCTTGGGTAAGACGATAAACTACATCCGCTTCTTGGGTAAGACGATAAACTACATCCGCTTCTTGGGTAAGACGATAAACTACATCCGCTTCTTGGGTAAGACGATAAACTACATCCGCTTCTTGGGTAAGACGATAAACTACATCCGCTTCTTGGGTAAGACGATAAACTACATCCGCTTCTTGGGTAAGACGATAAACTACATCCGCTTCTTGGGTAAGACGATAAACTACATCCGCTTCTTGGGTAAGACGATAAACTACATCCGCTTCTTGGGTAAGACGATAAACTACATCCGCTTCTTGGGTAAGACGATAAACTACATCCGCTTCTTGGGTAAGACGATAAACTACATCCGCTTCTTGGGTAAGACGATAAACTACATCCGCTTCTTGGGTAAGACGATAAACTACATCCGCTTCTTGGGTAAGACGATAAACTACATCCGCTTCTTGGGTAAGACGATAAACTACATCCGCTTCTTGGGTAAGACGATAAACTACATCCGCTTCTTGGGTAAGACGATAAACTACGTCCAACAGCAAGGCCTTTTTATCAGGAGGTTTTGAGGAGCGTGTGACCATCATTAATTTGGTGGTATTCCTAGGTTTTTGAACCGGAGTGGTAGCACCTGTAAGGGGCCCAGCTATGGTGAAATGCTTAACATCCAAACTGGAGTCAAAACACTACGAAATTTAAAAATAGGTTAAAATACCAGAAATACATTTGAAAAAAATATTAACAGTTATACATTTTTGGAAAAAAATACCTGCTATACATTTTTTTTATAAAATTACCAGCCATAAAAATCTTTGTTTGTATTAAATAAACCACTGAGGCTGATATGCCGTTAACCCCCCCCCCCCGCTATAAAAAAAACACAAAAATACAAAAAAACAAAAGAAAAAAACAAAAGCAAACAAAAAGCAACAGTCGACCGAAATACAAAATAAACAATGACACCACAATATTTTCGTCTTGCTTCCAGAAAATGTCCTTTTCTCAATGTTGAAGTCAGAGGAATTGGAGGTGAACGAAAATAATATAAAAATTGTCCTTTAGATAAATAAACATTTTGTTATACTTAATTACTTACGTTAATTAACAAGACTAATTTTAAATGACACATATGAGACATTAACGAAATTACATGTCAATTACACGTAAAAGAAGTATCTAGAACAAAAAGCAATAGTGAGAAGGAACAGAAGAAGACGAAGTAGAAGAAAAATATTAAATATAAAGTCCAGAAGCAATACCATGAAGCAAAGAAAAGAAGGAAGAAGAAAAAGAAAAAGAAGAAAGCAGAACCAAGAAGAAAAATGAAGAGGAGGAAAAAACCAAGAAAAAAGAGAAGAGTAATAAAAAAAAGAAGGAAACAAATAAGGAAGAAAATTATTAAATTACGAGGGTCATTCAATAAAAAAGGTGATGCAAACCAGTTGAAATTCATAGGAGAATGTCAACTATGGTGCCACATGTTTCAGCCCCCAAAAATGTCTACAAGTGGGCTAAATTGTTTAAAGAAGGACGGAGCAGTGCTTAGGATGAAGACAGGCCTGGGAGGCCTACAGAAGTGAGGTCTCTTGAGGTGATCGAATCAGTCAATGACCTCATTCAGTCTGACAGAAGGGTGACAGTGGATGACATTGCAAGGACTTTGAGCTTATCTGTTGGGACAAACGCAGGGGTCATCAGTCAGAAGGAGTCATCTTGCATCATGACAACGCAAGGCCTCACACAGCAGCCCAAACGGTGCAGACCATCAACGAGCTGGGCTGGGAACTGCTCTCTCATCCCCATTACAGCCCAGACCTTGCCCCTTCAGACTTTCACTTGTTTGGTCCGTTGAAAGCGTTCACGAGAGGCATGAAGTTTAAAAGTGACGATGAAGTCAGAAGTGTTGTGAGCGACTGGCTGATACATCAGTCCAAAGATTTTTACGCTGAGGGAATACGGAAGCTTGTGCACAGATGGGAAAAGTGTATGACAATGCTGGGAGACTAAGTTGAAAAAAAAGTAAGCTTTTATCTGTATTAGAATTCCTTATACCGAAAAAGTCACCTTATTTATTGAATGACCCTCGTATTTATTAAATTAAATACAAACAAGTGGGTAAATCTTCGCATTACAATATTTGTTTGCTTTCAGAAGAAGCGAGCCACAAAAGAAGAGATTTAAAAAATGACATTCATCAATAAGTCAACTTTTATTAACAAAAAAAAAATGTTTTTTTCTTTTTTAAATAATTCAATGGTCAACAAAAAAAATTTGAAATGATGTCTAAACACCAAACATCTTTTTTAGCTAATTTGAGGGCGATGAATCTGAAAATGGCCTTACTTTTTCTCGGTTAGATACCGTTTTCGCTGTACGTTTTTGGAAAAAAATCATTTTTCGATTTGTTTTCTGTATATATGATATTGACCGATGACAATATTTCTTAGAATAAAATGAGTGAAACGACCTTTATTAACTACAGATCGTAAATTGACCCTTTTTCCAAAAAGGAGCTATTTCAGTACAGCAAAAACGGTAGCTAACCATGAAAAACTAAGGTCATTTTCGGAATCAGCAACCATCAAATTTGCTAAAAAATGTGTTTTTTCCTTGGCACCAAAAATTGTGTTGACCCGTGTAATGAATCGCAAGAGGTTCTAATGAATAGAACGACGGTAGATTTGTCAAGCTTACCTGTACATTCCTAAAGATGCAGAAAGAGCAGGTAAATTAATTACTGAAGCTTTACAAATTGCTTCTGGACAAGATGCATGGCACAAGAATATTATTACTAAATCATTGTGCCATCATGTAAGACCTTCATTTATTTCAAAGCGACGTTATACTGAACACTTTAGCTAGATTATGATGTAATATGTTATACAGTGCAGGAGTTTTAGTGCGATTTACAATTTAAATATCTCTAATTTGTAATTCACGTTGTAGACTGTTTCTTTAGTTGTTACCCATACATTGTACATTTTTACAAATGATAGTTATTCCTTTCTTCTCGCTTTCCTTTACGAATTTCTGTAGATTTCCTTTCCGCGCCTACTATCAACACTGGGTCATTAGGTTAGGTCGATTTGGGAATCGTGTTATTGCACTGAATTTGAAATTTGGATTTGGTCGTGATAAATTACGACGCAAATTTTTTTTTTCCAAATCATGACAGTTTTTTGAGAAAATGTCTTTAAATATTAAGTAGCGATGGAATTTTATTCCAGTAATCAGTGAAAGCCTTATCGCACAGTCTTATAAAATTTATAATTTACTGAAGCTTTACAAATTGTATAATGGACAAGCTGCATGGTAGAAGGATATTGATACTAAATCATTGTGTTATTAAATAAGACTCTCATTTATTTCAAAGGGAAATTATGCTGAAAGATTTAGCTATATTATGATGTAATGTTATACAATGCAGTAATTTTAGTGTGATTTTCAATAAACAATGCAAATTTAAAACATTTTGTTTTATAATTTGTGCCCAGCAGTATTAAATGTTATATACACTTTTATCTACTTTTGTTTTCATTACATATGATCTAATAATTGGTGTAATATCATATTCATTGATTAAACTTTTTGTAATCAATTACAATTTTTACAGTTTTTACTTACCGAATGCAGTAACAAAATTACATATTTTGCTTATGGGGATTCATAATTAGAATTCTAGTTTGAATATATTTTCCATTCAATTTTATCTAATAAAACACAAATCAACTTTATTTGAATTTAATCTTGAAATAGTAAAATTTTGCGGAAATTATGTATTTCTATACATTTTTTTTTTATTTAAAAGTAAATGCTCAAAAATTATTAAAATATCTTTAACTAATTTATGGTGACAGTACTTATCACATCAAATTCCAGCTTTTACCTTGAGTGATATAGTCATTTTTAAAACCATGAAAAGCCAACGTGCCCTAATATTACATGCTGGTTTTATCCGTCGCTTTGCCCTCAATGGGTCTTATGAGTGTCAAATTCTTTAAGTCTCTTTCCTCATTATATGACCTAGAAATTTCAAATCTTTAATTCTGATTCTAAGTATTGGACCATTTTTGTTTCTGTTTTCCATAAAACTTCCTAATTACTAGGATGTTCAGTCCATGGTAACGGCGGTATCCCTCTGTAGAAACAATTTTTTGTTTCTTCCTCAGTGAGTCATTTACTACCTTATAAGAGGACGCATATTGCAAAAAAATTACACGTGATGAAGAATAAACTTGTACAACACGACAAGCTGCATTCCAGACAAAACAAATTTTAACTGAATGTACACACTTAAGTATGACTTCAATGAAAACAACATGAAAAACTATCTGAAAATGCTGAAACAGTTAAGATAACGTCCTACCATAAAGAAATACGTTTGTACTAATATATAATAATTACAATAGATTACCTACAGATTAACATGTATAAAATTCTTGTCGGATTCTCCTAACCCGTTGCTCTCAACCATCTCTGCCAGACACAACTGTCGGCAGGTCCTCCACATGGCATCCAGAGTCATCTACAGGTTGGTCAATGTTCTCCTGACATGTTCCTTCTCACCATCTCTGTCAGAAATCGCTGTCGGCAGGTCCTCCACATGGCATCCAGAGTCATCTACAAGTTGGTCAATGTAGGTGGGATGATATCTTCCAACCGATCTTTGGGTTCCATAGTAGGTTGTCACTCACAAGTTCTGATATTTCTAGTGACCAGCTAGACGAAGCCTTCTCTCTCTTAGCTTAACTGAGATAGGAGAAAGGGTCTCCATATAGGCGTTTCTTGTTGGGTGTTTCTTCCAGCTGATGTCTAATGCAACTCGTAACATCCGTGTGTATGTTCCGTCAAGTGATGCTTTTTGTGTTTGGTCACTGCCTATGTTGTTGAGCTTTAGAGCAAAACAGATTCTACCGTGGCCTTAAAGAAGTCCATTTTAAGATTGTTAGAGAGGGAGGACTTCCAGGTGGAGCTCAAACTATCAAGGACACCTCAGACCTTGATTTGCGCATTTTGATGTTTCTCTCCATTGACTAGAAACTATATATCTATAAAATATACGTTTATCCTGACAGTATTAAACTGTGTACAGTGTCTATGCGGCTTTGCGGTCATATTCAACCACAGAAAAGGCTATGGAAGTAAATCCAGGAGTGGAGCCGTGAAGGCGATTGGGTGTTAGCACTGATAGCTTTCCGGCAACTCCTGCAGCCAAGCCCTCCCCAAACACCCTGTATTCCTTGGCATCTTGACGGTGAGATCTACAGTTGGGAATATGGAGTCGATGAAGCGCAAAGCCTTCAGATAACATTGCCCAGGCCTGAGACCTGCAGAGATAATTCTAGTTTCACCACCAAGTGACTGGATTTTGATTAGACAGGGAGATACGATTATCCCGAGAGATAAACGAATAATAATAATAATAATAATAATAATAATAATAATAATAATAATAAATACTTGAAAACAAGAACAATAAATAAAAAAATAAAAAGAAACAGAATTGTTTGCAATTGATAAAATGAGCGGACATGTGTGAACAGCAAGGAGCACATCAAGATAAAAAAAATCTCATGGATAATAAAATATCTCAGGGAAAAGATACAAAGCAATCAAAAACAAAACATTTTAGCAAATATATACACGATGCAGACCTCAAAAGAGAAACAGCTCCTTATCAATGCAGACCGATACAAATTTTATAAGAATTGATTATGTCAAAGCACAGTAGTCTAAACACAGGGGGAAAAAGACGTGTTGTTTTGTTTGAAAATTCTGTAATTTGCGATTGAGAAATTTGAATCGACATAGAAAACACGCAGTTGGATAACTATGCGAGGTTTGATAAAAAGAAAAGTATCAGAACTTGCGTATTAAAAAAAAAGAAGATAAAAACAACACACATCAATTCGCCATTTAATCTCCTTCGAAGTAGTTCCCCTCTGAAGCACTTTATCTAACGTCGTTTCCATTAATGGAACCATTCCTGGAAAGCCATTTTGTGGATAGCGAGCAGTTGCTCTCCGTATTCTTTTGGATTCTCTTGGATTTCTCTGGTTGCATGGAAAATACGAGGTCTCATCAAAATGTATTTGGACTGTTTCTATAGAATGAAAACTACGACATATATCAATTCGGCATTTAATCTCCTTCAAAGTAGTCGCCTTCTGAAGCCACCCACATTACCCAGGGTTGTTGCCATTGATGAACTTCTGGAACTCATTTTCTTTTGGATAGCGAGCAGGTGCCTCGTCGTATTCTCTTCAATTTCTTTCAAGTTTTGAAACCTTTATCTTTTCAAGTGAAATTAGGTTTTTTAGGACCTGGGGAATGTTGTGCTTGTCCCCAAAATATTGCAAATCGTCACTGATGGAACCACTTCAGTGTTCCTGAGACTACCGAACTCTTTCCTTCAAAGCACTGCTATAAACAACGTTAGCGAGTGGGAACCTTATAACTTACTGTGCCTGCGCCAAGAGGCTTAACGCTGACTCTGTATACTTGATCTCCTTTATCATAACAACCGAGTCAATAGTTGTTAAGGGGTCTCCCTTTTTTACACAAATGGACTCACCCAGTGTATACATATACTACTGCCAGTGAATACCCGAGGGGTGGAGACGGAACGACAGAAGAGTAGTAGAGTTCAGTAGTAGTAGAGTAAGTCACACCCAGAGACGGCGGCAAGCGTCACCGTTAGCGAGCACGTAGATTCACTAAGTGGTCATACCGCGATACTTCAATACCAAGACTGTATATATATTAGTGCTACTAACCCGCATTCCTGGATCTACTAACCCGTATTACCAGTTTGTATTATTACGTTAATACATTTATTTTCCTTATCCATTCCTGGCATTTGTTATTCATTGATATCAGATTTCATCCCGGAAACCACAACAAATTGGCGACGAGGAATTCGAACTCACACGGGAAAGAAATCGAAACAAAATTCTCCCTCGTTGGCCACAACAAATTGACGACAAGGTATTCGAACTCACACAGAAAAAAAAAATCAAAAGTCTCCTTTGCCGTTTTTTGCCAGTGTCCACAACAGCTTGGCGACGAAATATTTACGAAGACTAAAATACGGAAAAGCAAGTTTTTCGTAAAACTTTTATCATGGAGGATTTTTAAAATATTTTAGTAGAACTTGTAAAATACCAAAATGAACAGCAATTACAACTCCAGGAAAGAATGGAAAAAATGGCAAAAACAATTACTACAAACGCAGGAACTAATATTAAAGGTAGCGGGTAACAAACAACAAAATATCGAAACGCAGTGTGGAATAATATAGAAACTTTCAAATACTCTCTAGAAGAGGATAAAAATTTCGGGGATTATTTTAGACGCCACGAAAACATCTTTAACATCGATTGTCGAAACTGGAGAGAAGCAAAGAAGATACGTCTGTTGCTCAGAAAACTAGGAACAGAGGAATACACAAAATTTGTGGATTACATTTTGCCAAAAAAGACGAACGAATTAACATTTGACGAAGCAATTACATGTCTTACAGAGCTTTTCAGTCCAGAAACGTCACTCTTTTACAAGAGATGGAAATGTCTTAACCTGGTAAAAGGCGAAAATGAGGACTATTCCACGTTTGCCGCAATCCTGAATAAACTTTGCGACGACTTCAAGTTGGCAGAATTAACACCGGTCAATTTCAAGTGTCTCATCTTTTTTCAGCAAAAGATAGTGAAATGCGCAAAAGAATGCTTTCAAAACTACAAAATGAACCTGGACTAACACTACAACAATTATCAGAAGATTGTCAAAAATGCCTGAGTATAACGAAAAACTCGAAGAACATTGAGGAGTCAGGAGTATCACATATACGTAAGTTAAACAAAAGTTTACGTTCTTCACCCTCCCCGGAAAGAAAACAAAGAATCTATAATAAGGGGAAAAGTACAACATATAGGGCAAATTATGACGAAAATCGAAGCAAATATAAGCCCCCCCATCTGCATGTTATCGATGTGGAGGACTACATTGGAATAAGGATTGCCGTTTTAAATATAAAAACTGTCTTGTGTGTGGAAAAATGGGGCACAAGGTATCCCAATATAGGAACAGAAAAGCTACTAGTAGGATAAGAGCTACTAGGATGCATGACGAAGACAATACCAACATAAGGAAATATGTGGAACTTGAAATCTTAAATAAAAAGATAAAATTGCAACTAGACTCGGGTTCCGATCTAACGATAATTAACCTACAGATATGGAAAAAGCTTAACAGACCAACCATGTTACATACACAAAAAATTGCTAAGTCGGTGACAGGAAAGCGTATAAAATTCGAAAGAGAAATAATCGTAACTTTTAAATTTCACGGGAAAACAAAAAATCTCAAGATATACGTAATGAAATATACAGAAAAATCTATTAGGTACAAACTGGATGCAAAAATTCAACGTTTGGGACCTACCTATCAGCTCATTTTGCAAAAAGTTAGACGGTGAACCATCAGATGCGACAAAGTTAAAGGAAGAATTACATAATCAATTTCCCGAGGTATTTGCGAGCGGGTTGGGACGATGCAACAAATTTACAGCTAGAATTGAATTAAAAGAAAACGTCCAACCAGTATTTAAAAAGAAGCGGAACGTACCGTTTGCTACTATAGAAAAAATCGACAAAGAATTAGAGAGACTTGAACAAACTGGGATCCTCTCAAAAATAGAGTTTAGTGAATGGGCAGCACCGGTTGTCTATGTAAAAAAGAAATCAGGAGAAATCCGTGTATGCGCAGATTTTTCGACGGGGCTAAATAAGGCTATAAAAAACCATCATTACCCATTACCGAGCCCAGAGGAAATATTTACAAAGCTCAACGGCGGTAAGATATTTTCCAAAATAGATCTAAGTGAGGCTTATCTGCAAATCCCAGTACAAGAAGAGAGTAAGAAAATTCTATGTATTAATACGCACAAAGGGTTGTACAAATTCAACAGACTACCGTTCGGGGTAAAAGTTACACCAGCAATTTTTCAGCAGACGATGGACACAATGCTCACGGCCCAGAATTTTGCGACCGCTTATCTGGATGACATTCTAATTAAGAGCGACAATGTTGAAGAGCACACATCACACATAAAGGAAGTTTTCAGAAGACTTCAGAACTTTGGGTTTAAAGTAAAAGGAAAAAATTGTGATTTTTTTCCTAAATCAAATTAAATACTTAGGCCAGATAATTAATGAAAGTGACAGGAAACCAGACCCAGAGAGGGCATCGGCAATTAAAAACGTGCCTGAACCAATAAACGTTGCAGAATTAAAAAGTTTCCTGGGCCTAGATAACGACTATGGCCAATTTATTGATAATATGCATAAATTGAGGGCCCCACTAAATTAGTTACTAAAAAAGGAGAAATATTGTATTTGGATAGAAGACTAAAAAAGCGTTTAAGGAAATAATACAAAAATTAACTTCGGAGCTAAAAAAACACATTTCGATCCCGAATTAGAAATCATTATTGCAAGTGACGCAAGCTCACATGGGGTAGGTGTGTATTCTACAAAAGATGCGGGACAGTACAAAGAAACCCGTTGGGCACGCATCTAGATCATTATTACTGGCAGAGAGAAACTATTCACA
Source organism: Acanthosepion esculentum (assembly GCA_964036315.1). Lineage (NCBI taxonomy): Eukaryota > Metazoa > Mollusca > Cephalopoda > Sepiida > Sepiidae > Acanthosepion > Acanthosepion esculentum. Next base: position 21,594,515 of record OZ038518.1, on the reverse strand, counting down.
GATCGGAGGCATTAGGCATAATATTTGCAATAACTCGTTTTCACAGATATATTTATGGGAGAGACTTCACGCTCCAAACGGACCACAAACCCCTTCTTACGATTTTCGGTTCAAAAAAAGTTCTACCAGCGAACAGACTTTTAAGATGGGGAACTGTGTTACTAAACTACAATTTCCATCTTGATTTCTTACCATCAAAGAAAATTGGGCACGCTGATGATTAATACCGGCGAAAAGCGAACCGTTGGAAGACTCGGTAATTGCGGCATTAGAAATGAAGATGAAATCAGTGTTATACAATACAATAAAGGATCTACCTGTAACTTTGCTAGAGATAAGAGTAGAAGAGGAAAAGGATGAATTTATTCAGAATACATAAAATAAAAATAAATAATTTGACCCAAATAAATAAACAAATAAACGACTTCCGATAAAATAGCCGCCATAAGACACTACTCACAATAAGCTATATCAACAAATTTTTACTACGTTAATAAAAACACCGATCAAAATAAAAATAAAAATAAAATAAATATAAAGGATAAAAAACAAAAATAAATTAAATAAAAACAAGCAAAATAATTTGAAACAAATAAACAAATAAACGACTTCCGGTATAATATCTGCCAAAATAGACTACCCACAATGCACCACTGACCCGTATATATAAATAGCCGAGAAAAATTACAGCACTCGTGGCCTGACGATTGCATCTAGCATGAAACAGACTGTCGCCTCTAAATGTTGACTTCTATGTTCATTTTATATTTACACATGCTCTATCTCTCATATTGTTGAGTCTTGACTCATTGTTGAATCTCGCCTAATGCATGGAATAATAATGCAACACAAAATGTACTTAGAACAAGAATGTATTATAACAAGAAAGTGTACACAATAAGTACATATAGTATTTCTGTATATTTCTGGGAAGACGTTCCTGGAGAATGTGTTGACTAGTCGCAGTCGATCAGAGTCTCTAGTTGGATCTCGTGATTCCTCCCCCCCGTCTTCCGGTACCAACCACTATAGTTGGTAGTCACCTATGCAGATTAGGTGGATCCTACCACAACACATATTGACCACTTTTATTTCTTCATATATATATATATATATATATATAGAGAGAGAGAGAGAGAGAGAGAGAGAATGAGAGAGAGAGAGAAAGAGAGAGAGATATTAGAGCTTTGATCAAATAATATCGGGACTTGTGCTATAAAAAGAAAACAACAAAACATTTAATATTTTTCGATGTAGTCCCTTTCTGGAGCCACGTACTTTATCCAGTGTCGTTTCCATTCAAGGAATTATTCCTGGGACTCCTTTGTATGGATAGCAAATCAGCTCCCTCGTTGAATCTTCTTAGATTTCTTCGACGTCTTCAAATCTTGTTTTCTTCAAGGGGGATTTCCGTCCTGGGTAAGACAATAAAGTACATCCAACAGCAAGGCCCCTAATCAGAAGGCTTTGATGAGCGTGGAATTACCTCTTAATTGCTGGTGTTCACAGGTCCACCCTGACCCGGGGTTGGTAGTACCCGTTAGGATCCCAGCTATGGGCAAATGGTTAACCCTCAAACTGGGATCAAAAAGTGTATAAATAGGTTTTAATACCAGCAATTCATTTTTGTAAAAATATTACCAGCAATGAATTTTTGAAGGAAAAAACATTACCAGCAATACATTTTCGAAAATAGAAATATTACCAGTAATACATTTTTGCAAAAACAAATATATTACAAGGCAATACATTTTTGAAGAATAAAATATTACCAGCAAGACATTTTTTTTTAAATATTAGCAGCATTACGTTTTTGAAAACTAATTTTATTGCAATAAAATTCTTCAGAGTCTGTCTATACAAGGACACATGGCACAGTGGATAAAGGCGTTGGTTAGATCCAGTGACAGACCCAAACAGTGTGAGTTCAATACCCGGTTAAGGCAGTGGAGAACTTTCAGAGGGAAAATTAGCAGGAGATAACTGATAACTGACATCCATTAAACATGGCACGTGGAACTAGAACACTCTACCCCAGTGATCGAAATAAAGGGTTCAGTTCGAAATTCCAACCACCTGAAGAAGGCCGGAACGTTGTAACAAATATGGCGACAAAGATGAGGACAATAGTCTGACTAATGTAAATACTGTAAATAAAATTCTTCTTGGCATTAGATAAACTATTGAGGTTGATATGCCGCAAATCAAAAGAAAGCAAACCAATCAAGTGGGATTTGATTTTGGGAAAGAGGAAAAAGTTACAATGGCCGAGATCTGGGGAATATAGCGATTGTCGGACCTGGAAAATTATGCGCTTGGCCAAAATCTGCTACATGAAATATGGTCGTTGTTGTAACCTCTGTCGTCTGATGAGACGCCCGTATTCTACACCTCTTCTCTTCCAAACACTGCTGTAAACAATCAAAGTGAGCGAGAATGTTATAAATTCGTGTGTATGCTCGATAGATTTCAAGGTCAAACTCTGTCAATCGTAATTATTGAATATTTTCATTCAATGTAGATTATCCGCTTCAATTTTTATATATTCTAAATCTACCTACTGTTTGTCGCATGGAGAGATGATGGGCGCCGTCAAATATATTAATTTTTTTCAATTATAAGTAACAGGTTTGACCTTGAATGCATAGTCTATTTTGTCACCTTGAAAGGAAACAAAGGACTAATACTTATTGGCCCTGTGGGAACTAAACCCCTTAGGTTGTTGAGGTTTTAGGCATTAAATGAAGCGTAAATACGAAAAAAGAAAAAAATGACAAGGCTTGATATCCGAGACTTGCACTGGAATGGAAATAACACTTCCGGTCGTAGGACAAATATGACCTGCACTTTCTTCACCCTGAACAAATTGCATTGCCTA